>VZTR01016431.1:121550-141432 GCA_013400775.1 Chaetops frenatus | reverse complement strand
TGTCCCTGCCTCCTTCCCTGATCCCACTCTGTCCCTGCCTCCTTCCCTGATCCCACTCTGTCCCTGCCTCCATCCCTGATCCCACCCTGTCCCTGCCTCCATCCCTGTTCCCAGCCTGTCCCTGCCTCCTTCCCTGATCCCACTCTGTCCCTGCCTCCTTCCCTGATCCCACTCTGTCCCTGCCTCCTTCCCTGATCCCACTCTGTCCCTGCCTCCTTCCCTGATCCCACTCTGTCCCTGCCTCCTTCCCTGATCCCACTCTGTCCCTGCCTCCTTCCCTGATCCCACTCTGTCCCTGCCTCCTTCCCTGATCCCACTCTGTCCCTGCCTCCTTCCCTGATCCCAGCCTGTCCCTGCCTTCATCCCTGCTCCCCAACCTGTCCCTGCCTCCTTCCCTGATCCCAGCCTGTCCCTGCCTCCTTCCCTGCTTACCTGGGACAAGAAGGAAATTCAGGAAGCTGCTGGGTGGCCAAGGGGTTCCAGCACTTCCTGGAGCCCTGGGCTGGGGTCTCTTCCCAGGGAGGAAGATTCTCCAGAGCCAGCTGGATCCTGACCCCTTGGAGCACAGCTATGGATTAGGAACAGGGAATTTTGGCTCCCACCTCACAGGAACTTCATGTTCACTGGTAACGTCAAAGCACTGAAAAAATCCCAGTGATTTCAGTGCTGCTTTATTTACAAAAACTTTTAAGTTCCTTCCTAAATAATTAATCACCAGCCTAAGTATAGTAAACAGAAGTGTTTTACACAGCTTCTGGACCTGGAAAATGGGAGGTTTTTGTTTCACAGATAATAAAGAGCTCTGAACCAGCCCAAAAGGTGCAGCACAGAACTCACTTTGTGTTGTCCACAAACTCTGCATGTTGCTGCAGGAGCAGAGCCTGCAGCTCTGGGTGCTGATAAGAGCTTCTACAGGATCAAGTTTGTCACTGAAATGCTTCATTAAAATACTTACCAGTGGTGTTAGGGATTTTTATGCAGCTCAAAAGTTCAAATAAAACAAATAGAGTGTAATTCATCCTAAGCATCTTTTCCTGTCTTTCCCTGGATTCCTTTTTTTTTTTTTTTCCTCATTTCTGCTTTTCAGTGAAACACTTGATTGCTGCTGCATCTGGTGACTGCTCAGGGTTCAGGCAGGGTTAGATTGGCCTGAGATGACTTTTGTTTGCTTTGCTCTGGGATTCAGGCTGGCTGTCTTGCACTGAGTCCTCCTTCACTGCCTGAAATTTGTCAATGGGAGGGTGGGATGCTGAAGAGATGTGGCTTTGCAGGCAGAGCAGAAGGAGAGGATGTTTCTTATTTGAATCAGAGTGGATTTCCCAGACTTGGAAGATTAAAATAGACCTTTTAGGGGCAGGAGGAAAGAGGACTGCCACCTCTTGCCTTCAATTAATTAACTTTTTGCTGTTTATGCAATCACAGGCCCTATCTACCCCCTTAATTTGGAGGCTGCTGTTGTAGTTCAGCTAAATTCGATGCTGTTATCTGAAAGATGGCAAGTGGCTTGCTGTGGATAATTATTTTCAGGAACAGGCAGACAACATTTTAATTTCCCTTGCCTAATGTGTCATCAGATGCTCGTTCTGGAGTTCCATATTAGTGCATGTTTGCACAGGGGATTGGCATGTGGGAGCTGGCCAGTTTTGGGTGTATCCACACTTCATGGCACAGCTACTGCTCCAGGAGAGGCCTTAGGCTGGCTCTGTGCAGCCACTTTTGGTTTTCAGGTAATGGGGAGGGACAGCTAATTTAGGACTGGGCTTTTCCTGCCTGGACCACTCCAGGTGGAGTTCTCGAGGAAAAAAGAGGTGACAAGAGGAGCATTTGGGGCAGTTTTGTGGTGCCAGTCAGGGAATCTTGGTTGTAATGGTGTGGAAAACTCAGGGAGAATGATTTGGTTCTGGGTGCTGGACCAGTTACTGGGGTGGGGCCATTGCTCAGCTCAGAACCACTGAAATGCCACCTCCAGGGATGGGGACTCCAAACCTCCCTGGGCAGCCCCTTCCAGTGTTTAATAACCTTTTCCATGGAGAAATTCCTGCTGCTGCCCAGCCTGGCCCTCCCCTGGCACAGCCTGAGGCTGTTCCCTCATCCTTCCACTCATCTGGGAGAAGATTCCAAACCCCCCCTTGGCTCCAACCTTTCAGCTGAGCCTGACTTTGGAGCTGCTCCTTGTCCCTCTCCTGTTGTCATTTTTTCATCCAGATTTACCGTGGGACTGTTGGTCATTAATAGATTGGTCTGTTTAAACTAAAAACATAAAATAAAAATTTAAAAAGAAATGGTCATTTATTGCCCTGGTAACCTTTGTGGTGTTAGAATTGCATGGGCTTGAATTTCTTCCTTCTAAACCTTCACCTTATTTGAAAAATGTATATAAATAGGAGAAAATGCATTAAGAATAACTATTTTATATATATAGGGGGAAATTATCAGCTATAAACCACCTGTGGAGTCTTCATTTAGAACAAAAAGTGATTTAAGTTACCTGTTCTTTCCTTACACAGCTCTAAATGTGTGTTTTGCCTTCCAACTGAGGGATTTAAAACACAAAAAAGGAGTAGGAGTGGAGCTGAACTTGTAAGTCAGAGAAGGAAATAGTTGTGTTTTATGAGAGCAGAAGTTTTGGTGCCTTGAGCTGGACGGCACCCACCTTGTTCTGTCTGTTTTTATCCTGGATAAAAAAAAGTCTTGGATTCCTAAATCCCACATTTTCATCATTTTAAAATACAAATACACTTTTTTCTCCCTTCAGCTTTGGATTATTGCTTTTGCTATCTGTATGTATAATGCTGCTTGGAATAGGTAATTTAATTTCAACTTTGTAGCACTTGTCTCAAAGATGGCAAGTTCATGGAGTTTCCTGAAAATAGAGATTGTTTTTTGTGAGGGTACCACAGAAATGTAAAATATCTGTTGGTATTTAGGCATTAACGTTGATATCAAACCTAATACTGAAAAAGAAAAGCTCATTAAACTCCTTTTATTTTTTTCTTTTCAGGTTTCCTCTCAAAAAACCTTCGAGGTGAGTTCCTGAAATTTGATTTTTAAAATCTGTATTGTAAGTTATGCTGCTGCAACATTTTTGCAGGGGGAATACTTTTAAAAGTTAAAATACATATATGTGTGTGTATATATATATATACACACATATACATATATATACATGCATATATATATATATATATATATATATCTACACAAACACAGCTTGTAGTACCCATTACAGATGTGAGGAAATCAATATCCAGATGGGGATAAGGTGCCAAAAATAGATTTATTGGTGGTGTCCTTGCATAGGGTGACCATTTGCATTCTGTGACATGGCTGGGGGCTCATCTTACCTGAGATTTGAGATGGTCAGGGAGGGAAGGGGACACTGTTGGTACAGCATGTTCAGGTGCTTCCCTCCTGGGGTTGTTCTAAATCTTTAATTTTGGCACGCTGAGATATTTCAAATTTGCTGGGAGAGTTAGAATTTCAGGAGGGTTTTGTCCATTAAATTTATTTGGCTTTTAAGATAAAATATGGGCTGATGCTGAGTGATAAAGAGAATGCACTTGCTGTTACCAATTCTGGAGGTTACCAAGACTGTTCCTGGAACCTTGGATCCACTCCCAGAGATTGCAGGGGAGATCATTTTCCCCTTTGAATTCAGCCTGGGAATAAATTTTTAAAGCGAACTCGATGGCTGCGTTTTAATCTGAATTTCTGGTGAGCAGGCAGGGCTGGGTGAGGTTTGTGTGAGCAGTCAGGCAGCTCCTGTGGGCTCTGGAGTGAGGATTTTTTGCTTTTCTGTGCCCCAGACACGGCAGCATTCTGAGCAGAGAGTCTCCAGCTGACAAGAAGCAGAAGGTTGAACGCTGCAGCAGCACCCACGACTTCGATCCCACAGGTAAAGTCCCAAAATTCAAGAAAAAAAAACCCAAACAAAAGCGTTGGGAAAGCAGAATAAAAATGATTTCAAAGTGGTTTTCAGAGCCGCGTTGTTCTGCAAAGGCAATGTGGGCAGTGAAATGAATGTGGGCTCGATTTTAAACACCCTCAATCAACCTGGATTAGTTTATCAGTAAATAATTATAACAACTTCCACTTTCAGCAAAGGCTGTAATTAACTGTGAGGGGTTCTTCAGTGAGGTCTGAAATTGCAGATGTGGTTGGCTCTGCCAGGGCTGGGTTTCCCTGTTGGGGTTTTAAGTTTTTTGGGGGTTTGGTTTGTTCTTTAAGAGATTTTGATCCCTCTCTGCCACTTGCAAAGTGAATTTGTGCTTCCCAACGTGACACGTTTGAAGATAAACACCTCATTTTAAAAGATTTGCTATTATTTAGCCTTCCCAAAGTTTAAATTAGGGAAATGAGGGGTTCTTGTTCTCTCTGAAACACTCAGCCAGTGCCTGCTCATGAAATGCCTGCCAGGCTGCTGTCTGAGCCTCCTGGCCCCATGCAAGGTGCATTTTTCCTGTCTGTGCATCCAGGCTTTTCCCTGGGGCTTGGGCAGCACAGGGGAGGTGAATGGAAGGGGGCACAACTTGTAGGATGTGTTTTTTTGTGCACAAGGCTGATGTTTATAAACCACCCCGGGAATGGTTTCTGCCACTGGCTGCACGAGTCCTTCTAGTGTGCACAAAATAAATGAAAATGGGCTTTAAATGCCAGTTAAAAACATTCTGTAAGGGGAAAAAAACCCCCTGGTTTAGTGCTCATCTTCTTTCCTTTTGTCCTTTGGGATAGGCAATGTAAAATTATTTCAGGTTTGGGGAAGGTCTCAGGCTGGGAACTCGTTTTGTGGAAGGAATTTAGTTTGTCCAGAACAAACTTCAGGAATCCTGTAATCTCAATTTGCAGAGAGTCACTCCAATGTTGAGAGCTGTTACCTTGTGATTCGATAGGAGAACTCTGCAGTGCAGCCTGCAGAAAATGCTTTTCTTTTCAAGGGGTGAATTCAGGATGCTGAACTGCTGTGCCTGGGCTGGTTATTTACTCTGGGGAGAAACATTGCCAGAGTCTCCGTGCTTGGGCTGGTTTCTGTCTGTAGTTACTGCAGAGAACTCCTTTGGTTGTGTCCTGGCTCCTGTAACAGATTCTGTGTGCTGTTACCTGTGTCTCTGTGTATTATTCACCCCTTCCTCCAAGTGTTCCACCTGTGTTTCGTTCCCATCTTATTTATGTTTTGCACGATTTAACCCGAGAAATCCAAGTCTGTGTTTTTTTCATGAAGTTTTTGTTGGTTTTTTTGTTGTTTTGTTTGTTTTTTTTTTTTTTCTCATGTTTGGTCTCCATATTTTCTATATCTCTCTCTCCTTTTCTCCTGCTCTCGTGCAGATAGCTCCTCCAAGAAGACAAAGTCTAGTTCTGAGGAGAGTAGATCCGAGACGTATGGTAAGCCAAAGCTGCAGCCTCCCCCTGGGCAGCTCCTGCTTTTCCTGTCTCTGCATCCCAGGCTTTCCCCCCTTCCCCTGATCTGCATGGTTGGCTCTGCAGCAGGGACTGCCCTTCCATCCTGCTTTCAGTTCTCAGCTTGTAGAGTGCTAGTGGCTGGAAAATGTTTAATCTGAGTCCTCTTGGCACCTCTGGAGGTGTCACTGGGTGCTCCTGGCAGGGTGAGGACACAGCTCCCAAAGGGGGGTTGTGCTTGTAGGAAAGTCTCTGCCATATTCTCACCTTGGAGGTTGGAGCAAGAGATTCATCTTCCTGCATTATCTGTAGGTGTTCTGTCAGTTCCTTTTGACAGAAATGGAAAAATGTACCTGTGAATAATTTAAATAAGTGTAAGGCTGGGAACTTCCCCGTTCTCTGTCCCAGAGGGAGGGAGTGACCCTGCACTCCTGGGCTTGGAGGCTGGAATAAATGGCACATTTATTTAGTTTAGGGTGGGGAGATCCCCACACATCCTGGTGCTGTCCCTACACCAGGATGAGCCTGTTTGTTCCCTCATGTGTCAGTCTTGGGCTGTGACACTCCCCATGCTGCAATGACTTATTCCACTTCCAGTCTCTGTAGATATTTACATTCATGCCTCAGAATCTAGAGGGTAATGAGTTTTCACAAGTGGTTTTTTTGGATCTTATCAGCATCTTCAGCCCCTTGGATTTGGGCTGAATCTGGCTGCATTTCTTATTTCCAAGTGTGCATGTCATGACTCCAGCCATAGGTTGCCTTTTTCCTTTCCTGTTTTTTTTTTTAAATTAATCTTTAAAACAGTCTGTGACACTTTCTGATTTTAATCTGTTCAGAAAATTGCTGCTGCTAAACCTGCTGTGGGTTTTTGGATGCAGTGACTCTTCCAGAATCATCAGCTTTATCATTCCACTGCACTAAAACTGCCAGGTGTTCATGGCTGTGCTCCAGCTTCTTAACCCACCTCTGCAGTACAAAATGATGCTGTCAGAACAAGAAACACTAAAAAATAACCAAACAACACCAACCCTGAAGAGTTTAAACCAACATAGACATGTTAGGAAAAGCTGCTGCAGTCTGGGGAGGTGTGTCCTGTTCTTTCTGTGAGATCTCTTCACTTCCCCTGGAATTTTGAAACACACACTTCTTTTAAAAAAAAACAAAACAACAAAAAAAAAGACAAGTAATTTGATAGTCACGCTCCTCAGGGTGTGAGAGTGTTCCCTCAGGAGCTGTAAACAGCTTTGGAGGGTGCCTTGATGGAATCCTGTCTCAGGGAGAGCTGGCTTGCTGCAGCTTGTCATTCTTCCTGCCACCCTCCCAGGAAGGAGCAGGGAGAGGGCTTGGAACAGCAGGGATTTGGGGGTGATTTTCTGCTCTGGAAGCCTTGTCCTCCCCTGGGTCAGTCAGGCCACCAGCTCCCCAGGCTCATTTTTTTGCCCTGTGTTGCTTCCCCATGAAGCACTGGAGGTGCTGGGGGTTAATGACAGGAAACATTTGCTGCCTTTGCTGGGACATCTCTGTGTTTGTCCCTCTGGCCCAGCCTGGCAGTGGCCTGGCTTCCCATTAAACACAACTTCCTAACGTGAGCTGGGACTTCCCCAAAGCTTCCTGCAGATGCTGTCCCCGTGGCCAGCATCCCTGGGAGCAGCTCCCACTCATCCTTCCTTTCCAGCTGGCCTTGCCCCCTGCCTTTTGTCTGCTTTTCCCAGGTTTCTCTGGAATGTGTGCAGAGCTCTGCTGTTTGCTTTGGAAGGCACCAAACTATTCCAAACCCTACAAGTAGAAATGCTGGGCTGATATTTTCCTCCCTGCTGACTGGATGGGGGCTGAGCCACTGGAAAGGGAATAATAGGGAAGGGGCTGGAGTGGCAGCAGGAAAAAAAAAAAAAGGTGTGGCTTTGGTGGGTGTTTGTTCTCACTTCTTGAAATTTTTAATTCAGGAGCCACAATTTCTCAAAGTGTGTGAGTGACTTGTTGGGGGGCAGACTGGTCAGGGAGGGAAATTGTTCTGATGTACAGAAATTAATTTGTAGTGACATGAAGCTCACAGTGAGATATATTCTTTCATAAATCCAACCATGTCATGTTTGGCTATTCAACAAAATTCAGATTATCAGGAGAGACACTGCGTGTAGTTTGTTATGCTGTAATTTGCTAATTAGTGCCATGATCTCCCACAATATTTAATATCTTTTTTTTTCTCAAAGTAGTAGTTTCATCTCTTAAATGAATGTAAAACTAAAATTACCTTTCAGGGTGGTACGTGAGGTATCAGTTTCCTTTTTCTCACAACTTGATTGCTCTCCAAAAATATCCTCCTTTATATTTAGCAATCATCAATTTCTGGCCTAAATATCAGCCTAGACTTGACACAAACTCAAATATTTTCTGCAACTTTGTGAGAAGTTTCTGGTTTTTGTTTTGAAACCCCAGATTTGAGATGTTTTTAAATTGAAGTTTGCTCTCCCTGGGCTTTTTTTTTTTTTTGCAGTTCTTACCAGCTTTGTGCCTGTATTTGTGGGCCACCATTTCTCCAGAGAAATTTGTCTTTCTAAAAGTTCTGTTTATCTTTGTGGAGCAGCATTTCTGACAACAATTTATAGACAGAAAGCTTCTCAAATGAAGTGAAAACTCCCAAAGGAGTTTGTTTTTTTGTTCATGGAATGATTCATTTCAAATCCCTCTATTAAACTGCATTTTCCTCTGGTGGCCTCATGCCCCCTGGGGAGGTTTTAGTTCCCAAATCTCAGCTCCCAGGCTGTGTCCTGCTGACTGGGGAGATGGAATTCACGTCCCATGGAATCCCAGGCTGCTTTGGGATGGAAAAATCCTTGAAGATGATTCTGTTCCAGCCGTTCCATGGGCAGGAGCACCTTCCAGTGGCCCAGGTTTCCCCCAGCCCCATCCATCCTGGTCTCTCCATTCTCTCAGGTTTTTAGAATGAACCCCTGCTCTTTTTGTTGCTAAAGAAATTCCCTATTTTGCTAAATAACTTCCAGATAGGATGTACAGAAGAGGAAAGTGAAAATGACCTTTCCAGAGAAGCTGTTGGACAGCCCAGATGTGTCTGGCCAGGCTGTTTGAGACAATTATTTTGGCCCTGGGGCATCAATGACCTTGAGAAGTCCAGACTTTGCCCTTCCACCATCCCAAAGGCACTCCTGGAGCAGGGCTGGAGAAGGGAGAGGGACGAGTGCCACCTACTGAAGCTCCTCTCAGCTTTCTGTGCAGTTTTTCTCTCTGCTTTCACTTTTAATTTTAACCTCTTTAACTCCAGCACACCTTTGGCTGCTCTGTTCTACTCCTGGCTTGAGGCTACACCAGTGAGTTTGGGGGGATTTTCGTCTCCATGAGGACAAAAAACATGAAAACTGATTATTTTTCCTCCAGAATTTTAGGAGTCACTCAGAATTTTAGGAATCACAGAGATTCTGATTTTTAAACATGATGACATAAAGATACTGCTAAGGGAAAGCAAAAATGGGAATAAGATGATTCTTGATTTGATTTTGAGTACTGTCAGTGATGAATTTTAGTGACTTTGTGATACTCGCTGAGTTTCAGCTGGAAAAAGTGAAATATCATGGTGAGATATTTCAGAATAAGCAGAGTAAAAGCACTTGAAGGTTGGTTGAGGCAGGGAGGGCTGTCAGAGCTGATCTAGTCCTGCAGGTCACAGTGTTATCTGCAGGAAGCTTCCAGATAACTTCATTAAAATTACTATAAAGTGTATCTCAGTCAAGCATGGTATCTCCTCCACCTCATTTCAGCCTTTTATATTGGATTAGGGGAAGGGTTAAGTGTTTGTCCCTTATCTGAAGGAAACAAGTACAGGAAAAAGCAATTATGGACTAATTTCAGGTCAAGTTGTCCTAATTTCAGTTGTTTCTCCATTCTAAATTTATAAGGTGGTCTTGGGTTACAGCATCTATTTTTCTTTCAAGAATATATTGTTTGGATAAAAACTGAAAAACTAAAAAATGATCATGCAAACACAGATATACCTGGAAGCACCTATGCTCTGGTGGGGCTGGGTGCAATTGAGGCTTGTGGGGTGAGAGAGTTTCACTTGGATAAACTTGAATTAAATTCAGTTATACTCTGCCAGGTCAGTTTGTGTTGCATGGGCACTGCTTTGGCATCAGGCTCATCCAAGGAGGAGCCTGATCAGTGGATGCAGGGATTATTGCTCCTGGAGAGAAAGAAACCCAGTGGCAGAGCAGGCTCAGGGCTCTGCTGTGCCTTTGAGCAGGGCCAGTCCTGGTGAGTGAAAAGCTGAGTTTAGTGCCTCACTCACCCAACCTGTGGGGCTGGCAGGGAGCAGGGAAGGAGCTGCTCCTCTGAAACAGCACCAGTTCCCACACCCCAGCCCCGGGCATCATTCTTGGCAAGTGAGACTTCAAGGAGCTTGGTCATATAAAAGAAGGGGAGGTGCACGAGGGAGAGGCACCTCCCTTCACTTCTCCCTGTGCACAGGGGGTGAAAGGTGGGGGGATTTTCCTTCCCATCCCTGCAGATGTCAGGTATCCCGTGCTTTGCTCCTGCTTTGTGGGTAGGAGGGGAATTTCTGGGATGTGGTGGTGCTGCAGAAGTCCTGGAGCAGTTCTTCCACTGCTCCCACACCCACTTGCATCTGTGCCATGCTGGAGGAGAGCAGGACTGGCTGGGCAGGCAGTGTTGGCTCTGGAGGCTCCTCATTTCCATGGGGAGCTGCTCCAGAGAAGTGAAAGGAGCCGTGGTGGTTTGGGAGCTGTGTGAGACCCAGGAATGACTCCCTGCTCTGTTACCATTCATCCCTTAAAACTCATTCCAGAAAAGCCAGTCTGGCTGGGACAGCCTCTTCCCAGTTCCTCCTGTTCCCCCCATTCCAAACAAAACTGCTGCAGTTTTGGAATTATTTGGGAGAGCTCTGATTTCTTTCTCAAGGTGCCAGTGTAGGAATTTTGCCTGCTGTGCTGTTAGAAATGGAAAAGCAAAGCAAGCTGTTAAAAGGAAGGGTGATGTAAATAAAAGAACATTGGGGGTGCATTTTACAGAGTTCCTGAAGTCACTTTTCAGGATGAGGGCTCCACTGTGGGAGGCTTTTTGCAGCTGCTCCTAGGAAAGTGCTTGGCAAGGAATATGCCAGGGTTGCTGCTTGCTAGTGTTTTGTCTTTCCTTGATTTCATTTCCAGGTGAACAAAAGACATCCCCAGCATTCCACCTGGTCCAAATGCTGCACCTACTAAATGAATTTATCTGTGCAACAGCGTTTGTGTTCACATTATACCGAGTATAGCAGGAAACAAAACAAGTTGCCTTTGATGTCTCACAGAAAGTTAAAGGAGGGACAGATTCAAACTCATCTCCTGGGATTTTGGCCCTGGACTGGTCTTTATTTCAGAAGTCCTGTTCAGGACAGTTAAATGTGGCTTGTACTTGTTCACCTCTGCTGCTCTGGCTCTGTGCAATATTTCACCTGGGGCAGAAGGTGCCCCAGGAGGAGATTTTGGCTGAGAATTGGGGGAACTTTTCCTGATCAATAAATCTTGTTT
Source organism: Chaetops frenatus (assembly GCA_013400775.1). Classification (NCBI taxonomy): domain Eukaryota; kingdom Metazoa; phylum Chordata; class Aves; order Passeriformes; family Picathartidae; genus Chaetops; species Chaetops frenatus. The sequence continues at coordinate 130,498 of VZTR01016431.1, read as the reverse complement.
AGCCCAACCCCTTCATATTGCTGTGAGGGATTTGTGCTTCTGTTGTAGTGCAGCTTGTGGAAGCTGTGAGGTGTTTTTGGTGGTGCAGTGGCACCTGACAGCCCTCTGAGTTATTAATGCAGACAAAGGAAACTCTGCTCATTGGTGTGGGTACTGCTGCTCTTCTTGAAAAGCTGCGTTTCCCTCAGGTTGTGTCTGATGTGCCAGAGCTGTCTGCATCTCTGTTTTGTGTAGCTGGACCAATAAGCTTGACCTGTCTTGACATCCCTCTCCATTTCTGGACTGCCTACCCTGTTCCTGTCTCTCCTATATTTTCCCTGTGCTGTGTTGTGCCGGTTCCTTAGAGTACTCTGTGATGATCTGGGAGGAGAAGGTTTAGGACTGATGGCTGGCTTGTGTCTGTGTCTTGCTGTCCCCTGGGTGTGCTGCCCTGTCCCCCTGTCTCCCCAGGCCTGGTGCAGAGGTGTGTGGTGATCCAGCGGGATGAGAACGGCTTCGGGCTGACGGTCAGCGGGGACAACCCCGTCTTCGTGCAGTCTGTCAAGGAAGGTGAGAACACCCCCCAAACCTGCCAGCTTCCCCTGGGGATCCTGAAAAATGTGTCTGGGAGCTGGAGCAGAAAGCTCCCAAACCTTCCCAGGTGTGGGGTGGCTGCAGCTTGGGAAGGGATGTGCAAGGACGAGGTTTGAGCAGTGAATTTATTCCTCTGCATCTTCTCCCAAGCAGCCGCTGACAGAATTGACAGAGAGGACACAGCTTTAAGTTGTGCCAGTGGTAATTTAGGTTGGACATTGGGGAAAAAATTCTTCCCTGGAAAGAGTGATTGGGCGCTGGAATTGTCTACCCAAGGAGGTGGTGGAGTCCCATCCCTGGGGGTGTTTAAAAAAAGCCTGGAGGTGGCACTCAGTGCCATGGTTTGGTTGATGAGGAGGTGTCAGGTCACAGGTTGGACTTGATGATCTCAAAGGTCTATTCCAGCCTGGTTAATTCTGTGATTCTGTGATTTGGTGGGTTTGGAGCTGGGCTCTTGCATCCCTGGGGGAGGAAGTGACTCCCTGGGACATGGTGGGATCATGACCTGGTGTATCCAGTGCCAGGATAAATCTAAATCAAAACTGCTAAAGCAAATCAAAAATCTAAAGTGAAACTGCTCTAGATTCAATTCCCAGAGATTTTACTGATAGAGGAGGCTTGGCTGAGTGCAGGAGTATTTTGCATGTTTTACAGAAGCCTTAAAACCATTTTTGCTATAAATGATTGTATTGAAATGGGAACTAAATGATTTCTTGCCTCTCCAGATGGAGCAGCCATGCGGGCTGGAGTGCAGACAGGTGATAGAATTATCAAGGTAAGGGCATCTAAATTGTGACAGAAATGGGTCCTTTGTATTAAATGAGCTCTTTTCCTGGAAAAAATACCATTGATGTGTCTGCTGAGGTGTTTGCATTAGAAATGGTCTAAGCTTCAGTGTTCCTCGTTTCAGTATTTTATGGACAAATTCAGCATCCTGCCAGGTTTGAGTATCACAAATACAATAAAACCAGAAATGGCAGAGAAGAGAGGGAAAAGAAAGTTGTTAATAATGACCTGTAAATAAATAGCCTGCCTGAATTGTTGTTTTCCCCCTAATTTCCCCCAGATTCTTTTTTAGTCCTAAGCAAGTAAGAAATCAAGTCAGTAACTTAAAAGACACTGTAAACTATTGCTGCAAAATGCTGCAGCAGCTCCTGACACAGATGGAGCTGGGATTTCAACCAGGCATTGAAATTAATGAATTAAATTAGCCACCCTGTTGTTCTTCTGCCCAGGCAGAGATGGATTGCCCTTTTTTTGTTTGTCTGCCTGCTTGAGTTCTTTTGGTGTGTGTGCACAGTTTCCTTTTTGCAGAGCTCTGCTCACTGAGATAAACTGTTAGAAAGATAAATTATTTATCTGGTGATGCCTTGAGAGAGGCAGTAATGGAGATGGGGGAGAACAAAATGCTGCTGCTGTTCTGGTGCTGGTTCTGCATGGAATTGCTTGGAAAATCAGGAGTTAAACACTGAATTTTCTCCTCTCCCTGCCCAGGTGAACGGGACTCTGGTAACACACTCCAACCATTTGGAGGTGGTCAAGCTGATCAAGTGTAAGTAGAGGCAGGTGGCTCTTCTGTCACCTCTAAAGCAGGACAGTTGTCATTTTGAGGGCCCTGTTGAGTGACAAGGCCGAGGTCAATGCTGACAGATAAAAGGGAGTCTGTGAGACGGGGAAGTGAAATTGATACTATTTTGACATCATGAATTTAAGCTGATACGTTCTCCTGTAGCTTCTCCTTGACTTAATGTTTGAATTACCATCAAGCCTTGCCTGGGTGCCTTCCCATCTTTTGTTTCCTTCTTAAATACCACAGCTGGGCAGGCACTTAATGTACATTGCTGTGTGATGGCTGCACAGCACTACAGGAAATACGTTCCTGGTGGATTTTCTTGCACAAGGAAGGAGGGAGGTGGTGGTGGTTCCTGCCAGCCTGGCATGGTCTATTTTGTGTGTGTGCACTGTAAATGTAACCTGCTGGGCTGGAAATTGCATTGCTTGCTTTTATAAGGGCTGATTCTCATGAAAGTTTTCGGAATAATTGAAATATAAACAGCTTTTTAAAGCAGGCAGTGCTCTGGGGTTCGTTGGTTTGGAGGAGGAGTGGTGTGAGCTCTGCCTGCAGGGTGAGGGAGACCAGGGAAACATGGAGATGTCCCCGTGTGTGTGACCTGTGCCTGTCCTTGTGTCCCCACAGCAGGTTCCTATGTAGCTCTCACTGTCCAGGGGCGCCCTCCAGGGTCGCCCCAGATTCCCCTGGCGGATTCCGAGGTGGATCTGGCAACTTTTGGGCATATGTCTCCCATCATGGCATCCCCCCACTCACCTGGCACGTCAGGGAATGCAGAAAGGATCACCAGCCCAGTGCTCATGGGGGTAAGCTCTGAAGATCTCTTTCTACAGGAGAAATGGAGCTGGGTGGTTTTTGAGCTGAATTTTTTTGTACTTCGGATTGGTAATGGAATATCTGTCCTGCCAGTGGGTGCTTATTCACTTATGAAATAGAACTTTGCAAGTAAAAATATCCAGTCCCGGGTGGTACCATAGAAAGTACCTGTGGTGGTACCACAGGTTTTTAAAGTGTTGATAGCTGTTCAGAATTAGGAAAGAATGCCTAAGATGGGGTTGGAAATTTGAATTGTTTCTCACAGGGCTTTTCAGAGAAAAAAATTTCAGAGCAATTTTTAGATTAAAAATGTGCATGTCTGTTTTCCTTGTCTGCCCAGCTCCACCAAAAATACCCCAACTCTCAATCTCTCTGTCTTTCCTAGGAAGAGAATAACATTGTCCACAACCAGAAGGTGGAGATTCTGAGGAAGATGCTCCAGAAGGAGCAGGAGAGGCTGCAGGTACTGGAGTTGTGCAGGTTGGAGAGAAGTGATGCAAAGAGGGGTTGTTATAATCCCAATTTCTTAGCAGAGCTGCATACAACAGACATTCTGTAGCAGCTCCTTGGGTGTGCAGATGTGCTGGTGATCATTTAAAAGAGCCAAACAATTCCTTTGCAGTCCCTGCAGGAGGACTACGGCCGAACCCCCTCCACCCGCCTGCTCAAGGAGATCCAGGAGGCAAAGAAACACATTCCTCAGCTGCAGGAGCAGCTCTCCAAGGCCACGGGCTGCTCTCAGGTACCACGGGCTCAGCCTGCTCTGGGAGGGCTCCCAGGCAGAATCCTGGCCTCTTCTGGTGCAGCTGGGGTTGCCTGGACAGGCAGGCTGCACCCTCTAGAGCTGAGATTTGTCAGGCACTGTAAGGTCAGTCAGCATGTGGAGTAGCTTTTACAGTGGGCTCTCAGCTCATCTCTGAAAATGCTGCTTTTAAGAACAAGTGCAGGCAATGATGTGTTTATTATCTGTCAGTGCAACTTAAAATACATCCATGAAGTCATTCTTGGAAGCTTTAAACAATTTTGCCTTCACTTGTGAAAAAAAATAATAAATAAATGCAGGCTGTGTCATCTCTCCCTTTTCCCATTTGTTAAAAGTGCTGAAAACCTGGTGTGGTTTTTTGTTGTTTTCTCTTGGAAAAGCACTGCAGCCTTTTCTAGATAAATTAAGCAGGTTTTATGAGTCATGTCAGCTGCCTGGCTTTTGAAAGAGTTGATGCTTAAGGATGGTCTCTTTAAACATTCTGCTGTGTCCCAACTCACTTCTCATCTTTCCAGGATGGAGTCTTGACCTCCAGGTCTGTGTCGGAGTCACTGCAGATCAGTGAGGGGGAGGCAGAGAGTGGGGACAGTGGCAGCAAACTGGATTTCAGTGGTGACAGCCCCTCCAGACCCAACAGTGACATTGCTGATGTGAGTCTGGGGCAGCCCCAGGGCTTTGCTTCTCTCCCTCGTGCATTTGGGTTTCCTTGGCAGATCCTTCTGTGTGTAACACTGAGCTTTACTGGGCCAGGCTCCTCAATACCCACCCAACCCCTTTCCCTATGAAAACCTGTTATTTTGGACTGGTATTAGAGACTGGGAGAGATTTGGGGGTTTTATCCAGGATTAGATTGTCCTGGCATTAATCCCTGTGACCAGACAGAGAAAGATGGATGCCAGCATCCTGCTCAAAACTCATTTGCCAATTAGAGCATCCTTGAAGGGAATATTCCAACTGCAGCACTGTGACTCAGATGCAGGCAGCTTGCCCTGAAAGTGGGAAAGAGCTTTCCTTCAACCAAATCAGCTTCAATCCCTGCCACCAGCAAAGGCTCTTAGTGAGCTCACTCATTAGTTATCAATCTGTGTGCTCCTGTGCTCTCCCTTGGTGCCTAATCCTTAATTAAGTCACTATCTGATTAGTGCAGGGGAATTGAGACTCTCTGCTTGGATTTGGCCTGTTTGTTGATTAACTTAAGGATGTGGGAGCTAAGTTTGTCCCAGCAGTTGGAAGTGAAAGGGAGGTGGGGGCATCCACGATTCTGTTCTGAAACATTCCAACTCCAAATCTGACCAGATCCCACTCAATGTTTGTATATAATAAATGCACAACAAAATTCATAATTATCTTCCTAATAGTCATCATCCTGCCAGAACTGGGGATGGTGTTTGATCAGTGACTGGCACACCAAACATTCCAGCTTTTCAATCCAGCTCTGAGAAACTTAAGGAGCAGGGGCTAAAGAAACCTTTGGAAGTGGAAAGAGTTCTGCAGCTGGGAAAAAGCCAGGCTGGAAAACAGCAGCCTGAGCAGTAGCCTGGCTGGAAAAACCTTTGGACACACTGAAGATGAGCCAGCAGCACGTGGTTTTTTGCAAATAAGGCTCTGCTGGGCTTCCTGAGCAAGAGGATTGCTGGGAGATGGGAGAAGAGAGCTGAGCTGAGCTGTGTGAAAAGGTAGAGAGAGCCAAGGGCCAGGGATTTTACAGCTCTGCTGTTGCTCACTGTCACCAGATTTCTGAGCAGCACTTCTGCATTCACTTGGTTTTGGGGTTTTGATTTTTGTTTTTTGGCTTGTTAACTGTGCATGAAGGACAGAGACTTTACTCTGGTTTTTACACCTCCATTTCGTGTGGGAAAGGAGAAGTTTTTGGCTGTTGTGGCTGACAAACTTGACTGTGCAGTTCTCCCTTTCCTGGATTTGATGGTACTTACCAGAACTGAACTTCCCTCTTTCCCAGAGCCCCCGCAGTGGCCTGAAGGAGAGGATTTATCCAGATGAGAGCCCAGAAAAGGCTGAGCTTCAAGATACTGTGAGTACAAAACATCAAGTGTCACAACAGCATCTCCTCTAATGGGCCCGTTAAAATGTTGCTGCTTCCCCCCACTTTCTAAATGGAGCATGCCTGAACTTTGCTTTAGAAAATAAAATGCAATTAAAATGGTGCAGGGAAAGTTAATTAGCTGAGTAAATGTTTGTGGAGCTTAAGAGCAGGGCCATTTAGAGGCGAGAAATATCTAATCAGCACTAAAACAGCTGGGCCTGGAATAAGGAGAGCAGTTGCACGTGTTTTATTCCTGGAGTCCAGCCTTTTTTTAGGATGTTCAGTCATTTGGAGGCTGGCATTTCCAGCAGGGCTACAAGGGGAGCACAGCAGGAAGTGCAGAGCTGTCTGAACACATCATCATCCTTGAGATGATTCCCAAATTCTCCTTCCCTCAGCTGCTTGTCTTCCCAAAGCCAGGTTTTCCCCTCTGTGCAGAGCGTGTGCCACATGCTTGGTGTGCTCCTGGCTGCAGGAGGTGCAGCTGCTCCCGAACCACCTGGTGGGATGTTTGGGAATGTTTGCATCCTGGGAGGAGCTTTTGGGAAGGGGATCCAAGGCTGAGTGAGGGCGTGTGGGTTTCCGTGGAGTGCTTGAAGAATTGAAATGGTCAGAATGTCTCCAGTTCTGCAATCACAGCTTTGTGCTTCTCTTCCTTCTCTTGCCCAGGATTCCCAGTCCAGTGTGGGGAGTCCCCTGTCCCGAGTGGGGACTCAGATCATTGGAGCAGAGGATGATGATTTTGACACAGAGCAGGAGCAGGTGGGAATGACTTTCAGCCTTTTTCCCCCCACCAACCACAGTTCTTTTCCCCTGTTCCTAAACTGCCTTGTTTGTGCACTTCTTGTGTGGTGAAATAAGAAGTAGGGAATGGGATTCCTCTTATTGCTGATCTCTCTAAATAGAAGCATTTGTGGAGTTCATGACAATATCCATCTTTGAGTCTGTTATATTTCTTTCTTCTCCTAACTTCAAGCTTTCTAGAAGTTAATTTGCCTTATTTCATTTTCTTTAGTTTCTGTTAAATCCTTCATTATTGTCACGGCAGCATAGCTACTACATATTTACTCTGAATTATTTTCTTTTATTCCTTAATTCTTACTCCTTTCTCCTATTGCTGAATAATTGAGATGTAATTCCCTGTATCCCTGCAGATTAATGGGCAGTGCAGCTGCTTCCAGAACATCGAGCTCCTGAAATCCCGCCCAGCTCACCTGGCTGTTCTCCTGCACCACGTGGTGTCCCAGTTTGATCCTGCAGCACTGGTGAGAAGCTCTGGAATTGTTTCCTTGGCTCACATTTGGGAATCTTCACCAGAATTTACCACATCTGGTAGAGCACTCACTGCCATGACCTGGCAAGGAGAGAAACTCGGGCCCTGTGCAGGCCTGAGGGTGATAAATCCTCATTTGTCTCCTCAGATAAATGGAGAAGCACAAAAAGAATTGTCCCCTTTGCATTTGGCTGCTTACAAAGAATTATTTAGCCCTGAAAGCCTCTCATTCCACCCCAAGGTGTGGGATTAGTTGTCTCCAGGGAAGGTTTGACCTCTCTGTGCTCCTCTTCCAGCCCCTTCCCTCTCCCTCCACTGCCAAGGGCACCTCCCTGAGGAGCTGGGAAAGGTTTTAACCCAGCACTGCTGAATTCCTTGAAATATTGGCAAGAAAACTTGGAGTTTTCATGGTTTTCCCCTATTTTCTCACCCTCCTGTTCCCCCCCAGCTGTGCTACCTTTACACAGACCTGTACAAACAGACCAACTCCAAAGAGACCCGGCGTGTTTTCCTGGAGTTTTACCAGTTCTTCCTGGACAGAGCTGCAGTAAGTTCCACTTGTTTTCCTCATTTTCACACACATCCTGCAAGTTGACTTTCACCTTTCTCCACTCACCTGAACCTTGAAAAACTAAGGATGTTAAAGCCCTCCAAAAGAAATAGTTTTAAAAATAAAAATTGGAATAATGCTTAGTAAATAACTTCATAAAACGTAATAATGTAATAAAAGTTTTAAGTATTTTTGTTGAAACGTTGCCAGGAAAATGAATGGCCTCAGATGCCTGGTAACAAAATAAATCCCAGGGGATTTGTTGTTGATAGGAGAAATAATTTAATGATAGGTAAGCAAGTTCTGGCTCTTCTGCATTGCTTTTTAGTTAATAATTGCTGTGGGTATTGATGTGGCTGTTCCAAGGATTGGGAAATTTAATGTTTATTGTTGGAAAGCCTGAGAAAATTCTTTGCTGTCATGAATTAAACTCCCAGAAACTGCAGCAGAGGTTTATATACCACATGTTCATCTTAAATAACCCCTGTGAATTACAATATATTCATGGGAGTCTCCCCTTTTCAAGCCAGCAGGTGCTCAGATTGGATGATTTTGGCTTTTGAGGGAATTCCCTGGAATGATTTGTGTGTTTTATTGGGGTGCTGGTTGCTCTGTTGGTTCTCCCAGCCTCTCTTTCCTTTTGCAGAACCTGAAAGTCCCAGTTCCAGATGAGATCTCCCTGGAATTAGGTAGGGTGCTGTGTTTGAGGGAGTGAAAGGCAGAGGGTGGGTTCATTCAGGGAAATGACTTTATTAAAGGTAGGGGAGTGTTCCCAGAGGAATAATTGATGAATTCTCTGCCTCTCAGACAGGAGAAGGCCCGAGCTCCTCCCTGAAGAGCTGCACCGCCAGTTCATCCAAACCATGCAGGATAAAGTCTGTCCAGAGGTTCAGAGGAACCTGGAAGATTTCAGGTACCAACAGCTCTCTCTGGAGTTTCCTTTTAATTCCTATTTGATTTCAGTCAACCTTCCAGCACAGGGAAACCTGAGGGACATAAAATTCCTCTTGGATTGGATAGGAATATACCAACAATATACCCTGTAATCCTTAAATCAAGTTATCAGTTACAGTCCTGGAGCTGGGATTCTTCATTCCTTGAAGCTGTGTGAGGAAATGTCTGTTTTCTTAGGTGTTGTTATATAAATCTCTCTTACTGATTGTGTTTGTAATCAGCTTATATATATATTTTTTTTTTCTTTTCCCTATTTTCCTTCCCTCTCCCCTTTGGGCAGGGAATAATCCCCTTTGCAGAGCTGTCACGGACGTGGAGTAGAAGCTGATAATTAATTTGCTTTTTCACATGGAGTCCTGAGAGCTCCATGCCAAGCTCAGTAATGAACCATTTCATACCTAAAAA
>VZTR01016431.1:87126-121523 GCA_013400775.1 Chaetops frenatus | reverse complement strand
AAAAAAAAAAAAAAAAAAATCTCAATTCACGCAGATGCTTCAAACACCCCAAAAAGCCCCTCTGTGACTTCCCCACTGTCCTTTGGGGACACCCTGAGTGCCAGGGGGGGAATATCCAGCTCCAGGTGATGCTTCCTGTGCCCTTTTCCAGGCAGAAGAGGAGCATGGGGCTGACCCTGGCCGAGGGGGAGCTGACCAGGCTGGACGCGGAGCGGCTCCGGGACCGCAACGCCGTGGAGAAGGAGAGGAGCTGTGCAGAGCAGATCCTTGCTAAAATCGAGGAGGTTCTGTAAGTGGCAGCAAACGTAAAGCTGGGGGTAAAAAAAAAAAAAAAGATAGTAAAGGTGCTGCCTCGGCCGTGGGAAAAGCAGGATGAAGGGAAAGTGGAATTTGGCATGGCTGTGTTTATGTTGCTGGCCCTGGGTGTTTGTTGGGATAATGAGAGGCAGAAGGAAGGCAGGAGGGAAGTGAAGGCTGTTTTTTTTCCAGGAAGGTGCTGTTCAATACAGCAGGGAATGCTGCCATTGTCAGCATTATTAGATCAGAGCCCTTCTCCTGTAGAAACAACAGCTTCACAACCCATTTTCTCCTTTAATGTGGGCTGAATCCAATTTCCGCAGCTGAACCTTCCATTTTTGATTTTTTGATTTTATTTTTTTCCCCTGCTGGGACTGCTGAACATTCTGAAGGACACTTCAACACAACTACTGATGCTCTGGGTGGATGGGACCGGGTGTTAATTGGGTTTTGAGTTTCATTTTAAAAGCCTTTCTTGTTTTTAGGATGACATCTCAGCCTCTGGAAGAAGACAAGAGGTAATGGAAGCTGGAGGAGCTTGGGCTGTGTTGTGCTGGTAGAACACGACAGCCCTCTCCTGGCTGTTCCTCCAACACTCATCTCCTGAATCCCCTGGCATAAATCATTGGAATTCAGAGCATCAGCCTCTCCTTTGCTGATGTTTGTTGCCTGTGTTTCACATCTGAAAAATTACTGAGAGTTTGTGTTTATTTTTGTTTTGTGTTGTAACTGCTTCAATCTGCTCTAACATTTATTTTCTGTGTGTGCCTTGTCCTGTTCAGTTTTTATCTGAGCAGCTTTCCCTCCACTCTTTCGCAGTAACCTTTTACTGCTGCTTATTTTTACCATAACTCAATGCTTTAATGTGACATCAAATATGGTTTTAGTGTAGAATTTTAGGACCTTCTGTGTAATTCTCAAAATTGTATTTTCACCTCCTGGGCTTCTGTGCCTTTTATCATGGAATGGTTTGGGCTGGAAGGGACCTTAAAGATTATTTAATTCCACTCCCTGCCACGGGCAGGGACACCTTCCACTATCCCAGGTTGTTCCAAGCCCTGTCCAGCCTGGCCTTGGACACTTCAGGGATGGGGCAACCAGTGCCAGAGCCTTCCCATCCATATATTCCATCTTTATTTACTCCATAATTTAGGATAAATTCTGACGTTGGCTGAGCCTCACCATTATCTGTGAGAGTTTATTTCAGTTCATTTCGTAACTTAATCTAATATAAAAATGAACTTCTCAGTGGAACCTGAGCACTTGACCTTAATTTTACTGACTAAATGTATTTTCCCAGTGCATTTCTCTTTAACCTCGTTGGTTTTTCTGTGTTTGGCAGCTCCACCATGCAGTATGTGATCCTCACCTACATGAAACACCTGGGGGTGAAAGTCAAGGAGCCTCGGAACCTGGAGCAGAAGCGTGGCCGGATTGGTTTCCTGCCAAAGATCAAGGTACTGCTGCTGTGGCCACAGAGGATTTGTGTGCAATTCAAACCCCAGTTCTGCAGGAAAAATTCAAAAATCGTTGTGATTTTCCACTGTTCCAAGAGGATCTGGGGTTGCTGAGCTGCACCAGCAAACCTAAGAGCTGAAATTGGGTTCTGCGTCTGTTTGGCAGACATGTGAATTGGAAATAATTAGAATTGTTGCCTTCATTTCCCTCCCTGAATTCAGCTTGTTTTTCACAGTTTTAGCTTTATTAAAACTTTGAGTGAGGAATCTTTCACAGAACACAACCTTGAACCACAGGAAGGTCTCACTGAAGTCGTTGCCTTGTTTACTTCAGTTTTTTCTGGAGAAACTTGCCCAAACCTTCCTAGTTTGTGGTGCAGGAGAGCTCTTCTCCCTGCCACCCCCACTTTTCCAGTTACATAATGAATATTTCCACCAAAACTTCATCTCTGTGGGTGTGATCCCTTGTCTCCCACAGCATGGGGGTGTATCTGGTCACAGCAGCTACTTCTTTTCATCAGCATTTCGTCTTTGAAATACTGAGAGAGTTTCAAGCAGTTCTGCACTAACTGTGAGAAAGTGAAACAATGTGAAACCTTTTTGAAGGTTTATGTCCTTGCCCCTTCTGCAGCTTGCAGGGATTAATTAAAATCTCAGTAAACAGCTGGATTTGAAGCAGTGAGTGATGAGTTTGCTTTCCTTTACCTGCAGCAAAGCATCAAGAAGGAGAAGGAAGGAGAGGAGAAGGGAAAGAGGAGAGGTTTCCCCAACATTCTGGGCCCCCCAAGGAGACCGAGCCGACACGACAGCAGTGCAAGTATGTCAGCCAGGGAAAGCCCTGTGCCCTGCTGGCCTGAAAGGCACAGAAAATCCCTGCTGCCTTTCAAAATTCATGCCAGGAAGCCCTGTTTCCCCCATTCCACCCCCTCCCTCCTAAACCTCATCCCACCCATCCTGCCTCGCCCAATCCCAGTCCTCCGGATTTGGACCCCACTTCTCCCAATTCCCTTCCAACCCTGTCTTACCCCCAGGGGATGTGGAATCGAATTTTGGGCTAGGATGAAGCCATATTGGGGTAGCATTGAGTGATTTTCAGTATTGATTAAAGTGTGATTAAGTGATTTTAAACTTTTTTGTTGTTAAAATCCGGTTTTGAAGACACACAAACCTGTTCTGGTCCTGAAACACTTCTCCTCTCACCACTGGCAACTGCACAAAGCCATTTCAGCAGTGTGATGGCTCTTTTTGTTCAGTTGGCAGGGCCATGGAGATGCAGAAGCCCAGGCACCCCAAGCACTCCCCCACAGCCTCTTCTGTGAGCCCAGAGCCCCCAGAGTCCAGCAAGATGCGCCAGAGTGGCTCCTCCAGCGATGGCACAGATGCTCCCTACCCCCCTGCCAACCCCATGTCCCCCCTGGCCATGGGGCCCTTTGCTTCTCCAGAGGGCAGCAAGGACAGTGACACAGGTAGGCTGGAATGGAGGATGGTTCAAGGTTGTGCTGTGAACAGGATGTGCAGGGCACTGATGCAACAAGGTGGGCCAGTTAGGAAATGCTTTGATGTCATTGGAGCTGTTCTTCCTCACCTTAATCAGCTTTCCTCAATTAGGGAATCCTGCCACGAGCAGGAGTGGTTGTTAGTGGCTTCTGCCACTGTGGCATGGGATCATCCAACAGGAAAAACCCAACAGGTGCCAGTCTGTGTCACCTGGCAGCTTTTGTCACTGAGACTCTTCCTTGCCAGCCTGGGAATTGAGCTCTCCTCCAGCTCTGAGCTGAAATGAAGCTGGAATCAAGAGGCTCTGGAGAGGCTGGGAAGTTCCCTGATGCCCTCTGATTTGGTTCTTCACCTTTCACATTTGCTCTGTGTCCAGGTTTGAAGCAGCCTGGGGAAGCCCCACCTGCCAGTGACTCCATGGACGGCACTCCCCGCACACCCAACAACACCTTTGAGTTCCCATCTCCCCTGGAAAACCTGCAGGAGGAGGAGGGAGAATCAGAGAGGTAACTCTGGGGGCTTGAGGGAGCCTTGAGAGAGAGTCAGGAAATCTTGGAATGGGTTGGAAAAGATCATTGTAGTCCAAACTGCTATATCAGTGTGACAGTGGGTGTTGAAATTTAGTCCATAAAATTAGATTGGCATTGTTTGTGTTAAATATTATTGGTAGAATTTGGAAGCTTTGGTCTGTGTCTCTGCTGTGATAAAAAACTGTCAGGAGAGGGGATAAAATCCTCTGGTTTGGAGCTGAGACCACCATTCTGAAATCATGCTGGATGTCTGAGCAGGGAGGAATTCAGGCACAAGCTTCCCTAATGAATTCTTTCCTTCCTTGCAGGATGGTTGACATGGGAACACCAAAGCCTTTTCGCAAGTGAGTGTGCTTAGAAATGTTTGAACTTGACTGAATTTGTTTGGATTTCAAGAGGTTATGAAGCAGAATGCAGCAGTGCTCATTGTTCTGAGCCAGCACAGTTGTCTGCATGATCTTTTTGCTTTAAGAACACATAAAATCAGGCACTGGCAGCCATTTCTGGGCAGGTGGAGTGAGTCATATGCAAAAAACCCCCTTTGATCTGGGAGTGAAGTGGAATGGTTGCTCTATCCACTGATTTGAATGGATGGGAGTTAGGTTAGGGAGTAGAGATACCCCTAATTTCCTTTTAAACCTGTGTGTTGCTGTTGGCTCTGTACCTGCAGATGGACAGAGGCAAGAAACTGTAACCTGCCCTTTTCACTGCCTTGATACCTGACTGCAAATGATTTGATCTGTGCCATTAAAAGGAGGGTTATGAAAACACCGTCAGAACAGGCAGTCAGGCTGTAAAGGGCAAAATTAGAGAATGTGCCCAGAAGTTCAGACATCAAACAGCTTCCAGCTGGCAAGGACAGTGTATTCATAAAGCTGATTTATGTACTCAGCTTTTCCCTGAAATGAGAATTACCTCACGTTTTTTCTCCTCCCATCAGGATGGACAGTGTTGGCTTTGCAGATGTGCAGAGTGAGGATGAGCTCTATGACTTTGACATGGACATGGACCCTCCCAACTGGCAGCAGCTTGTGAGCAGGGAGGTGCTGATGGGGCTCAAACCCTACGAAATCAAGCGTCAGGAAGTGATAAATGGTGAGATGGGGGCTCTTTCCTACCTGGCCCAGCTCAAAGTTGAAACCTTCCCCTGGAGCTTTGAAGTTCTTAAAATTTATAATTAGGTTTTTCCTTCACTGATTTTGTGTAAAGTAGTGGCTGGAGAATTGTGGAACTCTTGGTTTGAGGAGTTCTTAGGTGTGAAACTTGTGCTTTTTATTGGGAAATAACCTGAGGTGAGATTGATCCAGTCCTTAGAGAAGAAATAAACAATATCAAGTGGTTATTAAGCAGAATTAAGGCACTGGAAGGCCAGTTTTTAGTATGTTCCATAAAAGAAAGCAGGAAAAGCTTGATTTGTTTTGGAAAGCAGGTGATGGAAATGCTACTCCCAAACTTGAGCAGATTTTAGTTGCAGGTCCTGCAGAAGCCTCTGTGTGGATTTGTGAGCTCAGAGCTCGCTGTTGGTTCAGCGTAAACGTTGGAATTTTACAAACAATTCAAACGTGGGATTTACAGCAGAGCCTGGAATATGTGCCAGGGAGGGAAGCACTGCTGGGGGTCCTGCTCTGAGCTGATTTCTGGCCCCAGAGTTGCAACCCTGCCTTTGGTGTCTCCCCAGAGCTGTTCTACACCGAGCGAGCCCATGTGCGCACGCTGAAGGTCCTGCACAACGTCTTCTACCAGAGGGTCACCAGGGAGGGCATCCTCAGCTCCAGTGACAAACGGAAAATCTTCTCCAACCTGGAGGATATCCTCGGGCTGCACGGTAGGAGCAGCTGGATGCTGGAATTCTGGGCTCCAGTGGCTGAAAAATTGAAGCAAGGGGACCCTGAATCACAGAATTCACAGAATCCGCTGGGTTGGGAGAGACCTCCAAGGTCATCAAATCCAACCCAACCCTGACACCTCAACTCAGCCCTGGCACTGAGTGCCACATCCAGGGATGGTGAATCCACCGCCTCCCCTGGCAGAACATTCCAGTATTTTATCCCCCTTTCTGGAAAAAGCTTTTTCCCAATATCCAGCCTGTATTTCCCTTGGCTCAGCTCAAGGCTGGGTCCTCTGGTTCTGCCTGGAGAAAGAGCTCAAGTGCTGCCTGGAGAAAGAGCCCAAGCCCCACCTGAGCACAGGCACCTTTCAGGGAGTTGTAGAGAGTGACAAGGGCACCTCTGAGTCTCCTTTTCTCCAGGCTGAACACCCCCAGCTCCCTCAGTGATTCCTCACAGGGTTTGTGCTCCTCTGAAGCACGAGGCAGCTTCACCCAACGCTTGAGATAAAGCAGAATTCTTCAGGACACTGCCCTGCTTTTGCTCACACTTGTTCCAGTTGTGATTCACAAAGATGTGTTGATAAGGAATCCTGTGTCCAGTGTTCCTTTTCCTTATCTGTGCTGATTTATGCTTGATAAAAGGAGCAGTCAGCTTTATGGGCCAGCATTTGAGATGGTACAACTGTTCTTGGAGAGAACAGAAAACAGATCTATTAAGATTGATGTATTTTTGTTTCTGAAAGGTGGCCCTTCCTCATTGCTTAGGGGAAGGACTGCTCACAGTAGGAGTTTCAGCCACTGAATAATCACTTGTGTGGCTTCTACATTATTCCTGTTTATAGAAAAATTATATTGAGCCTTAGGGGTCATTTGAAGACAGGTGAGACAGAAGAGCAAAGGAGTTACATCATATTTTATTAGATGTTCTAAATTTATTGAGTTGAAGGATATTGTTTATTAGTTAATTAAAATATTTTAAATCTAATCTTCTCCTAGGATAGCTTTTATGTTAAATGCTGGAGATTAAGCCAGAAATTTGACCACTATTAATAAAATTTACCTTTTTTTCCTTGTTTTTAAGTTGCACTGAATGATCAGATGAAAGCTATCCGAAAAAGGAATGAGACTTCTGTCATTGGCCAGATTGGGGAAGATTTGCTCTCCTGGGTAAAATTCTTTTAATATTTGTTATATTTGGAAATAATGTGTCATAGAATGACCAACAGAGCCAGGGGTTGGTGAAGGTAATTCCCAGCTAATGGGAACTGAGGGGCTGGGAATTGTCGTTTCTCTGGAGCCAAAACAGAGCTGGAGGATGAGGGTGGAAGGAAAGCAGGAAGAACTCAGAGGATTTTCATCTGACTGGAGAGAAGAGTCATTTAAGGCACAGGAATAATTTCTTTGGGATGTGTGGGTAGAATAGAAAGGTACTTCTGGAGACATAAAGGTGAGAGTGGGATTTTGAAAAGTGTAGTGGTACAATTTATTTCAGTAACACTGAAATGTGAGCCTGGTGTTGCCTGTGGTGCAGTTAAAAGATGGTTAAAAATACCAATTTCTAATCTTAGAATTTATAAATTTGGAGTTTTTAGTGCTGTTGCAGGCTTCAGTTTTCAGATCTTTGTAGAAAGATTTGGCTGCCCCGTCCCTGGAAGTGTTCAAGGACAGGTTGGAACAGCCTGGGAAAGTGGAAGGTGTCCCTGCCCATGATGGGGATGAGCTTTAAAATCCCTTCCAACCCAAACCTGTCTGGGATTCTGGCTTGTGGAAGGGCTAGACTCAGGAAAACTGAAGAGTTTGAGATGTCAAAGGCTCCTCTGGGAAGACAGAGACTTAAACCAGAGTAGAAATCACTCCTCATTTTTGTCAATAATTCCTTTGTTCCCTGCTGAGCCCAGTCCCGTGTGGCTCTGACTGCTGAGGGTGGCACGTGCTGAGCTCCAGCCTGTCTAAACTTGGCTTTTTTTGGCTTTCTGGCACAGTTTAGTGGAGCAGCAGAGGAGAAGCTGAAACTTGCCACTGCCACCTTCTGCAGCAACCAGCCCTTTGCTCTGGAGGTCATCAAGTCCCGCCAGAAGAAGGACTCGCGCTTCCAGACCTTCGTGCAGGTGAGTTTGCACCAGGGCTCTGAGATTTCTCCACCAGCCTTTGGAGTTTTTTCCACCAGGCTCTGAGTTTTTTCCACCAGGCTCTGAGTTTTCTCCACAGGGCTCTGAGTTGTCTCCACCAGACTCTTGAGTTTTCTCCACAGGGCTCTGAGTTTTTTCTACCAGGCTCTGAGTTTTCTCCACCAGATTTTGAATTTTCCACCTGGCTTTCTGTTTTCTTCACCAGGTTCTGAGATTTTTCCCCTAAGCTTTGAGTTTTCTCCACCAGGCTCTGAGTTTTTCACCAGGGCTTGAGTATTTTCCACCAGACTTTGAGTTGCCCCAGGGTGTGGCTGGGGGCCAGCACAGCCCGATGAATCCTCCTAGATGAAGTTATGATAATTAATGACATTAATTAATGACATCATGCCTAACGTTGCCTTCAGCTGGGGATCATTTCCAGCACTGTATTTATCTCCCCTGATGGTTTCTGGAGGGAGGAGCCCTCAGTTCTGGGCAGCACAGAGTGCTCTGATGGAATGCAGGGCAGCACTCCCTGTCCCAGGCAGGAGCTGCCATCTCCCTGGAGGTGGCAAAGGATGCCCAGCTCTGTGGGGCAGAGTGCTCTGAGTGCCATTTGCTCCTGCCAGGGGCAGGAGACAGGTGCTGCACACCTGCTCTGCCTGCCAGGAGTGGGGTTTGGTGCACGTGGCATTTACAGGAACATGATCTCCATTAGCAGGGGCTGGGGGGAGCTCCGGGAGTACAAGGGGAGATTATTTTGACAAATGTCCTGTGTTTTGCTGTGCTGTGAAAGCCCAAACTGATGGGTTCCTTGGGTGCTGCTGACTGAGATTGATTGGGGATGGGCCTGTGCCCATGGGGAGTAATGAGGGGAGGAAGGCACTTCTGTGATGAGCTTTTCCTCTGGGTAATTGCAGATGGAGAGGGGATGTGTTGTCTGGGTGATAGATCTTGGCATCTCTTGTCTTGTATTTAATTACTGGAAAGTGAAGTAATAGATGTTTAAGTGATGAATAGATGTTGTGCATTCAGGTAATTATGGCCTTAATAAAAATGACAAATGCAGATATTGTGCTGTTGAAATTTAGGATGCTGAGAGCAATCCCCTGTGCCGGCGGCTGCAGCTCAAGGATATCATCCCCACAGAGATGCAGAGGTTGACTAAATACCCCCTTCTGCTGGATAACATTGCTAAATACACAGGTAAAGCCTTTCACTGGGGTTTGGGCACCCACCTCAGCAGGTTTTTTTAAATAAATGTGTTAAAGGACACTTTAGTTTTATTTCTCTCTCTCTCTCTGTTTTCATTGGCACCTCATTGCTGCCTTCTGCACAGGAGGTGTAAAAAAGAATAGTAAAAAGGCAAATCCAGCATTTGTTCCTCCTTAGGAAAATAAAAAGGAAATTCAGTGTGGAGTAAGTGAATCTGTCAAACCTCTAAAGCAGCACAGAACGTCCTCATGCTCTTGCAGAGGGTGGGGTTTAATTGGGATGTGTTACACTGAAAGATACTTCCAGCACAACAGGTGAAAATGTGATAAATAATAGCACAAAAAGCCTTTCCAGCTTTACTATCTGATACCTGCTGCAGTGTAATTTCATTACTCATAAAAATAGACTGCAGCTACAAGTTCCCTCTAATCCTAATTAGGAAAGCATGTGATACTCCATTATCTTTGATGTACTGGTTTATGTTCCTGTTAACTGAATTCTCAGTGTGGCTGCTGGTGCTGGTGAGAATTGATGGGTTCACCTGTGCCTGTGCTCTTAGGAAGGATTTTAGGTTTGTCAGATTATTGTGAATGGTTGTCACAAGCCCCTAAAAAAAGAGAGTAACAATTGCATTACGTGTAATGATCTGCAGGTCACAATGAATTCTCTCACAAATCTCTTTTTTTATCACTTTAGCAGTGCAGTGCTTGTGTTGATTGACTTCTCTGTGAGTTTAACTCCTCTTTGTCTGGTTTGAGGTCAGCAGACTGCACTGGAGGGCTGACTGGTCAAACCTTTGCTGGGAAGCACTGGCACACTTTGTTCTATTCTTGCAGAGCTGCCTGAGGAGAAGGAGAAAGTCAAGAAGGCAGCAGATCACTGTCGCCAGATCCTGAACCACGTGAACCAGGCTGTCAAAGAGTCAGAGAACAAGCAGGTGGGAGGGGCAGAGTGAACATGCAGGGCTGGGGACAGCAATAAAGCTGCACTCTGGGCAGTTCTGCTGCTCCAAGTGACCCTTTCTTTGCATTTCCTGCAGCATTTGGAGGATTATCAGCGGCGACTTGACCTCTCCTACTTGAAGCAGTCAGAGGATCCCATGATGGATGAGTTCAGGGTGAGTGACAGCACCAAAAACCAGCCCTGTGTGAGCTGTGTTTGCAGCCCTCTCATTCAGTTTGTGCTTCTTCTGATGCACAAGCAAGTGGTCTTTGGAGATAAATATTTCTGTATGAAAATGACAACAGTTAGTCTCAGAAATGGGAGTTTTGCCACCTTGCAGAAGATTTCTGTGGCTGTAACAGCCCAGTTCTGCTCATCATGGTGCTGATGAAGCTTGTCAGCTCTGTGGAACAAACCTTTATGGCCTGCAAGCTCAAGCACTGTATCACAGAAGAGATATCTGATGGATAATGAGGTTATTGGGGATATTTATCTCATGTGAGTGCATGTCTTAGTGATGCTGTTGGAACTGGGGAGGCCTTGGAGGGCCCTGAGGTGTAACAGTGGAATTGGCTTTAAAAGGAGAGCTTGTACAAAAACGTGAGAGATCCACACAGCCAAATAAAGCCTGAAGTCCAGTATTAAAAACACTCTTTTTCATGGCCCCTGTAAATCCCTGCAGTTTTGTTGGGAGCTGATTACCTGCTGGTTGCTTTCCCCAAGTCAATGTGAATCAAAAAAAAAAAAAAAAAAAAAATCTTTTCTATAAAACTATGTCACGTATCCTTCCCCAAATAAACTTGCAAATGTTCAGCGAGGAAAGGAAGAACTTCCTGGCAGCCAGAAAACCTCGCTGTCATTGATTGTAGACTCTGAGCCTTGGAAGGGATGAATTGTGAAAATTGTCACTTCTGCTTGCCTGCAGATCTAAATGTCACAAGCACTGAAGTGCCTGAAGAATCCATTGACATTACAAATCCCGACAGATCATTGGGATGATTTGTAAATCATTTGTAGGCACACTTGACTTGCAAATTGAGTGCTGCAGCATTAATCAGTTGTAATGCTAGAATCAAATATGGGATATTGGAAAAAACTCCTCCTAGGAGACAGCTGACATCCTAATGCCCCAGGGGCTTGACTTGGTGGGAGAATTCCCCATCCTGTGGCACCTGGCATGTGGAAAAGAGCAGTGGAAGAGGAAAAGTGATAACCAGCATCTCTGACAAGATTTTGGGTTCCCTGCTCCATGTTTTCTTTTCCCAGCCTGGGCTTGGCTGCTCATCTCCCAGCTGGAGTCCTCTGGCATTGCTGTGTTTTATCATGACTTGCTCCCATGAAAATTTCACAGTTATTTTACTGTTATTTTTCTTTCCCCTGGTGACAGAACCTGGATCTAACAAAGAGGAAAATGCTCCATGAAGGGCCCCTGACCTGGAAAGTGAATCGTGACAAAACCATTGGTGAGTCTGAGCCATCCCCTCACTCCCCTGGCTCTGGATGAGTTTGCTGGGAAGGGGAGGGTGGAAAAGCTCTGCTGCAGCTCCCAATTATGCTTCTTAGTGCCACCTCTACTAATGCCTGTGTACTTCACTGAGCTGATTAAATTATTCTTGTCAATTCTGAAATGTGCTGGAGTATCATTAGGGCCACGCAGGGACACAGCAGTCAGTCATGAGCTGATCCAATTCCATCTGTAGCTTTCTGCTGGAGTTTTCACGAGGAAGATTTGCAAGCTTTGCCTGGAATGGCACAGCACTGATTGCTGCCTCTGCATGAGTAATCAGAAACACAGCTTTCTGCTTTCTGCTGGGGATCTCTTTAACTCATTCTGGGCTTTTTTTTTTTTTTGCTCTCTGGGCAGATCTGTACACTCTGCTGCTGGAGGACATCCTGGTGCTGCTGCAGAAGCAAGATGACAAACTGGTGCTGAAGTGCCACAGCAAGATCCTGGCATCCACAGCTGACAGCAAACACACCTTCAGCCCCATCATCAAACTCAACACTGTGCTGGTTCGCCAGGTGGCCACAGGTCAGTGCAGCCCACTGAGGAAGCAAAAAGAGAAGCCAAAAATAAAGATTAGCTCAGTTGAGGAAGATGATTTTTGTGTAGATTTTCAGAGCAGAACAGGGAAAACTGCGTAGGCTTAATTCTTGGTTGTCCAACATCGTGCTTAGTATGGATGAGCTGTTTAACTTCTTTGCATCAGTAATAGGCATTGCTTGAGTTTTAAATAGGCTTCTAAATGAAAGTACTCTGATTGTGTTAGAGGAAAAGCACTGTGGAAATTATTAGAAGGGAAAAGAGGAGAAATGAAGTTTTTTCAGAATGGGTGGAAATGGGTTTTTTCCTTTGAGGGCACATTTCTTTGATAGGGCAAAGTCAATGTTTCTTTATTAGTTTAGAGAGTTATCTCATGGACTCTTCCCTTGCTTTGGGCTGGGGTTATGGCTTGTTGTAGGAGTTTTTGGGAAGCTCTGTGGGACCTGGCACCCATTTAAATCCTCCTTCCCCTGTGTTGGTGCAGATAACAAAGCTTTCTTTGTCATCTCCATGTCTGCGACGGGGGCTCACATCTACGAGCTGGTGGCACAGACTGTCTCAGAGAAGAATGTGTAAGTGCTGGGGTCACCTCCAAGCTGCTGCTGGGTTTGTTGGGCCTGGGAGACCTTCACCCCATGAATTCCCTGAGTTCCTTCTCCAAACTTAGCTGGAAACCTGGTGGTCTCTGTAGGAGGCATCCAAGGGTAGTCCCTCGCAACTGGCTCGCTCCAGACCCTTTTCTGACCTTCAAAATGCTTTTATTTGTCCTTAAAATTCTGGGTTTTTGTGCCTGACTGCCAGATCAGACAGAGAAATAATCCTGCATCTTCGTGCAGCACCAGAGATCTTTGCAGATTTACATTCTGGCATCATAAGCAGCCCAGTGCAGGAATTGGATCCTGTGGCTGAAAGCTTTATTGGGAGAAACTCCTTTGTCCTAAAGTACAAGCAGGGATAGATTTGTTTGTGGGATACATGACTATTGTTGCATGTATTACACTTGAGGAACGTGTGAAATAATGCTTTTGTATGCATTTATGTATAAAATAAGTGGTTGATCTGGCAAGTGGTAAGGCCCTGTCTGTCATTTCTGTCTGCTGAAGAGCATCCAGGTGAGCTGAGCTTTGTGCTGTGAGGATTTCAGGGCATTCCTGGGGGGATTGAATGTAACAGAACTTAAGAAAAGACATTTCTGTTGACAAAAAATGAAAAGAGCAGTAATAATATTAACTGGATTTAAGAGGATTAAATAGAGAAATGCTCATTCTGCTTCACTGGCTGCATGGTTTTATTTGCTGTTTCTGCTGCAGCTGGCAGGACCTCATAGCTCAGATGGCAGGAACTGTGAAGATGGGGAGCAGCAGAAGAGTGATCCCACTGCCTCAGTCAGGCCCTGGCGAGTAAGTCAAAGCTGCAGGAGGAAGAAAAGCTGATTTTTCTTTCTCCAGCACCCCTTTCCCTGCTCAAAAACTGCCCTCCAAAGCACAGATTCCCCTGCAGATAAACGTGACTGAAAGGATGTGTTTGTTCTTCCCTCCCTGCAGAGAGGAGCGTGAAGAAGAGGAGCAGCAGAAGCTCAAAGAGCAGCATGACATTCCTGCCAGCAGCCTGCAGAGCCCAGGTAAAACAGGGATTCAGGGAAATGGGATCAGGAGATTTGCTCCACAGAGTGCACATGTGCCCAGCCATATTCCAGGGGACTTGGGGATCCCTGGGCAGCTTTGAGATTTTTTTTTTTCTGGAAAGGGATGATTTCTCTGCAAGTCATTCAGAGAATTGGTGCTGAACCTCTTGGAAATGCACCTTTTACTATTTCCATCTGATTTATAAACTGCTGGCAGAGCCTTTTTTAACCCTGGAAAGAACTGGCTCTTTTACCAAAGCCGTGCTCGAGAGTTTTAGCGTTTTCAGAGTGGAATTTTCTGCAGGTTTTTATCATTGCTGTTTCACCTGAATTTTTGCTTTCTGCCCTCTAGATAAAGATTTGGGCCTGGAGTCTCCCTTGATACTGAACCCTCAGTCTTCTTCCCCCATCATGTCTGAGAAGGCCAAGGTGGAAGGGCTGCTGGGGGCTGAGGCCCAGTTTGAGAAGGTGCAGCAGGCAGAGCTGGCACTGAAGGACTCCTCTGGCTGCTATGAGCACCCAGGCAGCAGCTCAGCCTCGCTGCCAGAGGGGCAGTGGGCACGGGATGCCCTGAGGAACTGTGAGTACCCATGGGCACTGCCCACTGGGCTGGGGTTTGGAGGTGGGAATTGTTCCAACAGCCCATTCCCAGGAATTACCCACTCCCCCAGCCCGGGCTGGATTTCACACAGGATGGATCTGGCAGCGAGGAGTTGTGGATTCATGCACTGCCCCTTCCCTGGGCTTCGGGCATCTCCTGGTTTTTCTGGGGTTTTGTGTATCAAAGGAGGGTGATAACGGATTTTTACTGTCCATGGAGTGCTTTGATGGCAAAATTATGTTGCAGAACTTAGTGCACAGTGCCATTGCTGGTCAGCAGTTTTTAAAGACAAGGCAGTCAGCCCTGCACTTATTTCCGTAGCACTGGAGAAGAACAGGAGAGCTTTGCTTGTGTTGCAGAATACAAATTTCCCTTTTTTTTCCCTGTAAAATCCTGCAAATTGTTAAGCTCACGTAGCCCAGGCTCAGATTTCCTGAGCAACTTGGGAGGTGGTTGGGTCTTAGATCAACACCTGTGTGTGTTGAGAAGTTTTCCTGATGGACAGATCATTGTTTGAAATAGTTGTTAAGGTTTTTAATCACTTCCTCTGCTCTCCTTTCAGAGGAGGAATGCAGGGCTCTGCAACCTGCTGGATCAGCTCTGGCAGGGCAACTCCTAAATTTAACTTCCTAAAATTTGAATGAATTCATTAATCCAGAGATCTCTCCTTGGCAGCTCTGGAAGGGACACGAAGTCCCTCAGTTGTACTTGGAGGGAAGAGTCTGAGGAATATTTGCTTTTACCAAAATGCAGAACTCTCACATCCTTGGCCCCAGTTGCCTCTTCCATCTCTCTGTGCAAGCAATGAGAGCACTCTGCAGTCTCTGAGTTATCTCAGATTTTTAAATCCATTAATTCTCCTTCTTAGAGAATTCAAAGTTCTTTTCTAGTTCTGAATGTTGGACAGATATTCTTGGGACTTGTTTCCAGAGACCAGGGCTAAATTAATCTTAGTCTGGGGGTGTGTAAGGACAGTTTTAGTGACCCTGCAGCATCTCCTGTGTGTTGAGAGTTAAAAGAGCAGCTCTCCAACATTGTGACAGGAGCCTGAGCTGAGTGACAGTTCTGCTGTGTGACATCACAGCTTTTTTTGGGTGTTGCAAGAGCATTTTGTGGTGAAGAGGAACAATCTGAGGCTCTTGACAGCAGCACGTTTTTGTTTGGAACAATATGTCCCTATTATGAAGTGTTTGGTTGGGATAATTTGGGAACTAAAGGAATGTGGGTTGAAGTTCAACCAGGCATAAATTTGCATCGAATTTTAGGGAAAACGTTCCTTCAATTTTTTTCTTTTTTTTTTGCTCTGTCAGTTCAAACCTGAGTGGAATATTCCCAATTTCCTTGAGGTGGGAATCCCCTGCTGTAACTACAGCTATGAGCTCCTTTGCAGGGTAAAACCCAGGCAGTCAGGATAATTTCTGGAGACAATTTCTTTCTTTTTTTTCCAAGGAGATGCAACTTGTCCTGACATATTGTAAGGTAAAACAGGGGAGCGAGGCTGGAGCCTTTAATACATTTATTTTTATCCCTGTTTTTCCAACCAAGAGCAAGGAGAGGAGTCACACCTCTGTCAGAGGGTGACCTTTGTGTCTGCTTTAATCCCTTCTGTGCTCTGTGAGCGTTGCCTGGATTTGGCGGGTGCCATTAATGTGAGAGCAGGATTTTCAGACATGATCACAGAAACAGAGATTTTGGGCAAGCAAGGAGGGGGTGGGGGGGGTGATGAGCTCACAGAATACCCTGATGTGGAGAGGAGCCAGAAGGATCCTTGAGCCCAAGTCCTGTCCCCCTCACTGGGGAGTTTTTGGCTGAACCTTGCCTGTCCTTTCAGTGGGGCTGCTGAGGCAGCTCTTGGTGCAGCAGCTGGGCCTGGCTGACAAAGGCACCCTGGAGGACAGACAGCGCTTGCCCAGGTTCAGGACCGTGTCCCAGGAAGCCCAGACAGAGAGTGGGAACGACCTGCAGCCCTCTGACAGCAAATTCCAGCAGCCTGGAGAGGACAGAACCCCTGGCAGAACTCGAGAGGCCGCGGCCGGGCACGGCCCCCGGACTGCAGCGGAGCGCCCGGCCTCAGGGGATGGCACCGAGCCCGGGGCCAGGGGCACTGTCCCCATGGACAGCATGAACCTGGAGGGCTCCAGCTCGGAGCTGGAGGGGCTGGGGGCTGAGGAGAGCGGGGAGCATTTCTTCGATGCTCGGGAAGCTCACAGCGACGAGAACCCCGGCGAGAGCGAGCTGCTGGACAGGAAGGAGGAGGAGGAGGTGCAGATTCGGATCTCAGGTGAGCTCGGGGCACTCAGCTTGGGGTGAAGGCCTGGCCAGGTGCAGATTTAACACTTTACCTCCAGTGGTTTCTTCAAACCATAACGTTACCTCTTGCTTGTCTGCAGTAGGACTTCAGCTCTCGACTCTGACCTGTCATTTCAGCCCTGTGCAAACACGGACCTGATTAATTCTTTATGTGATGGAGGAGAAGCTGAAATGCTGGGGGGACACTCTGTGACAGACTAGAATTGCAGAGGCACAGGCTCAAGCCAAATTCTTGATTGTGGCTGTCCTGGACCCCTTTATCTCCCTACTGCCTATAGGGACCTGTAGGGAAAAGGTTTTCCCTGGAGACAAAGCACTTTTAAAAGCCCTTTTCCTGATTGAGCTTCAGCAAATAAACTCAAGACTTTAATTTCACCCTGTAAGAGTCTCCTCTAACCTTACCCCACTCTGAACCTCTTAAAAACGCATTATTTTATTATTTTTGTTATTATTGCTGCATGTGGACTATTTGACAGCTACCTGAGCACACCAGACTCAGCACAGAAGCTGAGGTTTATCTCATGTACATTTTGTAGTAGAAGCAGCTGCTATCAGGTGGATTCAACAGCAACAGTCATACAGAAGTCTCTTAGCCATAAATATGCTTTTATTTAAAAATTGGATTATATCCACGTGGATAAGCCAATTTGTGACTGCCCCAATGCTGTTTTCCAACTACATTTTGCAAATAATTTTTCTCACTGAGACATCTTAAATTATTCAAACTGAGCCAACAACTTGAAGCATCTAATTTATTTGTCACCTTTTCCACTGTTTACTTTTTTAACTGTATGGGGACATCAAAATGAGATTGATCTGTTTTTAGTCAATTCTAAGTCCCCTGTGCTGGCTTTGCTATAGTATTGGAGAGAAATTCATTAAATAGACTCCCATTGCTGGGTGCAGGTTGTAAAGCATTTTCTGTCTGTAATTACTTTATCTTTCAGCATATCAGCAAGCTCTATTTTAAACCTCACCCATCTAAAAGCATCCTCAGTGCCAGGGCTGGGGAGTGGAGTCTGGAAATTCAGCAGCTGGATTTGTCAGGTGCCATTAATGGAAGAGCAGGATTTTCAGATATTATCACAGAAACAGAGATTTTGGGCAAGCAGGAAGGGAGGGTGATGAGCTCCCAGAATATCCTGATGTCCTGAGGAGCCAGGAGGATCATTGAGTCCAGGTCCTGTCCATCTAATTATGGAGTCTTTTTAATGTGCAGTGTAAAGAGCAGCCCTGATCTCTCAACCTATTCAGAACCAGCCTAGTCTGATAGCACCACTAACCTTTGTGGAGTTTTCCAAAATTATTTTTCTCAGGGCAGTTTGAATTATCTCAGGAGATGGGCTGTGGACATCCCCACTTGTGTCTCTTAAAATCTGAAACTCCCCTGATGGACATCCCCACTTTTGTCTCTTAAAATCTGAAACTCTCCTGATGGACATCCCCACTTGTGTCTCTTAAAATGTCCTCAAACTCCCCTGATCCCTGAAGGTTCTTGGGGGTGGTTGAGTCAAAATTTTCTCAGGGCAGGGCATTTTGAAATATCTCAGGAGATGGGCTGTGGACATCCCCACTTGTGTCTCTTAAAATGTCCTCAAACTCCCCTGATCCCTGAAGGTTCTTGGGGGTGGTTGAGTCAAAATTTTCTCAGGGCAGGGCATTTTGAAATATCTCAGGAGATGGGCTGTGGACACCCCCACTTCTGTCTCTTAAAATCTGAAACTCCCCTGAGCCCCGAAGCTCCTTGGGGGTGGTTGAGTCAAACCCCGTTGTCTCGGCAGGAAATTACTTGATCCTTGATGGATACGGAACAGTGCAGGAGAGCTCCACGGACGAGGAGGTGTCAGCCCTGGTCCTGCAGTGCACCTCCCACAGCCAGCCCCCCCTGGACTGTCCCCAGCAGCAGCAGCAGCAGCCCCTGTCCCCGAGGGACACCCAGTCAGATGGGGACAGCTCCCCGTTCCCCGAGGAGCTGCTGGGCTCGCGCTGGGCAGGGCTGGAGGAGCCCTGCCCCTTCCTGGGCAGCCCTCAGCTGCCCCTGGAGATCCGAGTGCAGCTCATGCAGTACATCCACAACATCGAGGATGCCCTGGAGAAGCTAAAGGTGAGTTGCTTTTTTGGTATTTTTATTGGTATTTTTATTACTGTTGTTATTACTGCACGTAGAAGGTTTAATCGTCACCTGAGCTTTTGACCCATTTCCGTGCCCGGTAAGTTTTGGGTTAGAAAAAAAAGCTTTAAAATGTTTTTGATGGGCAAGAACACAGCCACATTTCTCTTTATCTCTGGCTCTTGCTCCTGGAAGCCTTTAAAGCAGAGTCTTCTGCTTTTTTGCTGTTTAGTGTGTGTTGAGTTGTGGATCACGACAGGCCAGTAGTTCTGCTGGAGCTGGAGGGCTCATTATTGCTTTGGTTTTCATCTGGAGAGATTTCTGAGGGCCAGGACAAGCCTGCAAAAGTGGAGTTTGCAGCAAGATGCTGGCCTGAGGAATGTGGGTTCCTGACATAAAGATTAGGGAGAAGTTCTTCACAGAGAGGTGGGAGGGGCTGCCCAGGGAGGGTTGGAGTCCCCATCCCTGGAGGTGTTCAGGGACAGACTGGATGTGGCACTTGGTGACAAGGTGTTCTTAGGGCATAGGCTGGACTCAAAGATCTCAAAGGTCTTTTCCAGCCTTGGTAATTCTGTGAAATCTCTTGGGCTGCTGCTGATGGTGTCAAGTGAAGGTGCTGAGTTGCACTGAGGATATCAGACCAATAACGAGGTTTTCAGGCCCAGTATATTCCAAATTATTTTTGCATGGGGTGGAGATTCTCTCTACAGAGTAACAGTAGGTTTTATGTGTGAAACATCCAGTAGCCAGCCTTTAATCTCACTGAAATCAGAATATTGCAAGCACATAAAGGTTAAATAAAGCTGCTGATAAAGGAGTTGAGGGGGGGTCCCTCCAACACGGGTGTTTGCAGTAGTAAAACTTCTCTTTTCCTGTTTGAAGGCCTCTTTGTTTGCTTGGTTAAATGGAGAGGCAGCTGAGATTTGGGGTGGTTGTTGCTGTTTTGCAGGAGGTGGAGGAGGATTACAGCGTGCTGCGGCGCCAGGGGCTGGCTGGCTCAGCCTCCACACGAGAGCACTCAGGTAGGAGCAGCATCAAGCCCAGAGCACAAAATCCATGGTTTGAGGTGGTGCCTTGTGGGGCTTCCTAACAACAGAGGCCAGACGGAATTAGGAGAATAAAAACAGTTCTATTTATTGAAGGGCCTTCAGGTACATTTAGGGCAGACAAAGCCCCACCCCCCCCCAGGGGCTACAGCCAAAAATGGACCACGGGTTTTCACACTTTTATAAGTTTGGTCCATTTGCATATTGGGGATTAATCTTCCAATTACAGCTTCAGGTAATGAAGTCATTTACCCCAGGTTTGCTCTCCCCCCCCTCACTTTTGTTTCCATCTCTCAGGGCCTGGGGCAGTGAGGTGTCCTTGACTCCCAGGCCTGGAGAGGAATTGTTGTGTCTGCCCAAAATGGGAGCTCACACTGTGTATGGAGTTTAGAGTTACAGACTAAAGAATTGCAGGATTACAAATACGTGGAAAATATAAAAGCTAAAATCCTAAAGCATCAGAGGTTCCAACTGGCCTTTCTCACATGCCCAGAGAAGGTTTCACCTCCTTGAGCAGCTCTGGCAGTGCTGCTGGCAGGAAAGGTCAGCTCCATCCCTGGAGGCTCAGCTGAGCTTGCCCCTCCTCTGGAAAGGTTCTGTTCCACCCTCAACTGCCCCACACCTTCATCCCAGGGTGTGCAGCTCCTCCAGGTGAGGCCAAAGTGATGGGAATTCCCACAGGGAGACTCCTGAAATGCTTTCCCTGGCTCTGCTTTCCCTGGGATGGCACCAGGGCCCTTCAGCTTGGCCTCGGGCACCCTCCAGATGGAATTGCTGCACTCCTGACAGAGGTTTGGGCTGAAATGGGTGAGAAGTCTCTCACTGAGCAGCTCTCTGCCTGCAGGAGTGGTCAGAAATTCCACACACTCATCTGTGGCTGTGGAGTCACACAGGACACGGAGCTCTGTTCTTTTCTCAAGTGCAAGACTGGCAGGTTTATTAAAAACTGGACACAATTTATACTGCACATTATAACAAACAGTGTTCCACTGGTTACTGTTCTGACTCCAGAACACCACAGGCTAAAAAGTATAAACAATTACTCTAAACCAATTAGGAAAGGGCTCATGTCCTGTTTTCTGCAGGTGTGAGATGTTTTCATTCTTGCTCTTGTGCTGACACAAAGTCAGCCTGAGAGCATGGATTGTTTTGGTTCAGGGGGTGAGAATACTTCATTTCTCACAGGAAAATTTACTTCATGGCTGTAGCTGAGGATTTCTCTGCTCTAAGGCCATCCAGCATCCACACTCATCTCTCTGTTCTTCCCTTGCACAGTCTCCCCTCCTCTCTACCTGTCCGTGGTGAACTGCCAGAACTTTGCTCGTGTGTGCTGCTCCTCGCCTTCCTGAGAGAAAAAAATTCCCAAAAAATAAAAACTTCTCTCAGTGCCCAGAGCAGGAGCAGAGCCAGCCTTGTGTGTTCTCCTGGTGTCACAGTGCCAGTCTCTGAGCACGTTTCTCTGGGCTGCAGCACTTCCAGGCCTCAGCTTCTCCAGCTCTGTTTTCCTGCTTTTTTCCCCCTCTTCTGTTTTTTTCTGAGTAGGAACTGCCAAATAATTCACTGTGTCTAGTTAGGGTTTGTTTCCAGCAGCTTTTTAGGCAGAGGTGAAAACCTAGGGAAGATCTTGGTGCTTCCAAAGTTTCCAGGTGTGGTTTGGGGTGAGGGCTGGGAGGTGTCATTCACAAATTTAGTTTTACTGCATGAAAAACGCCAACTTTGGAATTTTTGCCAGGCTAAAGATTTTTCCTTGGTTGAGTTGCATCCCTCTCTCTCACCAACTTTTTTCCCTTTTTTTTTTNNNTCCCCTTTTTTTTTTTTTTCCCCCCCCTTCAGACAAAAGCTAGTCGTGTTTCCAGGAGTGGCTGAAGATTGGATGAAGAGAATCAGGACACAGCACCCGCTGTCTCCCCTGTGGACTCTGGGATGAGGGTTTGGAGCATCCAAACAGGAACCATTCTCTAGCAAAGTGGGCATGGGGTGCTTTTCCTGTGGGGCATCTGCACTATCTTGTCAGTGAGGGAGTCTATTCTATTCTGCTCCTCTCCTTGCTACCAGAAATTCTTTTTTTTTTTTTCAGAACAGAAAAAAAAAAACAAACCAAACCAAATGTACAGAGCTTTGGGTGTAGGATATAAAAAAAAATGTATTTAGACATTTAAAAGAAAAAAAAAAATCAATGTATTTATTTGACTTCATTCCGTGTATCAAAAGCACATTTTAATTTTTTAATCTGCTTTTTTTTTNGCTGGAATTTGTCTGTATCCAACCAACTGCATGGGAATTGCTCATGTCACCACATGTGGAACAGGAATTTTCCATGCACTAAACAGCCAGGCACTTGAGATGGGCAAATTTTCCTTTTCCCCTTTCCCATTCCTTTGCTGGGAGAGGAGAAAGAGATTTAATTTTTTTTATTTTTTTTTTCTTGACTTTGTTGGCTTTGATCATTGTCTCCTTTGTAAAGTGATAAAAATACTTGGACCTGCAGCACTTTTGTAACTCTNGCAGGTGTTTCCTCCATGGACTGGATTCTGCACTCCCTGCTGGCACTCAGACTACCAAGAGCTACTCATGAAGGTGTTAGGATGGGATTTATGGCTGGAATTTGTCTGTATCCAACCAACTGCATGGGAATTGCTCATGTCACCACATGTGGAACAGGAATTTTCCATGCACTAAACAGCCAGGCACTTGAGATGGGCAAATTTTCCTTTTCCCCTTTCCCATTCCTTTGCTGGGAGAGGAGAAAGAGATTTAATTTTTTTTATTTTTTTTTTCTTGACTTTGTTGGCTTTGATCATTCTTTCCTTTGTAAAGTGATAAAAATACTTNAAAAAATGGGGCCCCGACGCTTTTTTTTACCTTTCCTTGAAAAAAAAAAAAAAAAAAAAAAAAAAAAAAAAAAAAAAAAAGAGAGAAAAAAAAGAGAAAAAATACAAACCCAGAAGTGTTTCAAAGATGTGGGGCAGCTCTGCCCCTGATTCACTACTGAATGAACAAGGGCTGCCATGGAGTTAGCCACAGGTACTGCTGATTATAGGGCCAGTAAGTTTTAGTACCTGAAGTATATCTTGCTGAGGGCTTGGGATGGGGTTTGGGGTTGTTTTTTTGGGGGTGGGGTCAGGTTTTGTTGAATTTTTCCTTTTTTTTTTTTTTAAATCATTGGTGCCAATGTGTTCTCACCTTGCTGGAGATTGGCAAACCCAGAAGGCTGAAGCAGCTCTGGAGCCCTTCCTCAGGCCTGTCCTGGTGGGGTTTGCTGCTGGAATTGCTGCCAGGGTGGGATCAGGGTGGGAATTGGGCTGTCCCAGGGTGACACCAGGCAGCCTGAGCTGTGCCTCTGCCCTGAGCCCATTCCCAGGAATTACCCACTCCCCCAGCCCGGGCTGGATTTCACACAGGATGGATCTGACAGTGAGGAGTTGTGGATTCGTGCACTGCCCCTTCCCTGGGCTTCGGGCATCTCCTGGTTTTTCTGGGGTTTTGTGTACCAAATGAGGGTGATGATGAATTTTTCCTGTCCTGCATGGCACGGGGTGCTTCAGGCTGTCCCCAGGGTCCCTGGCTGGGGCTGCTCCTGTGAGGTGTGTGAGGAACTCACCCTCTTCCCAAGTTTCAAGCTCTTTAAGGAAGCCAAACTGAGCATCCTGCACATCCCATGGACAGTCAGACCAATCTGCCTCTGCTCAGCACCAGGATCCTCCTGCTCCTCTGAGCCAAACGGGTTCCCTTCAGCTGCTGGCAGGAAATCACCTCAGTCCCTCATCAGAAAAATCCCAGCTCTTGTTCTTCCCACAAAACCTGTGGGGGGTGAGCTCAGGTGGCAAGAGAGGGAGCAGATTTTGGTGTGGGAGTTGGAGCCAGGAGCCCTTGGAGGGTAGGGAGGGATTCCTGTTGTTTCAGGAGCATCACCAGTGCCAGCAGCAGCCAAAGCCTCCTCCTGCAGGCTGGCAGGAGCTCCCTGCTTTTTTTTGGGATGCTCCAAGGCCTGTCCTGTTGTGTGGGATTGTTGTCAGTATTAACCCAGCACTTCATCCTCATGGATGGGCTCTCCCCTCCTCACCTCACCCCCACAATTCCCTGGGTTATAAATATCCAAATTTCCTCTGAGAACCCCCCCAGCCTGGAACGCTGCTGTGGGTGCTGCCAGGAAGAGAAGCATCCAGAGCTGCTGTTGGACCCCTTTTTCCCCCTCACACTCCAAAACCAGGAAGAATTATTGTGACCTAAAAGCTTCCCAGAGCCTTCCATGGTGGGCAGGAAATGATCCCTGAACTCCAGGACAGAGGGAGCTCAGTCTGCTTTCCACAGGATGTTCTGGAAGAGCAGCAGAGGTGGGGCTTGTGGAGGCCTGGGTGTTTCCTGCTCTTTCCTCGTGGCTGGACACAAAATCCTTGGTTGGTCTCTCCAGGGTCT
Source organism: Chaetops frenatus (assembly GCA_013400775.1). Taxonomy (NCBI): domain Eukaryota; kingdom Metazoa; phylum Chordata; class Aves; order Passeriformes; family Picathartidae; genus Chaetops; species Chaetops frenatus. The sequence goes on along the minus strand of VZTR01016431.1, from coordinate 97,498 downwards.
GGAATTCCAAGGTCTGTGGTGGTTCCTGGTTCCAGCTCTTTGATGGTTGTGGCAGCAGTGAAAAGCTGGGAATGCTGCAGCGTGTTTGTGAGTTCACATTTTTGCCTGCTGGAGTGGAATTTCCCCCAAAATCCCTGAATTCTGCCTTGGGGGTAACAGAGGGGCTGAGGGGCAGCCGAGTCCCTGTCACCTCTGGGCGGGTGAGGGGGACAGTCCCCTCTCAGTGCCCTCAGGCTGAGGGTGGCACAGGCACTCGGGGGAGCTGGGGAAGCCCAGCTCATCTGGCCCCAGTTTTTTGGGTGACACCAGTCCTGCTCTGGGCTCTGAACTAGCAGCTCTGGATCATCCCCACAGGGAACAGGGAATGGATCCCTTCACCTGCAGGGACAGGGAATTCCCTTTTTCCTCCCTGGCACCCCAGGCCTCGGGCTGGGAGGGAGGAGCTGCAGCTCCAATGCACTGCTCAGCATTCCCACGGGTTTTTTTGCTCCTTTAAGCCATAAGATTCCCCTTTTAAAATGAAATTTTCACTTTCATTTGGTTGGTGATGGGTTGGACATTCCCTTATCCAAAAGGTTCTCTGGGGTTTTTTTTTTGTCCCAGCCCCTCTTCCCAAAAATATATTTTTTCCCTTCCCCAAGTAGAAGAACAAGGATTTCTTATTTTGGGAACAAGGATGGGATAAACCATCATCTCCTTCTGAGAGGTCATTTCCCCTCTGCTGTCACACAGCTCATGGACAAGCCAAAAGCTCAGGTGGAATTTTCCTGGGATGGGAATTCCCTTCTCCTGCAGAGGATTCCTGAGCACCCCTGGGCTGTGGGAGGTGGGATCAGGAGGATGAGGAGTGCAAACCTCAGGAGCTCTGAGCTCTCAGGCAGCACCTGGCCTGTTCCAGTGTTCTAAAATTGGATATTCTGATTTATATCTCCCTGCTATTAGAAGATTTCAGTCTCCAGTATCCAGTACTTTCTCCCTCTGTTCCCCAAAGAAATCCCTGGATTCCCTCCCCTTCCCCAAAGGTGCCAACTGACAAGCAGATGTACTGCAAAAGGGATACTGCAGCCAAAACACTGCTGTTTTATTTTGAATTAAGTCTTGTGGAGCTCTCTTCATACTAGAATATTTTTATTTTCTTTGTACAACATACAATCATGTACTCTTAACAGAGATTTACTTTAAAGAGAAGAAAAAAAAAATCTGGAAGTATTCTTTAAAAAAAAAATACACAAAAATCTTTATTAATAATCCTGTATTTTTACTGATCATGTTTGAATGTCTAAAAAGACTTTATTGTTCTAATTATCCAGATGTATGTTTGTAAAATAGCTCTTTTATGACTTAGCTGATCGGGTTGTATGTTTCTGGAATTAAATATTGGTCACTTAAAAAAAAAAAAAAAGAAATCTGTTTTCAGGACCTGGGAAATAGAAAATTTAAGCGTTTCAAATATCATTAAATAAGCTTAAAGGAAAATGAGCTTTGTCTGGTGGATTTTTTGGGGTGGTTTGGCTGGAATTGCCTGGAGTGTTTGGAGGACAAATGGTGGCAAAGGAAATTTTCCTTGGGGATGAATTTTTGCAGAGACTGAAGTACCTTGACTGTATTTTTGCTGGTCAGAGTTAATGAATTATTAATGAATTAATTGTTTGAGCACCAACTACAGGCAAAGAAATCCCCACTTGCTCCAAGCTGAGCTGATCCTTCAGGACTTTCCCTGCAGGAATGGAAGCCTTGGTGGGTCCTGCACACCTGGGGCCCTCCTGGGTGCTTCTGCAGCTGCCAGGTGAGATTATAAAGGGAATTTGGGCTCTTTTTAATGAATTTCTGCTTTCTGGTCACTGACAGCAATTTGGTGCTCTGGGACAGCTCAATCTGAGCAGGGACTTCTGCTTTCAATCACAAAATAATTTTTGGGTTCTCTCCCTGCTTTCAAAATTTCCAGCAGTGTCCTTTGAAATCCAACCAGAACCATTATTAAATTAAATGAATTGATTTAAATTAATATGGATTTTATTAATTTATAAGCTTCTTTTTAAAAGGGAATTTGTTTTGAGGGTTGGGAACTGTTGCTGTACAACCCTTCAATGTGATATTCCACCTCAGCATCTTGGAAATATTTATTTGCATTCCCATTTTTCTGCTGGATCTTTTTCCCTCCACTGGGATCGACCCAGAAATGTAAAAGAGAAGTGAAATTAAAAACTCAGCTGTTGAGGGAACCTGTGAATTTTGGAGCAGGGAACATCTGTGCTGAGAGTTTTGGTGATTTCTGAGCAGAGGCTGCTCCCCCTGAATCCCTGGCATCAGTGACATTCCTGTCTTCAGCTTCCCTGGAAGGTGATGATTCCTGACAGACAAGCTGACAAAAATAAATGAATTAAGAACAACACCAAAACAGAAAAAAACAAATCAGATTTATTCCTGAAAACTTGGGAGTTTTTCCTTTTTTTTTTCCCCCCTTCCCTCTCTGCATTATGTACATGAAGCTCCTTGAGAGATTTCTTTATTACTTTATTATAATTGGTAATCTGAGCTCTATTACACTTTCCTAATGATGCTCTTCGTGTTTTGCCTGTTTAAATGTTATTTTATATATTCCCTTTACTGCCTTGCTGTAAATAAATGATTCCAAAACTCAGCAGCTCAGAGAAATCCAAGCTCCTGCCCTGGGATCCCAGCTGGGGATGGGGGAGAGCTGTGCTGCATTTTTGGGCTTCTTTCACATCCACAGTCCTGGAATTCAGCTTTCCACAGGCAGGGGAGGCAGGAGGGGATTCCAGGAGTCATTGCAGGTGGGGTTTGGGTCATTTTGGGTCTTTTTGAGTCATTTTTGGGTTATAGGAGCTTTAAGGTCCCTGCCAACCCAACAATCCAGGATTTCTGAGCAATTAGGATGGCATTGAATCCATCCACCTCCCTGAATGACAAAAAAACCCCTGTTTTTGTTTCATTTGTTCTCTCAGCAAAGAATCCCCTTGATATTTGCTGAAAAATATCCACAATTTCCCCCCCTTTTTTTTTTTTTTTTTTTTTTTTTTTTTTTCTATTCCTCTGTGGATTTTAAGTTGTTTTTGTTCTTTCAAAATATTGATGGAGGTTGGTGTAGGATGGAAGTTGTCCCAGTCCCTGGCACGAGTTCTTTGCCAGTTGGGCTGATCATTTTGGAGGGAAATGTTTCCCATCAGAGAGGGCCCAGAACTCCCAAGAATGAAAAGGGAAAAAAAACCAACTTGGATTTGTTTCCTTTAAAGTGTGATCCAAAATTGAGCTGGGAAAGAGTCTGGGGTTAACACTGAGCATATGCCTGGCTTAAAATGTTGGCTTAACAAATCTTTCAAAATTTTTAGACACCTGTTATTAAAAAAGGAGGAGTTTTTGAAGGAGCCAAAAGTTTTGATCCCACTTCCAGCTCCGCCCTGGCGAGCTCAGGCAGGGAGAGAGGAGCAGCCAAGCAGGAGAATAAAGTGATTTTTGAGGGATTTCAGAGCCTTTCTGCAGAGATGCAAGTTGGTTTCCAGCCCCATTCATTATTTCATCACTTCTTGGAAAATAATCCTGGGAGAAGGAAACCTGGAATGAGAGGAAATGGCCTTGAGCTGTTCCAGGGAAGGTTTAGGTTGGATATTGGGAGATATTTCTCCATGGAAAGGCGGGTCAGGCATTGGCACAGGGCAGGGGTGGAGTCAGCATCCCTGGAAATGTCCAAAAACCTGTGGATGTGGCCCTTGGGGACGTGGTTTGGTGGTGACATTGTGGCTGATGGGTTGATATTATCATTTAAAAAAACAAAGGGCTTTCCAGCCTTAAAAATTCCATGATTCCAAGTGCATATTTTGCTTGATCCCTCCTGCATTTCTCCACATCCCAAACCAAAAATCCGCCAGCCTTTCCTTCAGTCAGGAAGCTGAATTTTTTTCCCCCTCCCTTTATCCTCAGCAGCTGGGAGTTTACAGCTGCAAATCATCGAGTTGGGCTTTTGGCAGAATAAAACCCCCCAAAATATCCCAGCCTCCTCCTTTCTTGCAGCATTTGTTTGTTTCCAGATTTCTGCAGCTTCTTCAGCGTGGAGCATCTCTCCCCTGATCAATATTTTAACCTTCTTGTTGATATTTACTCAGAGCTGCTGAATAAACTCGGTGGAGTGGAGCTCCAGGGTGAGTCTCCCTTTCTGTCAGCTCTCCAGAGCTTTGGCAATAATTGGCATTATCTGGGTTTATTGTGATGCTGGGATATTAATGAGCACACCTCCCTTCCTTCTGCCTCCCAAAATCCAATTCAGAGCCCACTTCTGGTGGCTGAAACAACTCCTCAGCTCTGAATCAGCACAGAGAGCTGAGAGCTTTGTGCTTTTCTTTTATCAGCTCGCTTTGAAAGAAGCCTTTTCTCCCGAGTTTTACAAGGATGGGTTCGATGCAACTCCAGCTGCTTGGGCCTTGTGATGAGAGGGAGATGAAACCTTTCTTGGTGGCATTTTTAAATCCTTCTACCATCTTCCAAAACGCTGGAGTTTCATCCCATTTCTCTGGCAGTTCTGCTGTTTGCTCTTCACCACAAGAACTCCCCGCCAGAGCTTCCCCATGTTCCTCTGTACCTGCCCTTAACCTGTTCTTTCACCTCCAAATATTGATTTTTTTTGTTGTCGTTGTTGTTTTTTGGGGGGTTTTTTTGTTTGCTTGTTTGTTTGTTGTTTTTTGTTTGGTTGGGGTTTTTTGGGGTTGTTGTTTTTGTTTGGTTTTTTTGGTTTGTGGTTTGTTGGTTGGTGGGTTGCGGGTTTATTTTAGGGTTTTTTTTATTATTATTTGTTTGGTTTGGTTTTGGTATTTTGGGGTGTTTTTTTTGGTTTTTTTTGTTTGGTTGGTTTTTTGGGAACTTCTCTCCTGGAAGAAACGGGTTCACAGCATTTCAAAAGCCCCCTGAGCAATTCATCACCATCATTTTGGGGTGTGCATGATGCAGCAGAAGTCAAAGAACCTCGACTGCAGCTTCTATTGAACTCATCTTTTCTCCTCTGCAATTTCTTTATTGTGCCACAATAAAGCTGCCCCTGTCACTGCCCAGCTCTGCCTCATCTGTCTCCCTCTGCCAGATGGGAGCTGAGAGAAAATGCATTGCTGAGGTTGGACTGGATTAGCCCACCTCAAAAACTGCAAAAATTCTCCCAAAAGTTGCTTTTCCCTGCAGAAAATGCAGTGCCAACCCCCCAGGAACAGCCACAGAGAGCTCAGGGCTCAACCAGGAACAGCAAAGGAGCAGGGAAAGGCTCCAGTCTTGGCTTCTCCTTCTCAGCAAACCCAATTCTCTGATTTAGGCACAAATTCCTGCCCCAAAATCCTCGTCAGCAGCTCCAGCTGCTCCTCCAGGGCTCTGTGCTTGGAATTTCCTTACAAAACTCAGGATTTGGGCTCTCAGCAGATCCAAATTTCCCTGCTCAGGTGAACACCCTCCTAGGGCTGAGTCCTCCCTTCTCTGCTTTCCTTTCCTAACTCTCCATGGAATTATGAGAGCTGGAAAATGTCTTGGCACTGAGCTGATGGGAAAAGCCAGACCTGGAGTTGTGCAATTCCTTGGGAAATGCAGGGATAAAAGGTGGCTCTGCACCTCTGGACTCTCCTTGGCTGAAAAAGGAAGGTTTTATGAATTGGTGGAGATTTAAAGGCAGGTGAATTTGCCCCAAAATCACAGCCAGGGCTGGAATTCCCTGAACCTGTTGCAAAAACGAGAGGTCTCCTCCTGAGTCCTTGGCCCAACCTGCCCATGGCTCATTTCATTCTTCATTCCTCCCTTTTATTAATCATTCCTCACTTGAAAGTCTCTTCATCTTTTTGTCTCTTCATCTTTTGTCTCTTCATCTTTTGTCTCTTCATCTTTTGTTTTCCCCACATTTCAAAGAGAGGTTGGGTTTTGGTTGGATTTTTTTTTCCCTGCCTCTCTTAAATGACTGCTTTCCTTTCTCTTTGGGGTGTGAATGGAATGCACAGAGGAGAAAACATCCTTTGATGGCAGTAATTATGAGGNAGCCCCCCTGCAAAAAAAAAAAAAAAAAAAAAAAAAAAAAAAAAAAAAAAAAAAAAAGAGCAAGGAAAAGTGTGATGGAAGGAAAGACAGGCTGGAAATGATCAGTCCAATATTTCTGATTGTCTGAGGGGGATGGATCTACTGAGATGTTCTGTGTGACCTCCCTGCCCCAACCCTCTGCTCCCCATCCCTAAAATGGCAAAAATCCCCAAATCTTTAAATATTGCACCTCCTTTAAGCACTCTGCTCTCCCAGGGATCTCTCACTGCGTGTGCAGCACCTGAGAGAGGAGGGTGGGATCCATTTCTGGGAAGCTTTAGGCACTAAAATCCCCAATCTCACATTTATTTCTGGGATTAGATGGCAGTTCAAGGCTGCCCAAATCAGGAATCAGGGTGTGGAATCAGCCTCTCCAGCTGGGACCAGGAATATCCTCCCAAATCCTGCATCAGGATGGCAGATGCCACTCCTGACTCGTGGAAATTCACACACATTTCCCTTTTTGCATGGAAGAGAAGGCAAACAAACTGTTCCACAAAATGTTCCTTGTTTATCTAACTCATCCTACCAACTTCTTGGAGCTCTCTAAATGTATATTTATAATTAGCTGGGCTTTTTTATATAACTACCACAGGCTACTTGCTCCTCTCACTGCTTCCTTCAGAGCAGCTTTTATCTATAAAATTATCTCATTTGGACATCTTCTATTACCAATAAAAACTTGTTATGAACCTGGGTGAAAAAAAAAAAAATCACAGCCATAATAGATTTATTCTTTGTGTCTCAGTCAAATGAGAAATTTTGCCTTTTGCAGTGCCTTTTTATCCACCAAAATCTCTCAGCTCTGCCTGAATTTGACTCCTTTTTTTTTTTTTTTTTTTTTTTTTTTTTTTGCAGGGGGGCTGTTATTTACTGTTCTGCTGAAATACAGCCACCCATGAAGATAAATGTAGCAGTTTGTTTTTTTTTTTTATTTCAATGATTCACTGCTCACCTCCACGTCAGCTTGAGATCAGAGCCCCTCTCTGTGCAGCTGAGAGGGAAAAGGGAATTTAACTGCTCAGATAAATCACCTGCCATCAGGGCAGCAGTGGGCACTGCTGGGGGCTCTTTGTCCCACATGTTGGGAGCTGGAGGTGTGGGATTATTCCCTGGAAGAAACACCCTGGGGTTTGGGGGAATTGGGGCAGATTCATCCGTGAGCAGCTCCACAGGATTTCCTACACCCTCCTGGCAAAGCTGCTGCTGGGGAAAGGGTTTGGGGCTGGATTGAGACCCTGGGGCTGGACTGAGACCCCAAAAAGTGTTTGGGGCTGGATTGTGACCCCCAAAGGGTGTTTAGGTCTGGCTTAAACTCCTAAATTGTGTTTGGGTCTGGACTGAGGCTTCAAAACCCGTTTGTGACTGGATTGAGACCCTATAAAGTGTTTGGGTCTGGATTGAGACCCTAAAATGTGTTTGGATTGGGATTGAGACTGCAAAAAGTGTTTGGGTTTAAATTGAGACCCCAAAATGTGTTTAGGTTTGAATTGAGACCCTAAAATGTGTTTAGGTTTGGATTGAAGCCCTGGGTCTGGATTGAGACCTGAAATGTATTCGGGTCTGGATTGTGACCCCAAGAAGTGTTTGGGTCTAAATTGAGACCCCCAAAATGTGTCTGAGACTGAATTGAACCCCCAAAATGTGTTTGGGTCTGGATTGAGACCCCGGGTCTGGATTGAGACCCCAAAATGTGTTTGGGTTGGGCTTGAGACTGCATAAAGTGTTTGGGTCTAAATTGAGACCCTAAAATGTGTTTGAGGCTGGACTGAGCCCCCAGAGTGTGTTTGGGTCTGGATTGAGACCCCACGAAGAGTTTGAGACTGCCTTGAGGCCCTGGGTCTGAGCTGTGACCCCCAAAAGGTGTTTGAGTCAGGACTGAGCCCCCAGAGCAGGTCTGGGTGAGGGCTGAGCTGGAGCTGCCCTGGCACCGTGGTTTTGTGCTGCTCTTTTGGACAATGAACCCCATCCCCAAGCGCTGCTGCTCTCCCCCTGTGCCTTGGTGAGCTCAGGGAGCATCCTGGCAGTGATTCCCTGGGAAGGAACCCCCCAGTGCCCTGCCCTGAGCACTCCCCAGGGTTTTTGGAAGCTTCTCAGCATCTCCTCCCTCCTGTGAGTGCCCTGAGTGTCAGTGGGATCCCACCCCCTCCGTAACACTTGGATTTGCAGCCTCACATCAACAACAGCTCCTTCCCCAAGCAGGGTTTTCTAGGTCATCAAACCCTCCAGCTTTGGCAGGGAACTGTGTCACACCACCTCATTCATAAAATGACCAAACTCTATTTTAAACCTCTCTGGGTGCCTTCCTCCCCCTCCTCTCCCCACGGAACCCTTCCCAGCAGAAGGAACTTTGGAAACCTCTCTCTCGTGGTTACAATCCTGGGGGTTTTCCCCCCACCCAAACCAATCCAGGGTTCTTTGCAGGCCCTTTCTGGAGCTGTCTCCTCTGGATTTCTCCTCTCAGCTCACCCTGTCGGCTGCCAGGCTGCTTTAACTTGTGGTTCTGCTCTGATTTGTGCCACGCCGTGGAGGTTTTGGAGAAATTTTCATTTTTCAGGCCTTGAGTTGCCTTCTGAGTGTGCAACAGCAGGGCTGAGGCTCCAATAATTGCAGGAAGGACTCGGGGCACGGCAGAGATGGATCTGAACCATGCAAAAAAAATGTTTCAAAGAGGGTGGAGTGGTGGCACAAGGCAGGAGCCGTGAGGAGGAGGAGGAGGCAGAATCGCTGTGGATCGGGGTGGAAGGAGGAGCCCAGGTGTGGCCAGAGCTGAGGTGAGAGGTGGGATCTGTCCATCTCCCACTCCTGGAGTTGGCACAGAGGCTGCTCTGGCTGCAGGAGCAACCCCAGCTCTGGCAGGCAAACCTCTGCTCACCCAGGCAGGGCTGAACCCGGACCTGCGGGGCCACAATCGTTAATGAGAAGCAGATGCAGCCCAGATGAGGGGAATGCTCATCAATTCCAGGAATAATAAATGCTGGGAATGGCCTGCTGGGCAGGGACACTGGGACAAAGGCTCTGTCACAAAGCCACTGACTTGTAGCTGTTGTCCTGAGGGAAATGATGTGTAAGAGGGATGAGCTCAAAGCCCCCGTGCCTGCTACCTGTGTATCTCATGAGTAATTTGTCTCTGAGGCAGAGGCGTTTTATTTTTCTCCTGTGAAGCTGATTCTTTCCCCCCAGCTTAGTTCTCCTCAGCAGGAGGGGAAGATGAATTTCTGTCAAATAATAGTTCATTGCTCTTAATGCAAGAGTCCAGCTAATTGGGGATTTAAGAGCTTTGCTTTCCTCATCATTACAAGCAAACAAAGCCAGGAGGACAGGGCTGCAGCACTGCAGGCAAGGCAGGAGCATCACAGGGATCAGGATCCTGCCTGGCATTTCCCAGCCCCAGCCCATGGGATGGCTCTGTCCCCCTCCTGCTTCCCAGTGCTGGATGATGCCTTTTCCCAGCCTGTGGTGTTGTTCAGGGCACCAGGAGGAGATTAACCTTTAATATGAAGATTTGAGCAGCTGAGAGCAAAATTATCTCACCCTGTGTCCTTCTCAGGGAGGGGAGGAGGAGAGGAGATGTGGGGAGAGTCAGGATGCTGGCAGGGAATCCCAAAGGGTTTGGGATGTGTATGTGGGGGGCAAGCACAGCTTTTCCAAACCCAGCTGTCCCAACCAGGGGCATTTAGGAGAGCTGGCCACTTTTGGAAGCAACTGTTCCAGTGCCACCCTGCTCCTTGCCCTCCCTCCTCAGCCCCCTGCATCCCTGATTCTTGTGCTCCCTCCATCCTTAGAATCATCGAATCACAGAATGTCCTGAGCTGGGAGGGACCCACCAGGATCATCCAGTGCAGCCCCTGGCCCTGCACAGACACCCCCAAATCCCACCCTGAGCATCCCTGAGAGCGCTGTCCAAACCCTCCTAGAGCTCTGGCAGCCTCGGGGCCGTGCCCATTCCCTGGGGATCCTGGGCAGTGCCCAGCACCCTCTGGGGGAAGAACCTTGCCCTGATCTCCATCCCAAACCTCCCTTGGCTCAGCTTAGTGCCCCATCCTGCCTGCATCCCTCCATCCTGCCCTGTCCTCCTTCCATCCCTCCATCCTCCCTGCTCCTTCCATCCTCGGTGTCCTGCTCTTCCCACATCCCTCCACCCTGGCCAGTCCTCCATTCACCTCTGGTCCATTGCTCTTCCTGCATCCTCCCATCCTGCCCTGCCCTCTTTCCATCCTTAGCCCCCTGTTCTCCCTGCACCCCTCCATCCATCCCCTGCCCTCTGCTCTCCCTGTGAGCCTCCATCCTGCCCTGCTCTCCTCCCATCCCCTGT
>VZTR01016431.1:56356-86747 GCA_013400775.1 Chaetops frenatus | reverse complement strand
GGAGCCGCCGCCGCTCGCTGGCTGCCGGCGGCTGGCGGTGCCCCTGGCTGGCACTCAGTTCCCCCCATCCCCGTCCACATCCAGCCCTCCCCGGCCACATCCAGTCCTTCCCGGCCACATCCAGCTCCCTCCCGGCCACATCCAGCCCTCCCTGGCCACATCCAGCTCCCTTCCCGGGCACAGCCGGTGCCCCCCGACCGCCTCCTGCACTCGCTGAAGGACTTTCGGACCAGCCCTTTGCGGTGTTTTAGCGCACCAAGAGTTGAAAAATGCCACGCTCGGGCTCTTAGCGGAGCTGAAGTTCAAAGAGTGCGGCGAGGGGGGCACTCGGTGAGGCTCCAGCTGGTGCGGATCAGCCGGGAGCGGTTCCCGGGCTGCGGGAGCGGGCGGCGGGCAGGGATGCTCCCGGCGGACTCGGGGGTTGCTGTGCTCGCAGCCTGCGTGCCACGCTCGGAGGCAGCGAGGAAAACGCTCTTTAACTCGCATTGGGCTCAGGCTTTGCATGGGGAAGGAAAGGTTCCTTGTTGTGGAGGGCGTTTGTGCGGAGTTGTGCTCGGGAAGGATTCGCGTTCGGATCGCGGAGGTGCTCGCTGTGTGCGCAGACGTGCGGGGCTGATGCTGACAGACTCCCTTAATGAACCGGCAGCGCCGAGCCCGGGCCGTGTGAGGGGGAAAAACTCCACGCAGAAACCTCTTCCTAGGCCCAACTTTATTCCGGCTGATTTATGCCCAAACTCCGGTTTAGCTGCGGCTCGGGCCGGGGCTCTGCGTAGGTGAGAGATGCTGCGAGCGCTGCTCGGCTCTCGCCATCCATCGGGCTGGATTCTTTCGCTTGATGGGATTGAGACCCTAAGGCTGTGGCCCTGGGGGAGTTAACTGGACCCCCGTGGGGCTGGCCGTGTCCCCCACACGCGTGTCCTTCGTGGGGAGGTGCCGCTGGCCGGAGCACCGAGCGCCGTGCCCGCCTCCCCGGGGACCTGCCGCTAGCGAGGGATGCTGAGGGGCGGCTCAGCTCGCTCTGCCGCCGCATCCCGGCCGCTCTGACGGGGCTCCGGCAGCTCCCACACCACCAGAGATCCCCCCCAGGAGGAGGCAGCCCCTTTGTTTCGGCGAGGCGAGGCAGCCTTTCCTCCGGGCAGCGGCTCGGCTGGATGTGAGCGCCGCAGGCAGCCGGAGCAGAGCCCTCCCCGCCTCCCTGGGCAGCCACTCGGGAGTCCACGGCATCGGAGAGAGCCAGGAGCATCCCCCAGGAGTCTGGGGCTCTGCCGAGGAGCCGAGAGCACCAGCTGCCTCTGCCTCTGCTGCTGGGTGCTCGGAGCGTGTGCTCGCAGGTAGGAGAGGGATGCGGCCGTGCTGGGGGCTCCCCTGCCGTGCTTTGCTCTAGTCTTGCTTCACAGAGGGGGAGAAGCGATCCGCAGTGAGGCTCCCACCGCGCCAAGGCGTGTTTAAAGTGTCTCGGTGCAAGCCTGCTTCAGTATTTATGAGTCTGAAGATGGGGATTTGAAGGGAACCATCTGCGTGGAGAGATCGATGGTGAGAGGCAGAACCTTCCCCTCTCGGTTTCCATTTCAGGGCTGGGCCTGATGAGCAGAGGCAGAAGTTGGGAAAGTTGCTGTGTGGCTCTCTGTGGTTCGCAGGTGGTGCTTTCCCCTGCACCTGGCAGGAATTAATACCCTGGGATGAGACACCTGGAATTTTGGGGAAGAGGGAGCTGTTGACAGGCTGTGCTGAGCAGAGTGGCAGCGCAGGGAAGGAGAATACTCTTTTTAAAATTTCCTTTAAATGGCCTTTTCTCTTAAACCCTTCGTGGTCTGGTGCCTGTAGGGTGGCACAGGCTGCCTGAGGAAGGTCAACCCCAAAATGAAGGGCTTTAACCCAAAATCTTGGGGTAAACACGTGAACATCCCCCTGAAAAGATTGGTTCTAAGTGAGTGATTTGGGGTAGCTCTGAGAGGCACAGGGATGCTGCTGCTGCTGCTGCTGCTCCAAGTTTCTTGCTGGAGGTTTCTTTTGCAAGCTGTGCAAGGAAAATCAGCCAAGGAGTCATGTGGGCTGGCAGAGGTCTGGATAGGTCGGTGCCAAGGAGCACTCAGCAATCTGGGGGTGAAGGGGAAGGATTTGAGGGGCCTGGGCTCATCAAAGGAGCAGCCAGGCAGGGCAGGGGCAGTGCTGCCTCCAAACTGTTCTGAAAGCTTCCATGTGCCAGGAAATCTCATTTCCTCTGTGTGTGTGCTCACATCGACGTCTCTGCTTGATGGAAAAGCAGAGAGTGAGCTTAAAACTCAGCCAGGAGCTGGGAGCATCCTGAGAGGGAAATTCTGGTGGGGAAGTACCTGGCTGTGGGGTGGGATCTCTGTGTTCTGCCACAAGGGCCCTGTGGGATCAGATCCCTGCTCCTCCTGGAGGAACCTGCTGGTTTTCCATGTGAAAACAGGGCCAGGGGAGAGGCTCCAGGAGGAGAAGCTGGGTGTGTTCGCTGGGTGATCTTTGGGTGGGTGGAAGGGAAGGGCTTGGGAGTCAGAAGAGGAAGGGGGAGGAGGAGAAAGGGCTGACACCAGACATGGAGGAGCAGATCCATCCTTAGGGTCAGACATGGCTGGGCCAGGCAGGCAGAGCAGAACACTCTCCTCCAAGAAACTTCATTCTTTGAAGGCGATTTAAGCTTTATTCTGGTTTTGCTCAGCACTCAGCATGTGCAGACAGTCGATCTCTTGCCCTTTTTAAAGGCTTGCTGATGTTCCCGAGGTGTGGATATTGATTTTCACTGACTTTGGGGAGAGATCTTCGTGGGCAGCACTTGTTGGGGTCAGACTTTATTTATTTTTCATGTTTCTAGGCAGGCAGAAGGCAATACAGAAGTTGTGCAAGGCTCCTCAGAAACGTTTTCTGTTCTGGGGCAAGAGGTTTCTAAGGCAGCACATAAAAGCTGAGGAATCTGCTAAAACAAGGCACCTCTTGCTGTGTGTGAACAGGAGGAACAGAGAAATTGTGGCTGAGCAGGATGAGAACAGCTTGCAGGGTGTTCCTGAGACCTGAGGGAGGAATCAGTGGGGGCATCAGCAGCTCCATCAGGAAAACTCAGTGGAGGGGTGGAAAACTTTGTCCAGAAAGGAGATTGTGGGGTTGCTGGAGCTGTTCCTGTGCACAGGAGGCTGCAAACTCTATTTTGTCCCCTCAGGGCAGCCACTAACCCTGTCCTGGACCCTCTGACAGCAAAAATGGGGGCTTGGAGAGTTAAAAGAGGAATAAAACCTGTGAGGAGGTATTGGAGCAGTTCTAAGGATCCCCATCATAACTTCATTTATGGGATGGAGCTTGCAAGGACAGACTGTGGTGGTAACACCCAGGGATTTTGGTGTTTGTCCTGGTGCCTCTGGAAAATTTGGTTTGCTCATGGATGTGGGACTTGGTTGTGCTGAAAGGAGAGGAAAACATAGTGAGGAACAGATTGGAGAAGCCCAGAATGGTTTGGGTTGGAAGGGAACCTAAAACTCGTCTCATTCCACGGGCAGGGGCACATTCTAGAAGCTAAACCAGGATCCTTTCCGTGCTGGGCACAGGGAGTGGCTGGGGGCAGGACAGAGCTGGCAGTGCCCAGCTGTGGGCAATTAGCAGTGATTGGATTGTTCAGAGAGGGAGGAATGGACCCAAGGTGTTGCAAATCAGCAGACCTGAAGTAAATCAGGTGTAAAATAGCAGCAGGTGTAAATATAAAGGGGAGGACTCCTCTTCCTCCACTTCTCTGGTCATTTCCAAGGCAGGAGCCCCAGCAGGCAAAGGGACCTGATGGATGCAGCAGGAATTTTTTCCACACTCTGCCTGTACAGAAATCAAACCTGAAGAGGAGCTGGGATATCAGGCAAGTGAGTTTTTTCTTCTGTGCCTGCTGGGAGGGCCTAATTATCCCTTAAATACTTGGATGGTCTATCCCTGGGGGTGAAATCACCACAGTTTATGTGCAGAGGACGGGGGCTCAGTAGGGAAGCCTTCCTTCCTAAAGCTGGGGAAATAAGGGCTCAACATCTTCCAACGGGCCTAATTTATTTGGATGTTTCATTAAATCCACCCAAAAGAGACTATTTTAGGAAATAAATAGCAGAATGTGGGCAATAAATAGCTGTGGGATAAGGGGCAGAGTTCAGTGCTGACTTTCCTAGTTAAGCTGCAGAAAATAGAAGTGTAATGGCCGAGTGCTGATGGGAGTGTAGATATGTGATTATGTGAGGGTTCCTCACACTGAGGCTGGACTTATTTATTATCTCTAATGATTTGGAGGTGGAAATGGATCAGAGCTGGGTTAGGGAGAGTGAACATGCTAACAGACAGGGGTTGCTTTTGCAAGAATTGAGAGGAAAAGCTGCTGGATTGGAGCGTGTGGCAGTTCGGCCACTGCAGCAGCACTTGGTGTAACTCAGATTTGAGCACGTGAAAAAAAAAGGGAAAACCTGAGTGAATCCTTCCCTGATAAGAGGTCCTGGGTGATTCTGGGGGATTCTAGCAGGAGAATGTGCAGGGACATGAAGAGTTGGTGTGGTTTTTGTGCAGCTGAGGGGTTCCTGGGGCTGTGTGGAGGAGCTGCAGGTGCTGGGGAGCCCCAGGAGATGCTCTGCTGGGGCAAACAGGGCTCTCTCCATCTCTGTGTGGTTCAGAGAGGGCTCTGCAGTGAGCTCTGCTCTTCCCAAAACCTCCCAGCCCTGGGATTTGCTGCTGCTGGAGCAGGGGCCGGGGGTGTCTGGGCTGTGCCAGCATCCCTCTGGGTTTGCTACCTTGGAATCAATCGAGGGGTCCTGACCTCCTGGTGGGACCATCCCCTGGATTTTCCAGCAGGGTAGAGGATGGATCAGGGATGAAGGAGCTGGGATAAGCTGTCCATCTCCAGGGGTGATTTCCTCCCCCTCCCTCAGACCCTCAGTGCCTCCAACCCGGAGCCTTGGGGATGTTCTGTGTTTGAAGTGCAGCCTTTGAAGAGTCCGTGGTGTCTCAGTGCTGGGAGGGGGATTGGAGAGCCCAGGGGGTTCTGTGCTGCTGGATTGCACCTCCCTGAGCCTGCTCTCACCCCCATAACAATATTTATTCCTTGCACCCTCTGCACGTGAGCAGCTCTCTAAGACAATACCCACACAGTGCCTCACCTGCTGAGCCATCCAGCACTGGGGGATTTTCATCTCTGCTGAGATCTCCTGACTTCAAAGTCTGCAGAATTTATTTGCATCTTTCATGAGGGAGACAGCCAGGCACAGTTTTGTTTTGGTTTGTTTTTTTTTTTTTTCCCCCTGTTCCTCCCCTCCCCTCTTCCCCACTGGCTTTTCAGTTTGTTTATTTGGTGAGCTCAGCATCAGCACAATGATGTGGAAATAAAGCAAAGGAGCTTCCTCTTGGCCTCCCTGTGTATGCATAAACGGGAGACATAGATCATACTGGCAATCCCCAGCCAGGCTCCAGTTAATGGAAATTCTCCTGTGACCTTACAAACCCCTTTTTGCCAGGGTTTATAATGAGTCTGCAAAAAATCCGTGCAGGGCACAAAAAAGTCATCTGAGGTCTCAGCCCCTGTGAGCACAAAGTCATAATAATAACACTAATTTCCCACCCACTCAGGCATGTGCTCGGCTCCTTAAAGAGTTTGCTATTTTTAAAAAGCAGTTTTTTCACCTTTTTGGGGACTGTTACGATGTGTGAGTCGGGGAGGAGGAGAACAACCGGTGGGGAAGAGCTCTCCCCGTGCTGTGTGGCACCATTTCCCCTGGGAGCACCCCTGGGTTCTTTCCTGGCTCTTGCTGGAGCAGTTTTGTTGTCAGGAACCTCGCAGCCCCATGAGCTGTGTGCTCACACCTCAGCTGCTTCAGCAGAAATTCAGCTTTGCTTGCCTCACCCTCTCCCCCTTCACCCAGCTGAGTCTGAGAGCAAAGATCATCTGTGCCCCCTCAGGTGGGGATGGTTTCCCAAAAACCCCCTTGTTCAGCCTTGACCTTCGTGTAAACTTTCTGCTGCAAAACCACAGAGTTTTTAGTTCCGTGCCAGGAGCTGATGTTTCTTTGAAGGAACGCGAGGTGCTTTGATGCTGAGGGTTTGTTTGATGGCTCTGTGTCCCTGCTCAGAGGCCCGGGGACTGCAGGGCTCCCTGTGGCTGGTGCTGGAGGCTGTGGTGGGATTCACAGCGGGCACAGTTTCCCTTTGTAGCTGTGATGAAGCAGCAAAATCGCTGCTGTGTCTGAGCGCTGCTCTGAACGCGGCTCGCTTTGGGTGAAGGGGCTGAACCAGGAGCCTGCGAGCTCCGTTCTTCGCCACCACCGCTGATTTGCAAACTGCTCCGTGTGCCAAAAACTGCCTTTTTCCACCCCCAAAAGGAGGTTCATCAAAGAATCTGTTACTCTACCCACACTCGCTGTTTGCCCTCGCTGTTTTCTTGTTTGCTCTCTGCTGATTTCCCGTTCCCTGCTGCACCTCCTGGCTGCTCTCAGGGCTCGGTGTGTGCAGCTCTGGCTGTCACATCTCTTTTTTTAGCCTGAGAAACGTTTGGGGCAGATCCTGCGCTGATGCTCAGCGAGCATCTGGTCCTCTCCGGGTCCCATTCATCACTGTCTCGCAGTTTGCATTATTGTTCACACCGAGGGAAAGTGGGTGTGAAGCTGGAATAATAATGTTTCACACTTGCTTCGCATTGGGTTTGATGCCCAACAGCATCAAACACCGATCACAAAAGGCACCGAGCAATGGAGGGGTTGGGAGCTGCAAGCACAGCTGACAAATAACGAGTTAATTCCCTTCAGAGAGGAAATGACCACTGTGCTCTATCTTACATCAGTGATAAACTGCAAATCAAGGTGGGATTTTTAAATTCTGGAAGGAATCTGCAGGTGAGCTCAGAGGAACCCAAGTTCAGCCTTGTTCTTTCAAATGGAATTCCAGCATGGATGGGCAGCAGGGATAATTTCCTGAATCTGCAGAGCACCGAAAAATATCTCTTTAGTCCAACTTGCTCATTTCCAAAGGGGTTGGGTGGTTAAACGATGGACATTGATGCAGTTGTTTTAGTGACATAAACATGGAAAGAATGTAATGCTTCTTGGAATATCAGGAGTTTGGTGTTTGGGAAATGGGGTCTTTTGGCAGCTGCACCTCCCAAGGGTCTCTCAGGAGAAGTGGCTTTCAGTGATTTGGTCTGACATGCCTTTTGTTGTGTTCCTGCTGGGTGTTAAATAAGATTTAAGTCTTTTCAGTCACTATTTAGTTATTGAAGAACATCGCAGCCACCACAAGCACAAACAAAACTGTCTGGATGTTTGTTTATGCAACAGATCATTAGAAAGTCTGTAAGGAAAAAAAAATATTCTTGTCTGTTAGATAATTAATCTGCATTTTAAGAATTGTCTAAAGACATATTTGCAAGCCAGTCCATTGAGCTGCTGCTCATCTAGTCAATAATCCCATATTTAATAGTCCCCGGGAATGTATTTCCATAATGTGCTCTGAACAGTTGAGAAATCTGCATCTTTTTTTGTCTTAAGATGTCAGTGCTCGCACTTTCTCTACGACAATTTTGGTGGTTTTTTTTTTCTTTTTCCTGACTGTGGGTGAGAAAACCCAGACATGTGAACTCCCAGCTGGTGGGGCAGGGGAGAGGGGAAGCTGCTGGGTGAGCAAACCCCTGGCTGCGGATCCCTCGGATGAGTTTGCAGTTTCCACCTGGCATCTGTGAGCCTGCAACGTGCTGGCAGAGCTGCCCAAAATGCACCTCGGGGCTGGGGGGAGAGGGGCCGGGGGCTTCCCTGCCTCCCAAAACCCCCTTGGAGTCAGGGAAGTGGTGGGAGCGTGGCTTGGGAAGGAGGGTCTGGCATGAGCTGTGCTGCAGCGGGTGCTGTGTGGTGGGAGATGCTCTGGTGGAATCGCTGTGGTCCTGGTGTGGCGGATTTGATCCTGGCAGAGCTGGGAGATCCTGGCAGAGCTGGGATTGGGGATGCTGGAGCTTGTTTGGCTCCCAGGATGGGGCTTTGCTGCAGTAGCAGCAAAAGGGGACCTGTGGCTGTGTCTGGGTGGTGACTCCCCTCTTCCAGCCTGGGACTCTGACAGCAACCACTGGATTTTGGGGTGTCTGCAGCAAGTCTGAGCTGAGGTTTTCCATGTTGCCACGCTGATGGGTGTCGGGGTGTGGGGTTTAGGCAGTTCCCTCGCTTTACAGAGGGAAAGGCTGAGTGCACAGGCAGCCCCTGTGATAATTTACTAATCCACACTAACGAGAGAGGGGAGTAAAACCCACACTTGGCAAGAGGAACCCCCGGGAGCCGCCACATCAAGGTGAGAAGCAGGAGCTTAATTTCATTATCTTATCAATAACTGGCTGGTCTTGTGCTGTGCTGTGAATCCTCAGGAGTGCTAATGCTATCTCGGGCTGTCTAAGCAGAGAAATAATGAATACAAGCAGGAAGAGCATTGTGTGCAGCCCTGGTATCTATACCTTAAAAATGATGTTGGCAAACTGGAGGGAGATAAGGGCAGAGCCACAGGGATGATGTGAGGGCTGTAAAACAGAGAGAGACTGAAGCCCAATCTGCTTCTTCTCACAAAAGGGAGTGATTTGATTATTGTCCAGGAGTGCTTAAGCTGGGAAGAGACTCCTGCTAGGCAAAGGTTCTGAGGGAAGGCCACGGTTCTGTGGCTGGGTGCTCAAGCTGGATAAATCCAGACAAGAAAAACCCATGTTTTATTTTTGTACAGCTTTATATTTAAGCACAGGAGCAAATTACCCAGGACTTGGTACATTTGCTGTTCTTTAAATTGCAATGATACATCTTGGCAGCGTTCTTTTAGGTCAACTGCAGGTTTGGAGTGGGAAAAGCTCAGCATGAGTCAGTCACAACTCAAACAAGATTTTCAAAATGGTCATTATTGCCCTTCAAATCTTGCAGTTGTGTTATGAATTTATTTTTTTTTTTTCTGATGTGGGGGAGAGCAGGGCTGTAAAATCCAGCAGGGCTTTGGGCTGTAGTGTAGAAGGGATTGGGCTGCTGACAGCTGAGCCCATGTGTAGGGTTTATCCAGTTGAAAAATCCCCTTTTCCCACTGCTTTTAGGACTGGAACAGGCCTGTTTGGATGTGTTCAGGGTGTCTGGAGGGTTCTGTTTTCCTCCTGCTGTCCCATGAGATCCACTGCCCTCCCGAGCCTCCTGCACAGACACAGAGGATGCTGCAGCCACAAATCCCCTCTGCCAGCACCCGAGAGGTGCTCAGCAGACCCAGGGAGAGAGATTAAGAGGCATCATTACCGTTCAGTGGGTGGCTGGCATGTTAATTAGGGCACGGGGCCTGCTCTGGAAGGTTACTGTCACCTCTTACCTCACCAACCTTAAAGCTGCAGAGTGGGAAAGGAGCAGTGGCAAGAAAATGCAGCTGGGAACAAACCCGGCTTTACCAGGGATTGGGACGGGGGGTTCAGCCAGTGCTGCCTCCCTTTTTCCCACATGGAAAGTGATTCCAGGTGGGAATCCCACAGCCTTGCCCTGTCTCCTTCTCCTCCTTTACTCAGCTCATTGCAGAATTGAAGGATGCTCCCTTTCAGAGGGTGGCACCTCATTCTTTTTCTTTCCATGCTTGGTGCTGGTGCGCTGAAGAAAATTAAATTAGGGCTGGATGAGTACAAGGGAGAGATTACCATTTGCAAAACCACGTTTTGCTTAAGTTAGTAATACTGTAAGTGTTAATTGAGTGCTCATTGATTGCCTGTCACCACCGTGATGTAATTCTGCTCCTCCTGCCCTACCCCTGATTGAACAGAGCTGCTCTTGCACCAGGATCTGTCTTGGCTCTTCACTTCTTCCCCTCAGTGATTCCATTTTACCAGCTGGATAATTAGCACCATCTCCTCCTCTTTGGAGCCAGCTCAGCCTGCACACCAACCTTGTTCTCTCCCAAGTACCTTTAATACTTTAATACTTCAGGGTTTTTAAGTGGCCCTAGACAAGAATTGAAGCAGGGGATGTGTTTGAACTCGGTCCAGGAGCTGTTGTCTGCCTGGATTTAGGGTCTGAGTCTCCCCAGCAATTGCTCTGTTCATTAGAGGTCCTTTGTTTGCTGGAGGTTCAATTATGGGAGTGGATGGTGTTTTATGGGAATAGAGGTGGGGAAGGAGAAGCCAAAAGCTTTCTGTGCTAATGGTGCCCGTTATGTAAATAGCTCTGTAATCAGGTAATCACGGCCGAGTCGTGCTGCTGACAGGACTTGTGTAATCCTTCCACCCGAGCCTTGTCAGAGCCTCTTTGTGTTCCAGGGAAGCTGCTCGGGCTCCCTGCTGGGGCTGGGAGCTCTCAGGTGTGGGAGGTTCCCGTGCAGGACACACCAAGGTGAGCTGGAGCAGGAGGGTTGGGCACAGCGTGGGACCCACACGGCCCTGAGTCCTCCAAGCCCTCCTCTAACTCAGCCAGGAACTTGCAGTGATGCCTTAAGTTTTAAGGTTTTTTTCTTCTTTTTCTGTCCTGCTTTAGTGTGCAGCTCTCAGCTTCATATCCAGTGTTACTGAGTTCCCTTCCCAGGGCAGTCAGACACAACAATTCTCTCCAGCTCAAGATTCAAGGACAATCCTTCCCAACCTCAGCCCCAAAAGCACAAACAACATAAAAAAAGAGGAGGCCAAGCAAGGAGGATGGAACTTCATCATTCCAAGGGATTCATTGGCCACTTCCCCTCCATCTGCAAATGGAGCAGAACTGATCAAAGTGTGGAACCCCGTGGGCAAAGCCCCTTTTCTGTGCCCATCCTGAGGCCCATCCTGGCAGGGGCTGCAGCCGGGCTCTGCCATTGCCAGGGTGGGGCCTTGGGAGGCCTTGCAATAAATAAATCCCTGCTTTATTCCTCTCCTTCTGCCTGCCCTCTGTTCAAACTAATCAGGCATCAGCAGCACAACCCAGTGATCCTCAGCACCCGAAGGGGCTCCTCTCCCACACCCACCCCGTGATCCAATGTGCCCAGAGTAATTGCATTTTCCCTCAAAGGATGGAGGCTCGTGGTGCAGTTCTGCATATTCAATTATTCCTCCCCTGCCAGGTCTTGCAGCAGAGCTCTAAGATTTGTAGTGGGGCTTTCCTTGTGTGAAGGATGTTCCTGGTGTGTGTTTGGTGGGCTGGAGCACCTTTGGAAAGATTAATTAACCCTAGGTGAGAAACTGTGATTTAACGTTTATGTAAGGGGGGAGGGAAATTAATATTCTTTCTGCCATGCAGAATCTGTTTAAACTCCTGCCTTCAGCTTGTCTGACTTGGAATCTCCTCTAACTTGTACAAATGAAAGAACAATTTGTTTTAGATGATGAGTTATGAGAATATTGCTCATAGACCCAGAACATGACATTTTCAATCACATCTTTATTGCATTGGTAAGGAAAAAGATGACTTTTAGGATCTTGACATGCTTATCCTTTGGAGACCAAGTCAATTATCATATTATATAAGAATTTACTCCATGGCTCTCTGGTCTCTGGGAATATTCTCACATCAAGAGGAAGATCCTGCAGGGGTTGCTGCAGCTGTCACAGAGTTGAAAGGATTGCCCAAGTTTTTATCCAAGAGTGGCCTTCAGGAACAGGAAAATGGCTTAAGAAATGTGTGGTGGTAAAATATATAAGTTAAGCCCATTTTGTCCCTTCATTTTTTGGCAATGTGCAGCTTTAACCTTGTCTTGAGGGCCACAAGAACCAGAAATCCATTTTCCATCAGCCTGGTGAGGTGGAGGTGGAGATTCTCTTGCTGGGAACTTGGAGCAATAGCAGAAATCTTGAGTTGGATGATCAAATCCTGAGCTGAATGACCACATCCTTCTTTGTAGCCCTTAGCTGAGGGCGTGGTTGGAGTTTGCATTTTCAGTTGTCTGCAGGGTTCATCCTGCTGGGAATTGCAGTGGTTGGAGTTGTTCTCTCCAGGCTGAGGTTTTTTTTGGTGAGGGACACGCTCACTCCTCACTTTCCTCTGCCTGTGAAGCATGGAGAAGCCTGTGCTCCTGGAACGTGGCAGATTAGCACGGGATGGTGCTCCAGGAGCTGGAAATGCTGCTCTCAAGGCAGAACTCGGAGCACTTTTCTCCTTGAGCAGATTTCCAGTCACAAAAATATCCGAGTCCCATTTGCAGGCATCGGTGTTAATGCAGTGCAGCTGCTCTGCTCCATTTGCTTGCATAAATGCAGCTTTTAGAGCTGTCACATATGCTTGATAGAGCCACTACCCCTCACCTGCTCCTTCCTGGAGTGGCAATTCCTGGCAGGGATTGCCAAGACGAGGGAGATGATGGTTGTCTCTGTGCATTAGTGCATATGTCAGGGCTAGAAACCCACCATTTCCAAGCTGCTCTGGATGGCTGGAATGCTCCAAATGCACTTGTGCAGATGGAATTTCTGGGTTGTATTGCCTTGGCTCGAGCCCTCCCTGGTTCTGTAGCTTTGTTTACGTGGAGGTTTGGAGCTGGGGTTTGTTTTTGCTGTTATCAGGGTTGTTATATTTTTATGGTGTTGCATTACTCATTGGTTCCTTTGACTCCTTTCCATGACTAATGAAGAGTTTTGTTGCAGTCTCTTGTGGAGTGGACGCTCAGGATGCTTTAATGGGGTTTTTAGTGTCTTAGTTTTCCTTCTGCACTGTTTGATACCTCAGGGTTGGTGCTTACAGTGGGAAGCTGTGCCTCCTTTTCTTCCCCCACACCAGGAAGGGGTGATTTGGGAATTTCAGGAGTTTCAAGCTGGAGTGATGTCTCCAGTTTGGGGGTGGGCTGGTGCTTCAAGGCCAGTTTGGATGTCCTTGGAGCAGCCTGGGCTCATGGAACATGTCCCAGCCCATGGGATGATGTTTAAATCCCTTCCAACCCAACTCTTTCTGTTATTCAATGAATATTTCTAATTAGTGCATCCTCTGCTGAAGTGCCACCCCTGTGTTGTATCCTGGCAATCCTTGACTGAGTGAGGGCTGTGTTTCCTGGGACCACCAGGACTCCTGAGGGGTGGCAGGGTGGGAGGAGATGTGCTGCCTTTGCCTGGAAATGTGGCAGGAAGGCTTCCAGCTCATTTCATTTCCATTACTGGGGTGTTTGTGCTTTGATAAACAGCTCCAGTGTGGTGAA
The DNA here is from genome assembly GCA_013400775.1 of Chaetops frenatus. NCBI lineage: Eukaryota > Metazoa > Chordata > Aves > Passeriformes > Picathartidae > Chaetops > Chaetops frenatus. The sequence continues at coordinate 73,652 of VZTR01016431.1, read as the reverse complement.
GAAATGAAGGGATGAGCTTTGCTCGAGGGAAGCTCTGAAGCCTTGAACTTGTCAGTGACTGGTGTGGTGTCACAGTGGGAGGGTTGTTGTCCCCTTGCTGTCCCTGCTCCCAGCAGGATGCCCTGTCTGGGATCATTTCTGTTTTCTCCTTGGCCCTGAGTGTTTTACCAAGGTCACAGGCAGGACCTGCACCTGTGCTGGGGACACTGAGTTGTTTCTGCCTGGTTGCTGCCGTGGTTTTTCTCTCTCTGTGCCTCTCCTGCACAAGGCTTTGTCTTCCACACCCAGGAGCTCAGCAGCTGACCCAGGCTCTGTCTTGCCATCTGTTTGGTCACATCTCTGTGCCCCCAGCCCTGGCTGGCTGAGCTGATTCTTCCTTGGCACTGAGCATTTCACAAATCAGGCAACCCTGGGAACACTCCTGGAGTGGGCAACAAAAAAATACAAGAGGGAAGCTAAGAATGTTTTAAATAAATAATTCTCCTTGGCTCCTAAAGCACAGCTGGGCAGCTTGCTGAGCTAAATTCAGCTTAAAAAACATCTGTGAAGTTCAGTTTTAAAATTATGGACAAGCTGGGTTCACTTGGGATACCCTTTGGGGTCTGGACAGGGTTGTGAAGAGCAGGTGGATGTTTGACTCCTCCTTCCCTCCACTCCCTCCTTCTAGAACAATGGAGATGAACATTCAGAAAGGATGGGTGGGAATTTTGGTTCCTATGGCCCTGTTTTGCCCTTCTGAACTGTGAATAATTGAAGGTGTAGAAACAGGTACCTTTGGATGAGCAGCTGTGAATTTCTATTAAATATTTCAAATGCCCATCCTAAAAAGAGGAAGAAAAAAACCTGAGGAAATCAGATTGAGATGAGTCTTTTTTAATTAAAGGAAGCTGTTGTCTTGTGTACTTGGGTGTTCCCACGGAGATGACGAGCTGGTGAATTTTAATTCACTGCACATTTTTTTGTGCACTTTCCTCCAGCTTCTCCTCCTGAACTTTGCCCCATGGGTGGAACCTGTGCTTGCCTTGTTAGAGCATCTAAAACCTCTAATTATCAGGGAAATGGCTGAGAATTATCAAACCAACTGCTGGGCATGTGCTGGTTTTTTGTTGTGGTTTGTTTTTTTTGTTTTTGTTTTTTTTTTTCCTAGGTGTGGATTCAGCTCTTTAATTTAAACATCAGGGAGATGTGATTGGTGTGGTTCTGGTCTGGCAGAATGAGGTGTGCTGGGGTTTGTGTGTTTTCCTGTCATGTTTCCACTCCCATCCAGGAGAATTGTTCTGTGTTTGGGGTATTGTTATTTTGCAACTGAAATCAAGTTACACGGGTTTTATTTTTTTTTAATGTGGAGCCACTGGGAGCAGTTACTCAGCGAATACAAAAAGGCACCAGCCCTAATGATGACAGGGAAAAGTTCTTTATGGGATCTGGGTGCAAAAGGCAGGGAACAAATGGGTACAGCCTGCAGAGGCACAGCGTGGAATCCATCAGGGGAGCAGGGCTTCCAAATAATTGCATCTGCTTTTGTTAATGCCTCAGGTGATTAGTTGGGAGCTGCTGCCCCATCCTTCCTGGGAAAAGCACCTGCAGGGAGGGAAAAGAGGGTTGGGTGGATAAAGAGAGATAAAGGAGAGACACAGGGGTGTAACAGCGTTATGGAGTGGTCTGGGAGGGTGGAAAAAGGGGAGGGGAGGGTTCTGATGGAGAAAATCCCTGGATCCCAGTTCTGTGCAGCCAAGCAGGCATTGGCAGGGTGCTCTGGGTGTGGGGAAGCGCCTCTGGCACAGCCAGCCAGGAGGAAAATGTGCTGCTTTGTTTCCTTTTCCTCCTGTAAGGGTGATGAAGCCCTGAGTCCTGTGGTCCTTGTGGTGTTGGGCTTGTGAAATGCAGGCAGGGCTGGCTGGCTCAGGAGCAGTGGGGATGTCCCTGTCCCCAGGGGTGGCCCTGAGAGGCTGCAGGACAGGCTGGAGTGCTGAGCTATGGTAAAAATGCCATTAAACAGGAGAATGCTGTAAGAGAGGGGCTGAGGGCAGCACACACAGCAAATCCAGGGCTGGCTGGGTGAGCTGAGGGCTCGTTCTTGCTCTGGGATGATCTTGTGGAGCTGTGTTGGTGGCTCTGCCTCGGTGGCACGGCCAGCCAAGCCATGGAGTGGTGACCCCCATGTCCCTGGGGCTGTGGGGATGCTGGGATGGGGTCCAGGGGCATACAGAAACATTGCAGGACACACAGTTGGTGTTTGGGGCCAGCCAGGGCCGGGGGCCACAGCTCTGCCCCATTTTGGAGCACACAGTGACCTGGACAGGCTGATGGAAAAGGGCAAGGACCACCATGGGATCAGCAAAGCTGCTCCATTTGCCCCTGGGTGAGCTCCCTTCAGCACACAGCTCTTGTTTCCTGCTCTGGGGTGGGTGGAGAGGGAAATCTGTGTGTGAGGAGGGGCTGGGAGCAGAGATGTTGCTCCCCAGTTGGCAGGTGTGAGGTTGTGGTTACTGCAAGAGCTTTGCTCTTTTTCCATTTACTCCCAGCGTGTTCCCATTTTTTCCCCCATCCATTCCTTTGGTCTGTGTGGCCTTGGCCCTGCCTGGTGGCTGCTGGGTCCCAGCAGAGCTCTGACAGGACACTGCTTCCCTCTCCTCTGCTTTCCCAAGGCCACAAGCTGATGTTTCAAAGGTGGGAGCTCTCATCTGCACTTTGGGCACAAAAATCACCTTTGAGCTGTTGCATCTCTGAAGGGAATTAACGTGTCTGAAACAGAAACTGCTGCTTTGGGTGCCCAGATCTGGGTGCTGGGGTCTCTGTGTAAGGGAGAATCAGGGCTTGGGAGATTTGCCTGTTCCTGTTTAGTTTTGGTTGCCAAATTTGTGATTCTGACCCACAGAACTCCTGTTTGTGCTGGGCCACGTGCAAAGGTCTGGCTGGCAATTGAGCAACAGCAAATTCTCGAGCTGGGCTTGCAGAGGGCAGCTCAGATAAGCTGGGCCATCAGTTCTGTGCTGTAATGTTTGATTTATTAAGGCCTGGAAACCTGAACACAAGCCCCCAGGAATCAAAGAGAAACAATCTCCAAAGCAAGAGAGAGAATGAACTCTTCTCAACAGCAGAAATTGCAGCAAGAAAAATTGAGGCTGGACATCGGGAAACGTTGTTGAACAGTAAAAATAGTGAAGAGCTAAAATAGATTGCTAAGGGAGTTTGCAGAGGATCTGTCACTGGAGATTTTAAAGAACAGATTAGACAAATGGCTTGGAAGGACTGAGCTTGTTGGATGGACGGGAGGGCTAACAGAGCTCTTCATTTACTGCCTGCTTCCCACAGTTCCTCCATCAGTGTCACAGCCTGCTCTGCCCCGTGCCAGAGAGCCCAAAACTCAGCCTCTGCCTGGTTCTGGGGCAGCCAGGGTCCTGGGGACAGGGAATTTGGGTTTTCCTGGCTCCTTTTTGGTGCTTTGTTTCAGCCACTGAGCAGCCCGTGCCAGTACTGACAATAATGCACAGATTTAGATTTAATTCATAACTCTGCCCTCTGACCTCGGGAGAATCATCTGAACCTCCTGAGCACAGGCCAGACTTTCAGCAACAAGTAGAGCTCTCCTTGTCAGGGATTGAGATGAATTTTCTGGCCTTTTTCAGCCCATGGGTGATTATGGATAGTGGTAATTATAGAATCGTTTGGGTTGGAAGGATCTCAAAGCTCATCCAGTGCCATGGGCAGGGACACCTTCCACTATCCCAGTGTATTCCAAGCCCCATCCAGCCTGGCCTTGGACGCTTCCAGGGATGGGGTAACCAGTGTCAGGGTCTCCTCATCCTCACAGGGAAGGATTTTTTGGGAGTGGTTCTTCTCCCTGTGATGTGCAGTCCCATCCTTCCCAGAGCAGATTTATGTAAATTGAGATGGGTGTTATGTGAAAACGTCATTATCTCAAGGCTTTCAGGTCTTTGGGAGGCAAAAAAAAAAAAAAAAAAAGGAATTTTTGAAAATTAAATATTTCTGACTAGGGTATGCTAAATCTTTTTCTGTTTAGGAAGGTGAGAAATTAAAATTGCAAAGCAGGCGGCGAGGGAGCGAGTCGCTGTGCGTGGCGGGGTTGGCTGGGTCTCCTGACTTCACAGAGGCTGTGAGGGGGAATCAGCAGAGAGACAGAGCTCCTTCATATGCAGAGAAGTCTCAAAAAGCCTGTGTGTGACAGGGCTGTGGCTTCGTTTGCATCTGCAGGGTAACAGCAACCCTCCCCATGCAGTGCTGAGCCTGTGTCTGGAGTTCTTTGGCCTTGGGAGTGTTTTTCCCTGGCCTCTGTAGTGCTGTGATAGGAGAGTGCTGAGAACTCGGGGGGGGGGGAGCTCCTACATTTGTGTCTTTTCACTGTCTGCTTTCATCTGTAAAAAACCTCTCCAAAAAAATCAACTGGGGAGCGAGCTGAGTGCTAGGTTCCAGATGAATAACCCAATTTATAAATCTATAAACGTGGGGAGAGGGAAAAGGGAGGGAGATGCAGGGGTCACCTGGTGGTCTGCAGGAGCCTGGGGCTCAGCTGTGATGGGCAAACTTCAGCCTTGAAAGGGGAAAAATCACGGGGTGTTGGATTTGATGTGCAGAGACTGCATTCTCTGTCTGACAGGGCTGCGTTAGCACTCGGGGTGTACAAAGCACAAATTATGTTCTCCCTGTGGAAGAAAACCGATTCTGTTCAGGCTCTGCTGGCTGCCCCAGGCTGGGTTTGGCTGGTTCAGGCAGGAGACAGGGCTGGGGCTCATTTCAGACCGGAGCACACTCCTGATGAGAGGGTGTAGCAGTACAGCTGGAGAGCAGAGCTGGGAGCGCTGCAGAACTCACAAATGAATATATGATATAATATAGATATGCTAAGGCTGCTAGGCCGCAAGCCTCGGGCCTAGTCTGGGCAAGGGGAAGCAGGATTTTAGAGAGAATGCTTAATTTGCAGTATCTTATGTATTTGTGTTAGGCTGTGCATGGGTAGAACTAAGAAATATAGATCAAATATAGCTCACGCAAAAAGGTATTTAAGATGAGAATGATCCATTAATAAATGGAGTTCTTGCACCCATGCATGGAGTCCCCGTCCCTTTGTGCCATGGCCTTCAAAGAGGGTGACACAGGGAGCTGTCAGACCTCCCTGCTGCCCTCCTGTTGTGTGTGCAGGCCCTCAAATGTGGGAGAACCTCGGGAAAAACCTGGCTGAGAGGCTGGATAGTGACTGCAGTGAGGTAATAATTTCCTGCAGGCAGAAAAAGTCACTTTTTTTCCCAAACCATGACACTCAGACAGGTCAGAGATGGGTCCCAAGGCTTGGAGCAGGGCGGCAGAGCGGGAGTTGGAACCCCAAATTCACAGGGGGATGCAGAGGCCGGCTCACTGTTGTTGGAGGCGCATCCAAGGATGCCAGGAGTGATTCCACATCTCCAGAGGCGTCTCCCTTTTCCCTTTCGGGAGCTCTGCGGGCTGAGCTGGCCCTGCAGAAGGAGGTGGGGAGCCTTTCCCCGTGTCCCCGGGGCGATGGCAGCGGGTGCCAGGCAGCAGCCCCGGCCCTCCCCTGAAGCACGGCCCTGGCAGCTCCGGTGCCTCGGTTACTCTGGCAACAAAACTGCAGTCAGACAGCACCGAGCAGCTGAATTCAGCCCCTTGTTCCGGCACAAAAATGCTCTCATTGAAGGCGAGCCCGAGCAAAACCCTCCTGGCTGAAACCACCCTGACATCCACAGGGACATTTAGGAGTTGGGGTGGGGAGTGTTGTCCCCCAGAGCTGTGTCCCCATCAGGGCCACCAGGCCATGTCCCTCGTGTTTGGAGGTGTCTGATGCCCAGGGGATGTGGGGAAGAGAGGGAGATTTTGGGGAGGTGACGGTGCAAGAACAGCTGGGAGCTGCTGGATGGGGTAGGACAGGGAGAGCCACCAGCAGTGTCACGGTGACAGGGCCCCACGTCACCAGCAGCTGGGAATTCTGCCCTCATCCCATCAGCAGCAAAAAGCAATCCTCGCAGAGCTCTCCTCCCTCCCTGCTTGTTTGTCAGCTCACAAGGGTAACAAAAGCATCCGTGGCACCGGGGATGTGCTGCTTCTCTGGGATCCAGCGAGCTGCCCAGAATGATAATTGGGNTTTTTTTTTTTTTTTTTTTTTTTTTAAGGAGCTAACAGGCTACTGCACAAAGTAATTAACTGGACAGATGGGTACAGCAGAATTTGTAAACGTCGACAGCAACAATAAGGCTTTTTTATTTATTTTTTTTTTAAAAGGCCTTGTGTCAGCAGAAGGGCTCCAGGTTGGGGCTGGCTTTCAGGGAAGCAGCTAAAATAAATGAGACTTTAAAAAATTAATAATCTTCATGGCTGCAGATGATGCAGGTGTCTGGTGGTGGCAGTGAGGACAGCCAAGAGATGGGGGAGCAAAAAGGCCAGGATTTCTGTGTAGCTGTCTGTGTATATATTCATTTTACCCATGCAGAACATCCCTTCTTTGTGCATATAAAGGGGAATTTACTCACCAAGAGTGTGAGAGGACTAAAATAAAAATTAGGTTGTTGCAGCAGCAAATCCAATCCAGGTGGTTTTTTAGATTGTTACCTGTACTCTGGGACTGCCAGATTTATTTCAACTTGTCTGCAATGGGTGATTCAGATGCTCCTTTTGCTGCAGCCTGACGGCGTTTGGTTCAAGATGTGTGGTTTTTTTCTCACATTTTCTCACCAGTCCTTTCAAATGTCAGGTCATATGCTGTGTAACCCATCAGCCTTTTCAGTCCTTCTCTTTGCTGGTTTAATTGGGGGGGCTGTTCTTCCCTTTGTGTGCAGGAAGTGCCGGTCACTCCTGGCTGCAGATGGCCTCTCTGTGAGGTGTCAAAGGCAGATAAAATGCAGGGCAGAGGGCAAGGGAGGAAGCTCACACAGAATTATGGAATAGTTTGGGATGGAGGGAACTTAAAAATGACCCAGTGCCCATGGCAGGGACATCTTCCACTATCCCAGGGTGCTCCAGCCTGGCCTTGGACTCTTCCAGGGATGGGGCAGCCACAGCTTCTCTGGGAAGTCTATTCCAGGGCCTCCCCCCCCTCGCAGGGAACTGTTTTGGGGTTTTTTTTTTTTTGGGTTTTTTTTTTTGTTTGTTTGTTTTTTGTTTTTTTGTTTTTTGTTTTTTCCTTGTTTTTTCCTTGTTTTTCGTCTAAACCTCCTCTCTGTCAGTTTAAAACTGACATTTGTTCCCCTGTCCTGCCAGCAGGTGCCCTTGTAAATAGTTTCTCTCCAAGACAGACTCGCCTGGACCCCTCTGGGCTGTGCTGTGTGGTGTAATTAGTCTGACTTCAGCAAGAGTGAAGTGCTGGTGTTGATTTATCTCAGTTTATTGGCTCGGGGCTGATATTGGTCTGCTCAGCAAGGCTTGGAGGATGTTGTCCTCCAGCATCAGCCTCCCAGGAGACGTCTCAGGAGCGAGGCGAGCAGCCCATTCTGCCTGTCAGCTCCGTGTACATCATCCCAACACCCACCCTGCTCAGCAGCTCTGCACACACGGCCAAGGACACCTGTTGCAAGCCTGTCCCTGTGAATGCAACAGGTTTTTGGGGTTGGTGGCAGCTCCAGCCCTGTTCCCACTCACTGCTGGTCGTGGCTCTGCTGAGGATGGAGCATCTTGGTGCCAGGGAGGGGCCTTGCCTTGGACCCAGAGGGACTGGTTTGGTTTTCTGGGTGTTGTTTGCATGTTTGTTTGTTTTTAGCAGCGCAAATATGCCCTCGTTAGGGCTGGGATTTGTGTGGTTTGTGCCCTGGGGGCTCGGGAACATCACAGCCAGCACAGAGCGGCTGCCGAGGTTTTGAAGCTGCACCCAAGGAGAGCATCCCTCTCATCGTCTCCAGGCTCTTCCTTTAATTAGCAGGCAGGAATTGGGACGAGTTGTACCAGCTGCAGGAGTGGGGGCACGTGGGGAAGGGAGCTACACAAGAATTGGTGTTGTGTGAGTGTGGCAGGGTTGATTAGGGAGAGAGGGAGAGGGGAAGGTGAGAGGCATTTCCAGAATCCAAAACGACCCTGCCTGGCTGGAGCAGCCTCCCCACAGCACGGGGAGTGCAAAGCCTCTGACAGATCCAGCCTTGTCAGGAAAACAGGGAGCAGCAGTGGGGGAACCATGCCTAAATCATGCCTGGTTTAATCAAGTTAACTGTTTTATGGGATTGTGATTAGGGCTTTCAATACATCGATGGCAGAGGTGCCTCTGCTGTGCTTTGTGCTTCTGGTTTCCTTTCCCTCCTCCTTGTGGCTTTGCCCAGCTTTCCCTTCCCTGAGAGTGAATTTTTATTTATTCTTTTTAAGGTGTTGCAATGGAAAATGTTTGGGGTTCAATGTTTTTAATAGGAGGGAAAAAAAATCTTTAAGGGAACAAGAGCAGCCTCATGATTTCCTTTGGATGCAGCAGTTTGAGTTAGTGGTGAAGCTTTGTTTTTTCCCCTGCCTTGCTGCAGAACTGGAGAACCTTATTCTGCCCTGAAATTGTGCTGTCTGCACTGGTTTTGGGGATGAATTGAGAGTTTTGCTTACTTTCCACTTTGCTTAGCTCAAGCTGCTGCTTGCAATGAGGGGTCCCTGGCTGATGTGGCAGGGATCACATCCCTGCAGCAGTGCTGGCATTCCTCCTGGCCCTGGCACAGGGGTTTGTCTGGGATCTCCTGCTTGAGGGGGAGGGAATCTGTGCTGGGATCTCCTGGATGAGGGGAAGGGATCTGTGCTGGGATGCCCTGGATGAGGGGAAGGGATCTGTGCTGGGATGCCCTGGATGAGGGGAAGGGATCTGTGCTGGGATGCCCTGGATGAAGGGAAGGGATCTGTGCTGGGATGCCCTGGATGAAGGGAAGGGATCTGTGCTGGGATGCCCTGGATGAGGGGAAGGGATCTCTGCTGGGATCTCCTGGGCCTCTACTCTGCAGCTGAGCCTCCGTGTGAGCCATGAATTGATCTTTTTCCACATAATGCAGCCTCTGCCTGCAGACCTGGCTGCTCCAAGATATCCTTGAGTTCAAAGTCATTCAGATTGGGCACTCTCAGGGACAATGGGAAAATCAAAGCTGAGAAGTGACATTATTATGCAGTCAGGATATTTTATATTATTTTATTCCAGAGGACAAATGTTTCTGGTGCTGAAGATGGCAAAGGCATCCTTCTCCCTCAAAACAACTTAATCTGTTTTTCCTTGCAACTTGGTCCAAATTTTTTGGTTTAGGGCACCAGACCTAGGACTGGCCATGCCAGAATTTAATCTCGTGGAGCAATTATGGCCCACCAGATTTCACAGAATTAAGAAAGGCAAGGATCTTGAAATCTTTTGGTGGCCCTAAAACCAGCTTTAGAGCAGACTGTGTGCTGTGGGTGAATTGCTTCCAATCAGACCAGCTGCTTGTTGTTCTTTTATGGGCAAAGCCTTCAGGCAGTTTTTGGGGTGGTTTTGCTGGGGGAAAAAAAGCAAGATGTTGTGAAGAGGTGAAATCCTGTTTATCCACGGGCAGAGGGACTGCTGGGAGCACAAAGCCCAGTGTTGGATCCTGTGGATTTTTGAGCTCCCTGGCGAAATGTTCAGGTCACTGATTCGTGAGATAAAAGACTCCTGACTGGAGCAGAACAAGCTCTGCTACAAATTGCTTTAGTTCATTACGCTTGGGTAATTAATAGCCTCTCTCCCAAACCTCCTGGAGCTCCTGGCAGGGAGCAGGGACAGGTTGGGGGCCTGTTTGCTGCCCAGAAGGGGACAAAGCCCAGCCCAGGATGGGGGACCTGGGGCACTGCCTCAATCCTGGCAGTGCCAGCCTGAGCTGAAACTGCTCCTGGAGCTGCAGCAAGGGGAAACACCAGCCTGGGCTGTGCTCCAGAGCACCTGAAGCAGGGAAAGGGGGACTGCCAGGGCAATATTTGGGCTGGAGAAGGGAAGCAGAGGTCAGGGACACACACACCCCCCAACCCTGCTGCAAGGACCTGGCTTTTCCTCGCTGTTCTGTTTGCTGCAGGTAACAAAGGAATAGAAACATCCCAAGGATGCCATAGAAATCAGTGGAATAAACCTCACTCGGAGTCCATTGACTCCTATTTTGGGTGGAAATGTGTCAGATGTGCAGCCCAGCAGCCAGGAAGGGGCATCAGCAGCCAGGCAGAGGAGGGAGGCTCCCAGCAGTTGTTACAGGAAAGGCATTGAGGTGGAAGGGAAAGCAGGGAGATTTTCCATGTAAAAAGCTATGAATGGCACAATCAGCTGGGGCACTGGCTCGGGCCAGCAGGGTGGGAGCACTGCTGAGTCCCTGAATCCTGGCACTTGTCTTGGAGGCCATGGGAACACCTGCCCTGGGGAGAGGGGGCAAAGGCAGGGCCTGTCCCTGCTGTTGGCTCCCCCATCTGGGATGCTGACCCAGCCTGAGCAACCTGGATCCATCCCCTCTGCAGCCTTAAATAAACCTGTGGGAGGTAGGGGAATCTCCAAAATAGCAAAAATACAGACGTGGAAAAATAGTTGCAGTTTTGGAGGTGAAAAAGCAAAACTCTCATTATCCCTTCTGGTTTTTTCCTTGTTTTTCGTCTATTTTTTGTTTTTTTGTGGTTTTGTTTTGTTTTGTTTTTGCCTTTGCTAAGAGCTGTTTTCTCCATAACCCTTAATAAAAGAGACAAGAAATTGAATGTGTTACTTGAGGGGTTTGTGGGAAAAATAGGAAACTTCTTGGTGAGGGGGCTGAATTGCAAAAATTACCAATTTTTGGAAGAGGGCCATTCGTTTGACAAAAACTATTTGAGAAATTCTCCCCAGCTCTCACTCTAATGTGTTTTGGCCACCATCCTGTGTAATCACAGTTCATTATTTCTGAAGCACGGATGCTGCCTCATCTGAAATACCCCTCATGTGAGGCAATGATGATTCCTCAGGCAGCAGCCCAGACCTGCTCCCTCCCTCTGACCCTGCTGGCAAGGTGATGTCCCCTCCACTCTGGACATGCAGGAAATTTGGGGAGAATCCCATGGGTAACACATGGCTTTTCCTCCTGGAGGTTGGGCTCTGCAAGGTTCCAGGGTCACAGGAATGCTTTGAAACCCCCTTGGTCATGTCTGGACTGTGGTGTGGCAGGACATGGGGTAGCCAGAGCAGCTTCTGTCCCCTCCCTCTGCACCCCAGTCCCAGCTGGGAGTGTGGATTCCCCAAATTCCACCCCCTGAGCAGGGCCAGAGCACAGGGACAATGCAGATTTCCTTTAACTCTGGGTGCTGGGTTGATTCTGCAGCTTAAATCTCCTGCTGTTCCTTCTCCTTGGAGGGGACCAGGAGCATTTTGCAAATGTTCTGAGGTCCCAGTGACAGCAGCAGGATCCCAGCACGGCTCTGTTTTGGTTCCTCACCTCTCCTGCCTCCCCCCCCCTCCCCTCAGCCTCCGCTCCTCCCTGAGCACCTGCCTTTTATCCAATTTAATTTTCACACCTCCTCCTGCCGCTGCTGTCCGTGCCAGTTATCTCTGTGCTTCTGCAGTGGGTGTCTTTCCTTTATTGGAGTGATTGCCTCCAAGGTTCCCATCCCATCCCAAACTGGCTTCCACAAACCTGCTGGGTCTGGTCCCAGCTTCCATCTGGGACCAAAAACACCTCAGATTCCCACCAGGACAGGGCTAAAGCACAAGGTCAGCTGGGAATTTGTGTTGGTTTGGGTAGAAACCAGTCCCTTCATTGTCTGTGTGTTTCTGTTTATTCCTTTAAATGTTTATTGTTGTTAGATACTTATCTGTTAAACTCATATTATTAGTAGATATTTAGAATATTTTGAATAGAGTCTTAACAAGGTACAGGCCTTGTCAAGCCTTTGAAGGGGGGGAATGATGCCTTGGATTTTAACTTTCATATTTTTAAACCCTGCAGTGCTCAGTGTGGGACTCTGCAGGGTTTTGGAGCCTGGGAGCTGCTGCTCTCTCATGTTCACATTGACATAACAAAGCCTCTCCCAGCTGCTCTCCAAGGACACCCAGACTGTCCTGGGCCCAAAATGTGCAACCCAACAGCTTGAGAAGGGGGGTGAGCTTGGGGAAATGCCATCATTGGCTAAAGTTTGAATTGGGGAATTGATGCTGATCTGCAAATGGAGCAAAGCCATAAAGGTGTGAAGGACTCGTGACTCAGGGCCCATCTTGGGCTCCATTGTGAGAGCAGCCTCTGGCTCCCCAGGCTGAGCCTGTGAAGGCCTTTCCAATAAATCCCCACCTTTATTCCCTCCCTCCTGCCTGGTCTCTGTTTCCAGGGAGCCACCTCAGGCATCACTTATCCCCCCCAGCAGGGTGGAGAGTGTGGAATGTCCCTCCTCTGGGATTTTCCTGAGGGTTCTCCTGGATGTGAACATCTCTTCCTGGTGTCAGTGCCCCTCCCAGTGCCTTTAGTGTGGTTTCATCCCTAATTCTGCTTTTAGCCAGGCTCATCCTCCTGGCTCCTGCCAGCCCTGCAGAGCCAGAGCAGCAGCTGGAGGACAAGTCATGATCAGCTGTGGCTCTGCCAGCACCACAAGTGCTCATCAAGTCTCAGCTGAAGGGTCAGGCAATTGCACTTCTGTCCCTGAAAACAGAGCCAGAATCTCCTGGGCTCGGTGGCCTCGCAGGCTCAGTTTGGCCCTGTGATGTTTGTGACTCATGGTGGCCCAAAAGGACAAGCCCAGCTTCTGTGTGAGCCTGCAGGGTGGGCAGGAGAGGAGAGACACAGGAATGTGCTTCTAATGAGAAATTGGGGCTCACAGGGTGCTGGTGCCACCCTGCTGTGAGTGCCCAGCAAGGTTTGGGCAGCTTTTGTCTGAAACTGCCACAAACTTCCAAGGCCAAGCCTCCAGCAATGCTGGGAACACCTCTGGGTAACAGGGGGAAAATGAAGGGGTTGGCAGAGCTGTTTGAAGATTTGGGTTTATTTCTCGTGGTCAGATTTGATTGGCAATGATTTATAATTTCCTGAAGCTGAGTTGGTGTTGCCTGTGGCAGGAGTTGGTGAGGGATGTCCCTGTTCTTATCTCAGCCCACCCTTCATTTCTGCTCAGGAAGGCTCAGCTGGAGGTGGGCAATGAGCAGGGTGCTCCCCACTGGATGTGGGATTTATTTCCTTTCAGTTTAGTGCCCACTGCCAGCCTAGATGGGATTTAATTTGTCCAGGGTTCTGCCTTGACTCCACAGAGGATTTTTCCAGCTCAGCTGGAACTGGAAGTGTTGGCACTGGAGTGCAAAGTGCAGGACCTCATAACCACTGACCTCGAGATAGAGGAAGGAAAGACTCAAAATATGACCTTATGTCCAGATAGCATCATTTAAAACAAGTAATTATATCCCCCAGGTATTTTTTTCTAATATTATTCTTGCTCTGTGGATAATATTTAGCATTTGCATGAGACAATGAGAGTTGGCTGTCACTCAGAGGTGCCTTTCTGGCCATGACCAGTAACAGCAGGACAGGTCCCTGCTCAGCCCAGTCTCTGTGTGTGTGTGTGTGTCTGCAGCCCTGTGCTGATTTATTCAAATCTGAGATGATTATGAGGGACTTTCATCAAAAAGACAGAGATTATCCTAACTGGGAGGAAGGAAAGATGGTGCCTGCACAGCTGGGCCTGCACTGGGAGCTGGCAATGCCCTTTCCAGCTGAGGAAGCTGGGAAAGGAGAAAATTGCCATCTTTTCTTTCTTTCTTTCTTTTATTTTTTTTTTCCTTGCTAGGATGAAAAGACAACAAAGTATGAATGGTCATAATTTAGTGGGCTCCTGGGTAAATTTGTATTTCATTCCGATTATTGAGTGCATTCCCTAATTGCAGCAATAAAAAGGAATAGTCCATCTTCTAAATGCAAGTGGTAGCACTGATTGTTATTTAATTACTTGATTCCAGTGGTCGAGGGGTGAGCCTGGAATTACAATTGCAGCTTGTATTATTTCACTGAGATTGCCGAATTAATTAGGAGAACAATGGGATCCTTCATTGTTGACATCTTAAGGACTTGTGACAATAACTTTAAAAACCCAGTGAATAATAAAAGGCCACCGTGGAGTTTTCTCCTGAAAAAGAGAGAAATGAGGGGAGCTGGAGTCCTCTCCCATCCCCTCTTTCCCCTTTCACTGCTCAGGGAAGTAAAGGTAATTTCAAGCCAAACTGCAGTTGCTGATATGTGGGTTAATTCCTGAGTATCATGGAAAAACAGCCCCTGGTGCTCATCGTCACTCGGTGTAATTGAAACCCAGAGCTGATATTTATGGGGCTTATCAGACTTTTTAGGGACTTGGGGAGTGTAAGAGCATACATGAATAGAGAAGTTGTAAGTTCTTGTGCTTCAGGACATGACCTAAGCTCTGCTTAATGAGAGCTGAGCAGAGACTTAACCCCAGGATAAGCTCTCTCTGCTCTGCTTTTGCATTTCCCTCTCAAAAACTCGGGGCTGGCTGAACCCCAGGAGACCAATGGAAAATCCCAAGGGAGGTTTGGGAAAGGTTGTGCTCACCCCAATGATCTGCTGGTCCCTCACCCCCAGGAGGTGCTGCCTTTCCAGGCACCTCACTGCTATGGTTTTATACAAAAATCAGGAAAATCCCCTGCTCTGTTCTCATTGCTGTGCTGGCTCCAGGTGCTTTGCATCCATGTGGGAATTCTGGGCAAGGAAATGAGATCTTGGCCTCTCCTGCCACCATCCAGAGACTGGGAATGCAGGGTGATGGAATTTTCTGTAGGGCTGATAATGCCCCCCAAAAATTATTCCTTGGGGGAACAATTTCTCCTAAGGTGCTGCCTTTCCAGGCACCTCACTGTGGGATGGTTTTGTACAAAAATCAGGAAAATCCCCTGCTCTGTTCTCATTGCTCTGCTGGCTCCAGGTGCTTTGCATCCGTGTGGGAATTCTGGGCAAGGAAATGAGATCTTGGCCTCTCTTGCCACCATCCAGAGGCTGCAGGGTGATGGAAAAGGCATTTTCTGTAGGGCTGAAGGGCTGATAACACCCCCAAAAAATTGCTCCTGAGGGGAACAACAGAAACATTTACAAACTGAGAGAATTGTGGGTGGGTGGTGCTGAAACAGAGGTGGAAAAGGGTGTGAGAGGGGGAATAATCAGATATTCAGGGTGGACATTTGTCTTGATCTACTTAAAACCAAGCAGAAATCCATCTGCAGCACCCCTGAAAGTGGTGGGCAAGAGGCATTGATTGAGGTTTTGCTCTGAAGATGTTGGCTTTATTGTTTTCCTCTCTATTTTTTTAAAGTTTTATTGAAAATGTGTTTCATATAATGGCCTTTGTTGTGATGTGGCTTTTATTGTAGCTGACTGAGTGTTTGTGGGGTTATTACAGCCTTGCAGTGAAGGAAAACACAAACCAGCTTCTCCCAAAAGCCTTGGGGGGGAGGCATGATTATGTTAAAATCATCATCTTCCCTGACCAAACTTGGCTTTCTCTTCCCTGTGTGCTCTGCAGAGAGTTGTTCCTTTTTTTGTCTAAGTCTTTGTATTGTCAGGATTAATTTTTCAGAGGGAGAAATCTCCATAAGCTGAGTGGTGCCCACTCCTTCCTTTTTAGGAGCAGGAGGTTGGATTTTCCTTTTTCCCCTCCTCTCTTCTCTGCAGAAATTCTGTGGCTTGAATTCATTCACCTGCTCACTTTCTTCCCTTTCAACCTCTGATTTCCCCTCTATTTTTGTGTGGGTTTTCTGAGCTGATTGGAAGTGCTTTGAGGCACTTTGTGAGGTCCTTTTCTCCTGGATTTGTGGGAACTAGGTATTTTTTGAGGTCCTCTCCTCTTGGATTTGTGGGAATGAGGTATATTTTGAGGTTCTTTCCCCCCCAGATTTGTGGGATGAGGTATTTTTGAGGTTCTTTCCCCCCAGATTTGTGGGAATGAGGTATTTTTGAGGTCTTTTCCTCCCAAATTTGTGGGATGAGGTATATTTTGAGCTTCTTTCCCCCCCAGATTTATGGGAATCAGGTACATTTTGAGGTCCTTTCCTCCTAAATTTGTGGAAATGAGCAGGCCCATCATGGATGGAGGGGATTTCATGAGTAGAGCTCAGGCAGAAATGCATCCCCTGCTTTCCCAACTCCCTCTCTCCATCTCCTGCCATCCCTCACTCCTCTCTTTTAGGCCTGGCTTAGCTCTCCTGCTCCCAAATCATCCCCAGGGCTGTATTTCACCTGCCTGCAAGACCTTTTGAGTCTGGCTGGGCTTCAGCTGAGCTTTTAGGCAAGCATGAGTAACTGCCTGTGCCTCAGCACAGCCAGGAGCTTAATGAGGGAGAGCTGTGCCAGGGCCTGAGCCCTGGGAATGGGGCAGGATCTGCAGCCTTTGGGAGCTGGGGGGTCAATCTGTGGGCTGGGGATGATGTTGGGGGGTAGAAATCCACGTGTGGGTTTCTTGGGAGAGGACAGGGAAGGGCTGAGGGTGAGATTTTGGAAGGGTGGGATGGAGAGGAAATCCCTCAAGAGCCAGGGGTGGGTTTGGGCAGAGCTGTCCCTGTCAGGTTTGGATGTTTAAATGCTCCCAGCTCTGTTTGCTGCAGCAGAAGGAAGAAGCTTTTGGCATCAATTTCTTCTCTTCACCCCAAACCAGCTGAAGTACAGGGCAGAGGAGTCTGCAGGATCTGCTCTTTGCAGTCTGGCTTCCCCCTTCTCTTGTCCTTCACTTCCCAACCCATTTTATTCCCTTTGCTTCTACTTGTGCCTGACAAGCAAATATCTCCTCTCCCTCTCTGCAGGAACCTTTTCTTTCTCCAGTGCCTGATTTTTCCCTTCTCCAGAACATCTCTAATCTCCCTTCCTGCACTGATAACTGAAATGAGTTCTGTTCCCCAGCCAGCAGCAGCTCAGCTTGGACAGGGCTGAAGGGCAGGCTCTGATTGACAGGGGATCTCTGGGATTTTGTGGGCTCTGATGATTTATTTCCCTCTTTTCCACTTTCCCCTTCCCATTGGGAATTTGGCACCTGCAGGAGAAAGGGCCAGCAGGCTTCATTGCCAGAGTGCAGAGGGGAAGGAGGAGGAGACATGGAGCTGATAAGGGTGAGGGTGAGATCAGCCTGGCTGGGCTCTGCTGGTCAGGAGCCCTTCAGCCAGGAGCTGTGCAGAGCAGAAACCCCAGGGGAGAGCAAGGAGAACCAGAGAGGTGAAGGAAAGAGAGCAGCAAGGAGGAGGAAAAAGAAGGAAAAAAAAAAAAAAAAAAAAAAAAAAAAAAAAAAAAAAAGAATGGCACCCTGGAGATCTGGAAAAGAGCCAGAAAGAACAGGGTACAAAATAATACCAGGGAACTGACAGTTAATTTACAGTCTCCAGGGAGAGAAAGGG
>VZTR01016431.1:22722-56327 GCA_013400775.1 Chaetops frenatus | reverse complement strand
GGGAATGTCTTTGTTGAGAAGAAGCAAATGATAGAGAAGAGAGTGGATGGTGGTGTGGAAATCCTCCGACTCCTGGGCTTCCTTCTCTTCCTGCTGCAGCAGCCCTGAGTGTCCTGGTCAATGCAAATTCCATCTTCCCAAGGGTCTGAGGGAAACCCTTGGCCTGGAGCTTTCCCCTGGCATCACAGGGAGGAGCTGGGATAGACAAAGGTTATGGGAGAAACACCAGAGCTGAGCAAAGGCTGCTCACAGTGCCAGGCTGGGATTTGGGGGATCTAGCTTTGGCACAGATTGGATTTGGAGGGGTCATATCCCCCCAGAAGGCACCTGAGATCCAAACCTGTCCAGGTGGGAAGCGGTTTCTTGTTTCTACTTCTGCCCTGGGAAGGGCAGCACTTTGCCCTCTGCTCTGGCTTAAATTTTGTCCAGCAGAGTTCCTGGATTTGCTGAGCATTCCCAAATACACCCCAGGGCCTGCTCCTCAGGGAAACACTGCTGGATGTGCTTGCTCACTTCAGAGCTGAGCCTGGCTTTTCACCTGGGCATCCATGGAGCTCGGGACTGGGGGGATGAAGTGGATTTTTGTATCCAGCAATGGAAACAAACTCTGGTGTTCTTCCTGAAGGTGACACATCCTGAGGAGCAGGAAGCTTAAAGACAGGATGTGCTGAGGGGGAAGAGGAGAGGGCAGCTATAAAAGTTCCCAATTTTTGTCCTTTGAGCTGAGGGGTGGGGCTGTCCCTCCCATTCTGCCAGGCCTTGCTGTTCCCACCAGGACAGCCTTGCTGGAAATTACCCACAAAATTACCCTGTGCTCCTCTGCAGAGGCTCCCCAGAGCTGGAGCTGTGCTCTGTGCTGCAGGACCAGTGTTTCCTGCTGGAATATCCCTGCTCCAGCCCCCTCTGCCCAGGACCTGCTGCACAGAACCCATTCCTACCTCATTCCCACAAATCCATAAGGGAAGGATCTCAAAAAGTACTTCATTCCCACAAATCTGGGAGGAAAGGACCTCAAAAATACCACATTCCCACAAATCTCGGAGGAAAGGACCTCAAAAATACCACATTCCCACAAATCTGGGAGGAAAGGACCTCAAAAATACCACATTCCCACAAATCTCAGAGGAAAAGACCTCAACATGTACCTCATTCCCACAAATCTCAGAGGAAAAGACCTCAAAATGTACCTCATTCCCACAAATCTGGGAGGAAAGGACCTCAAAATGCACCTCATTGCCAAAAATCTGGGAGGGAAGGACCTCAACAACCTCATTCCAACAATTCCAGCCCCCAGCTCTCTGGGACCACCCTCTGCTCTCCTCCTGATGCCAGCACCCAGTCCAGGCTGTCCCCTTGCCTGTAACTGCCACTTGCTGAATAATTCACAAATTCTGTGTGCTTTTGGCTGAGGTGCAGAATCCTTTCCTGGAAGAATTCTCATTTAGTTAATGGGAGGCTTTAAATGGGGCTGGAGAAAGGCTGGGGTGCAGTGGAGTTCCAGCTTGCTCAGAGCTGAGATTTGGGGTTTTGGGGAGCACAGAGGGTGTGTCCAGACTCTCCTTGGAACAGCAGTAGATGCAATGGTTCTTTTCCACTCCGTCTGGAATAGCTTTGTAATAACAGCAGGAGTCAGAGAGGCATTTTTATTGATTAAACAATTGAGGCCATTTGTCTTTACCAAAGCAAAAATATTGAGGTGTCTCTCTCTTCCTACATATACATTATAAACATTTATTACATGCAGCAGGCTCTGTAATCAAGCTGATGTTTATGATGGGCTGGATTGAGATGCTGTAATGGGAGCTGAAGTGCAAAGGAGCAGTGTCAATATTCTGAATAACCAGGCCCTGGGGCTGAGGGGAGGGAGGGAGCCAGGGACTGGTTTTTTGCTGGAGTTGTGATGTGACCAAAGGAATTTTTTTTTTTTTTTTTTTTTAAATGTCTGCTGCTGTTCTCCCTCCCAGTGATTCCTCAGGCATTCCTTTGATCAGACTCCATTCCAGCTGTTGGGAATTTTGTAGCTGCACCTCTCCCTTGCCTGTGTTTCCCTGGGGCTGGGCTGAGCCCTCTGTGGTGCCTGTGCTCTCTGAATCCTCCTGGTTTGAGGCTTCCTCTGCCCTGCCCCTGCTTGGTTTTCTCAGTTTCCAGGTCCCAGAGCATTGACAGAGATCTCCTCTCTTGATTTCCGTGTTTGTACCAGCTGTAACTGAGCACTGGGAGATTATCTCTGATTTTACTCTTACAGATTTCCTTTTAATTTGGTTTTTCCCTCCCCTCTCCATGTGGAAGAATTTATCTGCAGACAGGAACAGGTGTGTGAAGGAGCTTTGGGTGCCTTTGGGTGCCTTTGGGCACGTGTGGACTTGGAAAGGTCAGACCCTGAGTGTGCTTTGTGTAGCCTTTTCCAGCTGGGAGAGCTCTCAACCCCTGGCTTTGGGCTGGCAAAATGGCCTTCTTTTGCTTGGTGTCCTTCAAGGGTTGAGTTTTCCCTCAGTTTCCCACTTGCAAGCTCCCATATTCCTCCCCAAGCAAGGAAATTCAGGCTGGGAAGGAACCTGAGCTTTTCCAAGTGGCTTTACCCAGGTAGGAGTGCAGCAGTTTGCATCTGGCAGAATTATTAAGCAATTATTTGGGATTTCAAGGCTCAGCTCTGCCTTTTTTGGTTTTTTTTTTTGTTCTGCTTCTTCAGGAAGCTGTGCCAGACGGGCTGGAGAGGACCCAGCTGAGCACGGAATGCCTCTGTAGGTGTGTTTGTTGATACCAATGCTTAGGTGCACAATATGTCTGAGGATGGCACAGCCACCTTCTGCTGGAAGGGAGGGGAGGGGAGGGCTGCAAACGCTGCCTGTGGCACAGATGGACACGTTGCTCTGTTCTCCCCATGTGATGTGTTGAAGGAATTTTGGATGTGAGCCTAGACAGGGACCTTTGGAGCCACCCAGCCCCTGCAATCACAGGTACCTGCCTTGGGAAGGCTCCACGAGCACCCACTTCCAACCTGCTTTTGGGGTTTTTTTTCTCCTTTTGTTAATTTTTAGGAGGGTGGCTCCAGCTCCTCGCTGCTCTAATGGCAGCCAAAATTAATTCCAGGGCTTGCTTAGCCCCATTAATTTTTGTTAAATCATGGCTGTTATTATTATTATTATATAAAATACAATGTAAATAATAGATATATAAAATTATCCTATTTTCTTGGCCATCAATAGTCCAAGAGAGGAGTTTGGATTTATCTCAGACTGGAATTTTGCATCCCAGAAGGATGGATGGGACTCCTTGGGTTGGGGGTTTGCTTAAAAGTCCCCTTCAGCATGAAATTAAAATGTGCCCTTGTCACTGCAGCTCTGTGGGGGGTGATTTAAATTTCCTCCTTCAGATGAACTTGTCAAACTTCATGATAATGAAGAAAAAAAAAAATTACAATGGATAAGAAAGAGGTGTCTTGTGAAAAACCTTCCTTAATGGAAAATGTCTTCTTTGATGCGAAAATCTCGAGTGTGTGAGAAGTGGTAGCACAGCTTTGATTTTTCCATGATTTAAAACCAATCAGCTTTGTCATGTCCTAGAAGGGAGGAAAGGAAATGAAGCCAGGAGAAATAAAGTGGAATATTTGGATGGAAGTTGTCTGACCTCTCAGAGGGGCTAAAGACAGCCAGGAATACACTTTTTTCTCCCTGTTTTTTCTGAGCTGAGCCAGTCCTGGCTCTGTTTTCCCACCTTTTTTGTGTGGATCGAGTGGAGCAGAGGAAAATGAGGGTGGTTTAAGTGGCATCTGTGTGTTCAGGGTTCACTGAGTTGTCTCCATTCTGCTCTGGTGTTCCTTGGTTCCGTGCCTGCCTTAATTGGGTGCTGCAACAGTTCTGTATGTTAAAATAAATGAACTTTTCACTGCAAAAGAGGAAAAGAAGAGAGACAGATGATCCCTCAGCAACAGCTGTTTGGAGAAAGAATCCCACAGAAGCCGCTTTCTTGGCTAATTAGAAATCTGCTTTCCTTTAGGAAGGATAAAGTTTACGTTCCTGACTCCTGTTCTTGCTTCTAATTACTTTTTGGAGAAATGAATAAAGACACTTTCATGTGTTTTACTCAGAGTTGCTGAGGCAGAGAGTGCTGGGTGGGAAAGGGCTCCTGGAGATGGGAGGGGGAGACAAGAGGAGCAAATCCAGATTGTCAGTTTGCACTTTGAGGAGAGGGGAGCTTGTGTTTATTCCAGCAGCAGCACCGAGTTGGAAGCAGCAGAGAAACTCTCAGTGGGATCTTCTGGGTCTTAGGAGAGGCCCTTTAGCCCTGGAAATTCCAGTTTTCTTGCTATTTCTCTGCCTAACTCAGTGAAAAAGAGCAGGGGTGGTGTCCAGGAGGGGTTGTGTCCAGCAGGAGCCTTGTCCAGCTGGGGAAGAAGGAAAAATGAAGCCCAGCTCCCCCAAATCCTTCCAATCCCACAAAAACAGAGGCCAGCCAACAACCATCGATCCCCCCAGGGCCAGGCAGGATGCAAGACGAGCTCACTCATTAGAGAATTTACATTTCCTGTGGCTGGGGCGCTCAGTCAGAGCCTGGAGAGGAAGCCCAGCACGGGAGAAGGGATGGAGGAACAGCACCCAAACCTCCACCCTGCCGTGCTTGGGAGGGTGGCTTTGGGTTCCCAGAGGTGTCCCTGGGATCAGGGAGCTGTCCCTGCCCAGGGGTGGGTGGCAGGAGGGAGCTGAGTCCCAAAGGCAGCACAGCCTCTGCTGGGAAGGGTTCCCTGCTCCACCTCGGTCTCAGCATCCTCCTGTGGAGCACAGGGGTTTTTCCAAGGAAGGAAAAGCCCAGGAAGGTCCATTACCCTCTGTCACTGCAGGCAGGGGGGAATGGAAACCACTCAGGGGCTCTGGTTTAGGGGTTACAAGGCAGAGGGGAAGCCACTCGAGCTGTTTGATACCTGGAGAACAGAGCAGCTTCTGTCAGGAGCTTTTAAGTAAATTCACCACAAAACAATGAAATGTTCAAGCCAAAATCCCAGAAAACAGCAAACCTGCTCGTTTGGCATCTGCTGAGAAACACGCTTTGATTGTTTGCCGAGAAGGGAGAATTTTGTTTTGAAATGTGTTTCATCTTTTTATTAAGGTTATAAATATTGAAATTGGAACAAAGCGTTTTACTCAGCCTGAAACAAAGAATTCTCTTTTGTTTTTTCCTCCCAGTAGCCCCCTGGGAGTTCAGGGTGTCTCCTCCAGCCTGGAAACTGCTCCTGCTCTTTTGTTTTTTGGTTTTTTTTTTCCCCGGTGTGCAAGGGGGTGGTGATTTAAGCCAAGCCTTTCTCTGCCTCTGCTGAACTTTTTAAAGCCTTGAGCAGGTGTTAGTTTGCAATCCAGCAATTCAATTACTCTGGGCAGTAAATTTTAAGGTAAATGTTGGAAGCTCCATCACTTGAAGTACCAATGTTTTTCTTTTTTTTCTCTCCCAGTCTTCGGGGTAGTATCATCAGCAGTGGAAGTAATGAAGCCTGGTTTCCTATGGATTGCTTTCTCATGGTTGGATTCTTTGATAACTAAATAATTTCAGGCTTTGACTGAGTGCCCCAGCCACAGGAAAAGCTGGATTGTGTGTAAATTCCCTAACAAGGAGTGAGCTTGCTTTGCCTCCTGCCTGTCCCTGAGGATGCTGAGAGCCTGGTTATTGCCTGACCTCTGTTTTTGGGGAGCTGGAAGGATTTGGGGGGGAGCTGGCTCTGGCCGAAGTGCTGCAGGTGGGTTCGTTTGTGGGTGGCTTTGCCTGTTTCCATAGGAAAGCAGGTTGGAAAGATAGGTGGGTAAAGGATAATTTTGGCAGAAGGACCTGGTGCAGTCAGTGCCACCATTTCTGGACTCTGAGAGGAGGGAGGAGGATGTTTTTTCCGGGGAATGTGTGAATAAACACGTCCATTAACACGGTGACAAACAGGACTTGACATGCAGGGTGGTGCTTAAATTAAAACTGCTCGTTTTCCATGACCAGGGGATGGGATTTCAATGCTTTGCCTCCTGTGCTTGGTACCAGAGCTGCATTTACCACAGGGTTACTTCCATTGCATGCAGTATTTAAAAAAAAAAAGTCGATTTCTCCACTGGAGATACAATTTTCCTAAAATCCCTTTACTTTTTTTTTTTTGTGTGTTAGTTGTTTTTAGGAGCGTGATTAAACAAAAGCAGTGTGAGAAGTGTGAGTGGCTGGGCAATGGGAAGGGAAAGAAGTGAAATGTGTGTTTTATCTCTTGCCTGGGAGCTCCACAGACTGAATTCTCCCAGCTCCTGATAGGATGGTGCTGCTTCTGTCCAGCTCCAGCATCCAATAAAGGAGTGAAAATCCAGGGCCCAAATCAGTAGGGGACAATGACAAATCTTTGTGTACAGATAATAAGTGACAAGCTGATAAGTGGTAGCCCAGGCAGGCAATTAACACAACGGGTTAATGAAGTGAGGGCAGAGATCTCCTCTGGGCTGAGGCTTTCAGCCCTTTCCAGAGGGAATAGCTCTGGGGGGATGGACATTTTCAGGAATTAGCAGTGACTCTGGAGCAGAACCGGTGATGAATGAGGGTTTATTGCTGTTGATGGACAAACGGGGCAGCTCCACTGTGCTGTGAGTGCTGCTCAGCTTTCCTCCCTCCAGTGAACGACGATTCCTCCTCTCAAACTTTTCCAGGAACAGTGAGAGGGGAGAAGAAGGGAAGAACTGGCCCCTCTCGGCTTGATTTATGATCCAACCCTTTTGTAACAAGATTTCCAGCGTTGTAAAATATTAAACACATCCTTATATTCGATATCACATTTTGATACATTTCATGCCTCATTTGCTTCTGGAGTCAAGGACAACTTCACATTTTTCATGGCACCGGGCCCAGATTTGTCTATTTATTTATTTTTAATCACTGCATTTTTCTCTTTTTTATACCTGTATCGTTCTGGATTAGATCTTGGGAACCATAGCAACCTATTCCACTGGGTGGATTCAGGTCTCCAGCACGTGGCAACTTTTTTGGCTTGGCTGATTCCCCCCGGGGCTGCTGTGCAGGTGCCCATCCATGGGGGAACGGTGCCTTGTAGGGAATGGGAAAGAGGAGGTTTTGTGCTGGATTTGAGGCTGAGGCAGCAGCTCTGTCCCCCGGTGGTGTCACTTTTTAACAAAAGGCTGTTTTACTGAGCAGCTCACGTGCTGGAATGAGGGGGATTAAGTGGGATTTGCTGCCACAGTTAAAGGAGGATGCACGCAGCTCCCGTGAGTTTAGGGAGGGGCTGGGATTTGTCGGTGTGGGAGGTTTTTGTTTATTTTTTTCCCCTCTCACTTTGGGGAAGAGCAGCTGCCTCCTGGTGCCTCGTGAGTGGAGCCAGCAGCACAGAGGGGACTCTGCTCCTGCAGGTAGAGCTGCTTGTGCTGAGTATTTGTGACCAGAACAGGGTGGGCTCTGTCCTATTTCAGCTCTGGGACCTTGGGTGCATCCTTTTAAATCCCATATTCAACCAAGGACAGCTGTGGAGGCTGAGTGGAGGATGTGTTTTCCTGGGCTGGGGGCTGGATTTTTTGGGGGAGAGCTCATTTCTCACATCCCTCAGCCCAGATCCATCCCCCTTACCTTCACTGAGGTGTCTCATCTCCTTAAGTCAACAGAGAGCAATTGGCCTGTGTTCCCTCCCAGGTGACATCTCAGATGTGACTCATCCTCCTGGGCTCAGGATGGCTTTCCCTTTTTACAAAATCTTGATTTTTCTTTTTACTGCCAAGGTGACTGCATTTTCTTGTTGTTGTTTGTGGGATGTTGTTGGTGGTGGTGTTTTTTTTTGGTCTAAGAAGGTACAGCAAGAGCCACTTGCAGGGACCAGGAGCTCGAGAAGCTCTGCCTTAGAACGAAGACAGACGGTTCTGAGAGTGAGGGTAATTAAAAACTGTAATATCTCCCCTAAGGCTTGTGGTCAATTATCCATGAATGGCAACTTTAGCTTGTGATTGGATGCTTTTCCTGAAGGATAAAGCTGGAGTTGGAATGAGCTCAAGAAGGCCCATGGCTGGTTGTTTTGGAAAGGGGCCTGCACAACCACAGGGGTCCTGACTGATGTGTAAGCAAGAGCTGCTTTAGCAAAAGAACCCAGCTTTTTTCCCAGACTTCTTTTTCAACTCTTTTAAGCTGCTCCAGCTTTGCCACTGAAGCCAAATTCCTTGAAAGAGTGGCCACAAGACTTGGAAGAGTTGGGCTGGAGGGGGAAGTGTCCAGCTCATCTCTTGGTGGTGCTGCCCTTCCAGCTCTTAAGAGCTTCCAGAAGGGGGTCAGCACCCAGAAATGAAATCATTTCAGTGATGACATCTCTGAATGGGCTGCACTGAGCTGCCTTTGGGGACAGGTCAGGTGTCCTAAATGAGTGATTTGGAACCTTCTGTCCTTTGGCCAAGGAACCTGTGAAAGATGAGTCTCACAAATGAGAAACAAACAACTTTTCTCTGTAGGAGAGCTTGTATCTGAACTGGAAAACTTCTAAGACTTGGGATCAAAAAAAGCTTCAAAGCCCTTTTTTATAAATGAAAGTATCAACAGGAGTCAGGGGCTCTCACAAATCCCACAAAGTGCTTATCTTCCTCTTTTGGTGGCTGATACCCTTTGAAAATCTGTCCCAAAGCAGTCGAATCACTCCTGGAAATGGAATTTACACTTCTAAATTACCTGCCTGCCTGCAAACACATCCCTAGCCCTGCCTTTTCCTAATTGCCACATCAATTAAAAGCTTCCCTGTGTCCTGCTGCCAGCAGCCCCTCGTGGATGCTGGGGAGTGCAGGAGTTTCACCCAGGCTGCATTTTATGGTCCCCACTCTTCGGAAACGCAACAAAATTTAGTGAGGGAACCTGTCTTTGTTCCCTCCTTCCCATCCAGCAAACTAATTGAAAACAACATGAATGTTAATGATGCATTTCGCATTTGGAAGTCAGAGGGGTGATTAATACGTTGTACATTGTATATTAACACCTTCTCAGGGGCATAATGAAGACAAAATATATGCTCTGAGACGAGCCTGTTTATTTCTCTGCGTGTTCCCTGTGTTCCACCACCCCTTCCCACGGTGAAATACAAGCTTTCCAATCCAGAGGCTTTTGTTTCAAAGCATAATTTTAAATCAATCAATAAACTTTTATGTCTTAATCATTTATTTTTTTTATCCCCACACCACCACCCCCCCCTCTCTTTTGATGGGGTGGCTGGAATAAAAGGCACGAAGGGAGTGGAGATGTGAGGAGGGAAAGGCTGAGAAGGGGGCTGGGACAGGCCAGTGATGTGCCAGCTTCCTGCAGCTGTCACCTCGTGGTGCTGCTGGGAACGATCTCTTGGTGGAGGAAAGCTGGAAAACGAGCCCAGGGAAAGCTTTTCCCCCCCTCTCTTCTGCTCCTTTGACCGATGGCTCCAGAATCCTTAAAACGCTACTTTTTTTCTCGTTTTTTGGGTTGGTTTTTTTTTTGTTTTTGTTTTGTTTTTTGTTTTTGTTTTTTAATTATGGTGATAAATGGCTGCTGTGGCTGGAGCTTGGCTGGAGGCCGGGGCTTTGATGAATCTGTGAGGCTGCTGGAGGCTCTGAGTGCATCCGTGTGAGGAGCACAGATCAGTCTCCTCTGCCCCTGCCTGGGGCTGGAGTGACAGGGCCTGTCTTAACTGGGCTGCTGTGACCCTAAACTGGGGCACAGACTCTGCCTGTTCTTCCTCATGGGATGCTCCTCACCCTTCCAAGGATTGGCACCTGCTGGATTTGGGCTTTGCTGTGGCCCCAATCTCACTGTTGGTTTATCCCAATTTCTTGTCTGTGCCACGTTCCCAAAGCTCTGCGTCCAGCAGGGATTTGGGCAGGGCAGGGATCACATCCAGGCAAAGCCTTTGGGAGCAGTGACACCCTAATCAATACCAACAATTCTGCATCTTTGCACTCTAGAAGGGTTCAGAAATCACCCAGAAATTGCTTTTGTTGCAGATGTTTGAACAGGTTCGTTATTTTCCAAGAAAATTGCAGCTCCTGCTGCCCTGCATCTCCCATGCACCTTCTGCTTTCTCTTTTTTAACCAGATTATTGAGTCTCTTGTTTGTTAAACAAACCTTGGGCACAGCAAATGTGGTCAGGAACGGAGAGGAAATGAGCAACTCCACTTAATTCATTGGATGAACAATTTCAGTTAATTCCAGCACATAGTGACAGGAGAAGGGGCAATGATTTCAAGCTGAGGGTAGGGTTAGATGGGATATCAGTAAAAAATTCTTTCCTGTGAGAGCCTGGCACGGTTTGCCCAGAGAAGCTGTGGCTGCCCCATCCCTGGAAGTGCCCAGGGCCAGGTTGGAGCAACCTGGGATTTTGGGAGGTGTCCCTGCTCCCATGGCAGGGGTGGGATGAGAGGACCTTTAAGGTCCTTTCCAAGCCAGGCCATTCAGTGATTCCACACCATTGGTATTCACCTGTTGCTCTGTGCGTGTTGGAGATTGATTATTTTTAGTGTGACTTTGTGTGGTGACATTGGAATTGTTCCCTCAGCCTGGGATTTTGGCTGGGGTTGTTTATGATGGACAGCGTGTGATTTCTTTTCTGTAATGAAGAATGTCTGGTTCAGTGCCTAGATGTGCTCACGTGGAAGTGTGGGATCTGTTGAATTCCTCATAAATCCCATAAATCCTCAGGGACAGTGAAGCTGTAACCTGGAAAAGCCCTTCAGGTGGGAAAGCAGGACATTGGTGCTCCAAACTTTGACCATCAGCTATTCCAAGATCCCCAACCTCGAGGATAAAACCTCAGCACGAGGCTGGAAGTTTTTGGTTTTTCTTCCCCCAGCTGTGCCAGAAACCTCTGAGCCCTCCTGGCCATCCCAGCTCACCCCAGCCCCTCTCCACGGGCAGCAGGGCTGATGAGCATCTTCATTTTTGCCTCTCTGAGTAGAAAACTCAGGGAAATGACTCTTGAGGAATCTTGTGGTGGGTGGGGAGCGTGTGCTGGGGGCTGATTATGTAACTGCAGGAAGGGGAAGGCGGGCACGGGAGCTGCAACACGTCTATAATTAAGCACAACAAACAGCCAGAAAACAACAAACACTTCTCAAAGCCCGTTCCTGGCCACAGCTGAATTCTTTTCCTGCTTTGCCAAAGTCGTTAAGAGGGGAAAGCGACATCTACGTGTTAATTCATTAAGTGTGTGTGTGTGTGTGTGTTGGAAACCTTTTCTTTTTTGGGGTTGTTTATTTGGGGGTTTTTTTGTATCTTTAATGAATGAAAATTAAATCTGAGAATGGGTAGAGAAGCCCTGGTGAGAGTAGCAGAGCTCCCTCAGGCCGTAGGCAGCTCCTATTTATAGCACCTGGCACTGCTGTTCCCACCAGTTGGGCGAAAAAGAGCCCCAGTTCTGGAGTGTTTTTCCAAACAGGGAGGGGAGGAACCAACCTGGAGTAATTCCTGCTCTGCAAGCTGAGTGTTTATCCACTTTCTGAATGAATGGAAATGGGCTTTATTTATTAAAACCAGCAAAATGCCTTTTTTCTTCAGGAATTGGCGTGTTTTTCCTGTCCTTGCTGCCTCCTCTCCCCATTATCTCTCTTTAAACCATGGATTTGCATTAAAACAGCATAAAATTTGGTTTTATCTGGATGATAGTGGGCTCAAATTAATGCTCTTGGGTTTCTTGGCTGTGTCCCTGCCCTCAGAGCAGACTCCTGTGGCTGTGGACACGATCTTACCCTTAACCTCCCTTCCTTGCTTGGCTCTAATTAATCTCCCATTAATAACCCAGCCCAAAAAGAGCTCCAGATCTGAGGAGTCACAGAGAGAAAAAGAGCTGAAATTCAGAGTGATGCTACCAGGAGGCACCAGCCTGAAAGATTCCCTGGGTTAACAGGATGGTTTTATCCTTCTCCTGCCATTGCCAGCTGTGGTGGGAGGCAGGATTTACTGCAGCTCTTCCCTGCCTGTTCCCCTGACCTCCTGCTCCACCAGGCATTCCAGCCTGCCCATAAATCCGGGGCTGTTCCTTCTCCCAGGCAGCCTGGTGAGCTCAGAGCAGCCTGGTGCTCACTGTTCCATGTCTGTCTGTCTGCCTGATGCCTCTCCCAGGCTCAAATTCTGATTTTTTTTTTTAATTTTTTTTTTTGGGGGTGGTCACCAGGCTGTGTCCTTGCTTATCTTGCAGCTTGCCTGGTGCTGGAGGGAGATGGGTGAAGGGGGAGGGTTGTGTTCTCCCAGTTTGGGCAGCTGTGACCCCTGAGCAAAACTTGCTGGGTGTGGGAATATGGACAAGGAATAACAGGCTGGAGAATGGGGATGGTTTGGGAAACTCCAGGAGGTGATGCAGCTGTCAAGGCTTGGGTACCAGCCATGTTTTTTGATTATTTACTATCAAGGAATCCATTATAAAAAGGGAGTTGTAAGGTCATTTTTTGCTCATGGAGAAGGATCTCCCAATCCCCTGGGAATCCTTCTGTGCTCTGGAATTGTCAGGGGTTGTGCTGCCACTCCCAAAGGCCTGGAATGCAGCTGGCACCTGGAGATCTGAAGGGATGATCCTGTGGGTCCTGGAATGGGCAGGCAGGAGCCACAAGTGGCAGCCCTTAGAACCATTCCCACGTGGAATTTTCTCTTTCCCACCTCGAGGCAGAGTAAATCCAGCCTGTCATCACCCCCAGGTGTGAGCCCTGCTGTACCAGCCTCCAGCAGATTGCAGGAGCTGCTTCCAGAAGAATAATTCAGGGGATAAGGAGTCCCCAGGCCCACCTTAGGAATGGCTTGTAATGATTCCCAGGGAGCCATTCCAGCTTCCATAATCCTGGGATTCCTGGGAGGAACCACGCCTGTGGTGGTGGTGGGGGAGCAAATATACACATTTGGGGCAAGTTTGTGAGGTTTTTGCAAGAAATTGGAGTGTGGGAAGCAGTACTGGGGCAAGAAGGAGTGAAGGGGCTGCTTAAAAAGATAAAGGCCCAGACCTGAATGTCATTTTAGAAACCTTGATTTTAAAAAAAGTCCAACTCAGAGGCTGTTAAGAGCAGAATGAAGGCTCAGATCAATAGGCTTTGAATGAATTCCTATAAAAAGGAAGAATTTGGGTTTGACTTTGTAGGCACACTGCAGGAGAATGGAATCCATTGTCCCCAAAGGAGCTGTTCCAGCCCTCCTCTCTTCGAGATACTCGGGGATTTTAAAACCTGCCAGCTTTTAGTGGTGTTGGGGAAGGGAAAAAATGGTAGAGAAGAGGAGGAAATTAAACCACAAACGTTCACAATAAAATAGTGATAGAAATGGAGGTGGACAAGGGAAGAAGAGAGA
Organism: Chaetops frenatus; assembly: GCA_013400775.1. Classification (NCBI taxonomy): domain Eukaryota; kingdom Metazoa; phylum Chordata; class Aves; order Passeriformes; family Picathartidae; genus Chaetops; species Chaetops frenatus. The sequence goes on along the minus strand of VZTR01016431.1, from coordinate 43,045 downwards.
ATCTGGATTCAGTCTCAGGGGAGCAATAACTCACCTGGGTGTTTGGACTGCTCTCAGGTACTGCTGCAAAGGCTGAAATCAACCCAGAGTTGGGTTTTTTGGCATATTTTGGTGTCAATCATCATGTTTCCCATCCAGGCAATTGCTTGGGTGCCCCCACCTTTTGAAATAAGCCCCAAACCTGGGCACAGCAGCGTTTTCCAAGCATAAACCCAAGTGTTTGTGCCTTGCCTCTTGTCAAAGCCAGCTTCCACAAACTTGTGTTCTGCACACAAACAGATTTTCCACCTTAAATCTGAGTTCTCTGCGGGGCTATACGACAAACTTCTATATTTTTTTATAGTGATAATTCATTTTTTGCTGGTGTTTCTTGGCTTTCCCTCCCAAATCTCCTCACAGAGTGAGTGAGTAAGGGCTGAAGGCATCTTTTCTCCTTGAAGCAACATTTGAATCCACTGTGGGACTTCCAGGGCTGTTATGGCATTGACAAAATGGTATTTTTGAAGCTCCTTTGGATAAATCCATGCAGTACTAAAGCCAAAAACCTCGTAGGGAATACACCCAGTTTTACAGTGGGGGAAGGAGAGCCATGGAGTTATTTAGGGGTAGGGAACATTTTCAGGGCTAAAAATGCCTTTGTGGGGTGGCAGTGGTGCCTGCTCAGTGTGAGCTGGAGCAGAGGGCAGAGAAAATGAGAGGAATAAAGCAGGGATTTATTTATTGCAAGGCCTCCCAAGGCCCCACCCTGGCAATGGCAGAGCCCGGCTGCAGCCCCTGCCAGGATGGGCCTCAGGATGGACACAGAAAAGGGGCTTTGCCCACGGGGTTCCACACTTTGATCAGTTCTGCTCCATTTGCAGATTGAGGGGAGCTGCCCAATGAATCACTTGGAATGATGAAGTTCCATCCTCCTTGCTTGGCCTCCTCTTTTTTATGTTGTTTGTGCTTTTGGGGCTGAGGTTGGGAAGGATTGTCCTTGGATCTTGGGCTGGAGAGAATTGTTGTGTCTGAGTGCCCTGGGAAGGGAACTCAGTAACACTGAATATGAAGCTGAGAGCTGCACACTAAAGCAGGACAGGAAAAAAAAACCTTAAAACTTCAGGCCTGAGCAGTGGAATAGCCCAGCCTTTGGTGTGTGTGAGTGTGAGTGTGTTGGCTTTGGCAGGCTCAGTCCCAGGCACAAACAGCTCCCCACCCACACAGACTCAGTCTCAGTCTCTGTGTCAGACACTGCTGCTGGGTGAGCCCTTGGAAAACCCCACCAGGTGGTTTTCCAGGCATTGCCAGAATTTCCCTGGCTGTCAGTGTAGGAATGCTGCCCCTCGGGGCTCCCACAGCGAGCTGGGAGCCCTTGCAGGAGCAGCTGGGATTTTTAGCAGTGCATTTCCTGGGGGAGTGGATTTTCCCTGCTGGCTGTCGAGCTCTGATATTTCCCCTCCTGGCCCCAAGCAGAGCCAGAAATGGGAATAACAGGAATAAAAGTGTGAAACTTTCCCCTTGAAGGTGCAAAACTCAGGGTTATGTTTTGATGGGGCTTCTGAGCACGTGGCTGAGACTCAATCCTTGTTGGACTCACCCAAATCCTGCTGGATTGGGTGCTGCCAAACCCAAATCAATTCTCTGGCATTTTATTTCTTTTCCTTGCATGTCCTGGACTCCTACAGAGTCAAGATACTGGAGGGTGCAAACCTGAAGGAAGTTTTCTGGTTCTGTTTTGTGAAATGTTGCCCGTGGTGTGTTTTGTTGGGTTTTTTCCCAGGTTTTCATTGGCAGAATTGGGATATTTCAGTGTTATCCTGTGATTTCAGTTCAGTGTCCTGAAAACCACAGGCACTGTGGCATTCTGGAAAAGGGAGAGGCTCTTTGGGTCTTGGTTTTTAGTGTGAGGATGGATGAGTGCTGAGAAGGGCTCCCTGCACCCACCACCTCTCGCTGGTGCCAATGTTGGGTTTATCTGGACGTGGATTTTGAGAAAAGGCCACTCCAGCTCCTCTCCAAAGCCCATCCCGAGCTGTGTGGGGCCAGCAGGCAGCTCCGGAGCCGCTGCTGGCAGCTTTGATCCTGCATTTGCACAGGACAGCGATGAATTGCCGGCACAGCAGATGACTGAACAGCTTCGTTACCGCATCGTTAATTACCTCCATCCCCGAGCTCTGAGGCAGAGCACTGACCTGATGCTACCAGAGCTCTGTTGCTTGTCCTGAGCTGTCAGGGGGAGAATTATGAGAGTCTCTTCAGCTGGTGAATCACTGCTCTGGGTTTGGGCTGAGAGAAGTGGTTTTTTTGCAGAGGGAGTTTGCCCCAGGTAACCCGCTGGGTTTGTACCTGCAGGCAGCTCTTGGAGGGACTTTCCTAAGCCCTGTCCCAACTTGGGGATGGGAATGGCTGAGCTGCTGCACCACAGGGCAAGAATCCCTGTGGAAATGTTTGTTAAAAGCTGTTATTTCCTCATTTTGCTAAGTATTAAGGTTTTCTGTGAGCGCTGTCTGTAGACTTTGGGTGTGAAATTTTAAGGGGTGCATTTTCTCGGTCTGTTTTGGGATTTTTGAGGCACAGGGTGGGTTTCTTGGGGTTGTGCTGTGCAGGGACAGGAGCTGGACTTCAATAATCCCTTCCAGTTGAGGATATTCTATGATTCTTTATCTTCTTCTTTCTTTCTTCTTCTTTTTTTTTTTTTTTTTTTTTTTTTTTTTTTTTTTTTTTTTAGCAGGGCTTGTCTTGTTTTGAATGCCTTGGCATCGTGTTTGGGGACAAGGAGCCTTGAGGATTTCATTTGGGGTGCTGCTGTGGCCCAAATAAAGGGCAAATAAATGGCAATGAAGCCCAGCTAGGCAGAGGAGCAGGGTGTGGGCTGGAGGGAGGGGAAACACATTCCAAGTGCAGCTGGAAAAATGCTGCTGCAGGTTCCCAGCCCTGGGTTATTCCTGGCCAGAGCTAATGATGATGGATGAGCCTCACAGAACACTCTTCATCCTGACACCTCTGCTGGAGAGGTCTGTGACATTATTCTCACTAGGTACAGGTGGCAGAATTAATGCATGAGGAGAGGAAGTTTGGCCAAGTAGCAGAGCTGGGGAGCAAATCTTGGTGTCCTGAAGCAGTGTCAGGCTTTGCCTCACAGGAGCCTTTCCCAGCTCCTGGAATTCGCTTTGCTAAATCAAGCCCTGCTGTTCTGGAAGGTCAGCAAGCTTTAATTCCCCTTGTTTCCTGCATGATTCCTTGTCTGGTGGCTTCCACGGGGTGCCACAAAGGGCTCTTCACCCCATGTCCCAGCATCTGCCATGTGCTTCCAGGGAGAAAATCAAACATGTATTTATCATCATCATCATCATCATCTCCCTTCTGCTGAGCAGTGCCACATGCCAGTGCTTTAACTCTCACAGACTGCTCACAGAGCTCCTTGCAATGTTTTGGAGGGGTTTTTTTGTGGGATGTCAAAGCTCCTAGAGCTCCCTAAGAAGCCCTGGGAAAGAGTGAGGCCCGTGGCTGGTTTGGGATGTGGTCTGTGCATGGGGTCACACCTCTGTGTGCAGGGCTGCCCAGTCCCAGGGACACTGGCACCCCTTTTCTCATCCTGATTTTGGGCTAGAATCCTCATTTTAGCATGGACAAACCAAGTTTTAGGGCTGAATTACACCAGGACACCCTGCCAGCTCCTGAAATGCATCTGTGTCTCGTTCTCCCTCTCTGGTTCCTCTCTCAGGGTGCAGAACTCTGCATCCCTCTGTCTTTTGTCCCTGTTTCCTGCCCTGTGGCTCTCAATTGCTAGCAGCTAAAACCTGTTCCTTGCAGTTTGTGAGGCTTTTTTTTCTCCTTATTTTTCCTTGCATGGATCCATTGGAGCCATTCTGCAGCAACCCAGGGAGCTGCCAAGGCTGTACCTGACTCTCATTTTTTTGGTCTCTTTTATATAACACCACTGCTCCTACCCTTGTGCCAGGGGGAACATGTTGGCCAGGAGACACCTAAAAAGGAGGAGTGGGTCAGCACCAGTGGGAGCAGGGATAAAGCCACGAAAACCCACAAAAAAATCAGGGAAATCCTGTGTTGAACAGGAGCACGTGCCTTCCCTTCTTATCCACTCTTTTCCTTGGCTTCCCCTTGGTTCTGAGGTGTTGGCTCTGCTGCCTCCCTCAGCTTCTCCATCACCCTGGGAAGAGCTGGATCAGGACAAAGAACGGGGGAAAAGGGCTCTGCATCCCTGGCCTGCAGTCCCTGTTTGCAGAGCTGCCCCTCCTGAGGTGCTGCACAGATGGCCTGAACAGGCTGGGGAGCAGATTCTCCTCATTTGTGTAAAGGCAAAAAGGCTTTCAAGTGCCTCAGCTGCTCCAGCAAGAGTGGTGGGGGAAAAAAAAATCAGTTTTTTTTTTAGGGGATTGTGATTAGGTTTGGTTCCTTCAGCTGCAGGCAGAGGTGGTGGCACACACAGGGAGGGTTCTCTGCACGTTCCCACAGCCCTGGTGACATCCTGAGCTGTGGCATCGTGGCACAAACTTGCCCAGCAGCTCCCAGCTGCCACTCAGGAGCTGATGTTGGCTCTCTTTTGGGAAGCCTCTCACTCATTGAGGGCTTCATCACCTGGAGAAGGCACTGGGGTGGAAAGAGCCATTTCTGCCCAGTGGAAAATCCCTGCCATTAATTCCCTGAGCTAAAGGTCAGGCTGGCAATCTCTCCTACTTAGATAAAATAAGGAACCCTCCCCTCTCTGCATCCTGGGCTTGCTGGGGCACTTTTTGTCATCCCTGTGGGAGGGAGCAATGGACTGGGGAGATTCTGGTGCTGCTTCCTTGCTCACTCAGAGACCTCACCCACATCCCCACCCCACGCTCAGACATTGCTGCTGCCCACCAGGAGCTGATTAAATGTTAAGGAGAGCTCGAGATTCCCACTGCAGCTGTGCAGGATGTGGCACAGCCCAAAATTCCAGTCAGGCTAAAATCAAATTAAAGTTTCCCAGTGTGATTTTTTAAGGAGGAGGAGGAGGGAAAAATAAAATAAAATAAAATTGAAAAAGAGATGGGATAAAACCAAAACCCCAAACAAAAAGAGCCCCCTGCAGAGTTCATCTGGTGGATGGAGTTACATTAAGTGAATGGAAATTAAAGGCTTTTCATAGAGATCTTCAGTATAATTTGATGGAAGACTTTAATTATTTCAAAGTGCCTAAGAAAAAGAGCTTGGAATGATTTCGGGAAGGATTGGGGAGGAGGGGGGAGCTCTCATAAAAATATCTCTCTCCAGCAGCATTTTGAGCTGTTGTTGGGCTGAAAGGCTGCTGTCAGCTCCAAGGGAGGGATTTGCAAATCCTGTGCCCCCCATCCCTCCCCAGAGAGCAATTCCTGCCTGAGTGGCAGCAGCCTGGGAAGAGAGAGGGACAGGGATGAGAGGAGGAGCAGGGGCTGAGTGCTGCCAGGCAGCTCCTTTATCAGCCCTTCCCAAGGCCCGGGGGTGGAGAGGGCTCCTGGCTGGGAACGGGAGGAGGGTGGGATGTGGGGAATTGGGATCTGTCTTGGAGCTTCAGCCAGAGGGAGCATCCTCTCCTGGGCACCCCGGGGACGTGGCCCATTGTAGTGCTTGTGCTCAAGTTGTCACTCATCCAATTCTTGCTTGGACAGCTCAGGAATTAATGGGTCCCTGTCTAGTCTCCAGGTTGACATAAATCCAGGGATCTGGAGACTGCCCATTCTTTCCCTGGGACTTGGATGCTCTGCTCCTGCCTCCAGCCTTGGCTCGGTTTTTAGGCAGAAATGTGGCCTCTTCAGGCTCTGAATGCTCGGTGTTTTAACTCTTCTCTTCCCCAGACACTGAGGTTCCTGTCTCTACCTCCATGTGCCCCTCTCTGGGGTGGGGAGGGCAGGAAAGCTGAAGCACTGGGGGGCAGGACTAAAATCCAACATTTAGGTTGGAAAAGGCCTCCAAAGCTATGGGGAATCCAAGCTGCCCAAACCCCACCTTGTCCCCAGCCCAGAGCACCGAGTGCCACCTCCAGTGGTTCCTTGGACACCTCCAGGGTTGGGGACTCCAAACCTCCCTGGGCAGCCCCTGCCAATATTTAACAGCCCTTTCAGTGCAGGAATTCTTCCTGACCAGGGTTCTGCCCCCCATTCCTGGATCTCCCTTCTCCTCTCTGAGCTTCTGCTAGGCTGAGACTGGAGCAGAGTGGCCAAGGCTGGTGGGGGTGACATCAAGGAATGGATTTGAGCTGGCCTGAGTTAAAATGCCATGGAAAAGCAGCTGCTCTCACTCGTGCAGACCCAGGATCCTGCAGATCCTGGCTGTGGTGGAGGATGGCAGTGAGGAATGCAGTGAAACTGGGAGCCTTGCCTGGTTCCCTCCAGCCCAGGAGCTGATTTCCCATCGAACTTCAGGATTCCTTTCCTTTCTGTGCCTCCCCCACTCCCTTCTGATGGTGCTGAGGTTGGTTTGGCTGCCTGGGGGGCTTTGAGGGGGCTCTCTGTGTGTCCCCTCTGGCACAGCAGGCTGTGGGTAACAGCACCACACTCCTCTGCAGGGGTGCCCCAAGGACAAACCCTGCCAAGGAGGTTCAGGGCACTGGGAAAAACACAACCTGAGCTTGGATAAATAGGGGAGATGGGGGGAGAACAGCGGGATCTATTCCCAGGGAAGGAGTTTCAGAGCAGGGGGAAGGCAGGCTCTGATGCCTCCTCCCCGAGGAGGGGTGTTTGGCTGGCAGAGAGTGCTGGTGGTAGCCATGGGGATGGGAGAAAAAGGGGCTGCTTTGGATGCAGGTGGGAGTCAGGGGAAGAAGGACAGGCCCTCCTGAACCTGGCTGCAGCAGGCAGCACGGGAGGGGAGCTGCTGCCATTTGCAGCTTTCCTGATGAGCACTGCCAGGCTCGGGGAGGCATCAGGGTGAAGGCAATGCAAGCAGGGAGCTGTTGGGATAAACATCCACACTGAGGGAGATGAACTCTGCTTCAGGGGGCTTGGGTGGCTCTGCAGTTGTGCAGGGGGAGATGGAGCAGGCAGTGAGCTGGATCCGAAGGGGTTTGGGGTGTTTGCAGCCCTAATGAGCAGCTCTCTGGAAGTGCTGCTTGGAGAGGTCCTGCAGGACAGAGAATCTGAGCCTGGTCAGGGGCCAGAGTTAATCCAGTGCCTCAGTGACAGCAAATTATGCACTGTTTATTGCTGAGAGTGTTGTTTTGGGTTTGGTTGTTTTTTTTTTTCCCCTTGATGTGCCAAAGGCTTTCTGCACTGATCTTTCTTTGCTGCATTCCCTCCCTGAAGCTGCTGCTGGAGGAAAAGGAGTCTGTGCCTTGTGCTTGGCCGGGCTCCTGAGCAGTGTCACTGCAGGAGTTTGGGCTGTGCTCGTCACCATTTCCATTTCATGGTGTCACATCCACCCCCGTCCCTCCCACACCCCATCTCCTGTGCCACGGCGTGGAACTGGAGCCCTTTGTGAGCCCCCCACAGGTGATGCCCAGATGAGTGGCTGAAATCCAGGTGTGAAATAACCTTCCTGATGTGTTCTCATCCCAGCTGCTGCTGGGGTGGAGTGGTGGGGGCAGAGAGCTTCCTATGGGGTCAGGGCAGGGACTGTTCCCCCACCAGGAGCCACCGAGGTGCTAGCAGCTGCTTTTGTGTTTAATTTAGGGCTCTATTTGCACACACCAGGCTGCCCTTGCTCTGCTAATAACAGGTCAGCATCTCCCTGTGCTATTTGAGGGTTTGTTGTTGGAACAGCAGCATTTCTTGGGGGTGGCAGAGAGAGAATGGCCCCCTGATGTTTGTGATTTAATTCAGGCTGAGGATGGAGGGGAGGAAAAGCTGCTCCAGCTCTGGGTCTGATCAAGATCCTTCCTCCACCTTCAGTGCTGTTCTCTCCCACCAGCAGTATGGAAACCACTTTTGGGAAGGAATAATGTGGATTTGAGCATGAACAGCTTTACTTTTTGGGGGCAGAGGGAGACTCGGAGGCTGCCATTTGACAGCAGTCAGCAGCAATCAGCTGGGCTGGTGGGTATTGGAAGAGTTTGGGAGCCTGCTGGGCTCCAGACTGCTTCAAAATGAGCTGTGCTGAATCACAGCCACTCCAAACTCCCTCTTGCCTTAGAGCAGGGCTGAGGTGAAGTGAATTCCAGAGGGTGGGGGAATAAAACCCAAGTGGTTCCCATGAGCTGGGGAGTAAAGGCAGCCTGGAGAGTTGTTTATGCCTCGTGGCTGAGCTCAGCAAGCTCTAATTGATGATTTTTCCCACATTTAGGGCGTGCATAACGTCCTTCCCTGGTGGATTCATTGGTGCCTGATGGGAGCTGAGCTAAACACGCAGCCCTTCCCTCTGTGAGGAAATCTTTCTCTCCTCTAGCAGACTGTTATTCCATGAAACTCAGAGAGACCAGGAGTTCTTTATGAGCCTGCACCCCCAGGAAATTTGGCTGGGAGCTGGCCATCCTATTCCAGATTGATTAGGGATGGGCACAAAAATGGCTGCTGAAAGCTCAGCTGTTTAAGCCTCTTTTTTAAAATTTATTTTGAAACATCTTTTTCTCATTTGTTGAGACACAACCAGGAGTGCCTGGATGAGGAGGAGCAGATTCAGGATGGCACATTCCTGGCTGCTGCTGGCTCCTCTGGCCAGGCAGGCTGTGACTTTGGGCTTGAGGGTGACAGCTGCCTCAGGACGTGGTGCTGGGGCTCAGATGGATTATAGGTCAAGATGCAAACGTTAAAGTTGGGCTAAGCCTGGTTAATGAGGACAATTTATGCTGGAGCTGGAGGAGAGTGATGTGATGAGGCTTTTCAGAGCACTCAGCTTGGGCATAACTTTGTCCTTCCCTCATTTAACCGGAATTGATGTTGAGCCAGCGATGAGAACAACTGCAAAGCCAACTCTGGGAAGGGCTGCTCCCTGCTCAGTTTGGAAATTGGACATCACTGATGAGGATGGGAGCTCTGGGAGCAGTTTTGGGAATGCTGCTGAGGTAGGAGCATGGCCAGGCTGATTGCAGCTAACCTGGAGCTGCAGGGAGGTGAGGTGGGCAGGCTGGATTTGGTCAGGGAACAAATTTGGTTTTGATGCCAAAGCCGTGTCCTGGGCCTTTGTGGGGCCCTGCTCTGTCCTGGGCCTTTGTGGGGCCCTGCTCTGTCCTGGGCCTTTGTGGGGCTCTGTGTCATGTTTTGGTGACAGAGCCAAGTGATCTTTTCTTGCTGGAGAAAGGCACAAGTGTGGTGTCACTGCTCATCTTGTATCACACTGCAGACAGGAGAGAGAGTGGACTAAAACCTCCTGAGGTGTCTGTGGGATTTCTCCCATGCTTGGCTCTTCAAATTCTGGCTCTGTTTGAATCACAGGATCACAAAATGGTTTGGGTTGGAAGGGACTCTGAAGCTCATCTCATTCCAACCCCCCCCTGCCCCTGGACCAGGTTTCAGAATCAATGCTGAATATTTCTGTGGCTGTGGGGTTTTCCTCAGGGCTGTCCTTGGGGTGGTTTTCATGGCAGTGCAAGCCCCGTTAGCACTTTTGGGGATCTCTGCTCACCTTTAGTGTCGAAAAGCTGAGATCTCCTGCAGGATTGGCTCTGTCTGGGCAAGCTCCCCTTAGCAAAAATGGAGAAATTGTGCATAACTCAGGCAGAACCACACGGGAAGTGTGACGCTGCCCTGGAATTGTGTCTGTCAAGTGGCCAAATACTGGAGAAACAAAGGATAAAGCAGGCAGAGAGGAGTTGATCTCGAGGCTTATGAAACTTGAGTGCTGCTCCATTCCAAAGCACTCCTTGCATCACCAGGCAAGCTGCTCTGAGCCCAAATTTCCCGTTATGCAAAAAGTTCCCCAAGCCTTAAATAAACCCACAAAAGGCCATGAGACAGGGAGGGGAGTGGGGGAGCGTGGTGAGGAACTGAGAGGTGCCAGAGCCAAGGCTGTGGAGACAAGTCCTGTCTGTGAGTGAAATTTGCTGTGGTGCTGAGGGGAGAAGCTTCTTGAGCAGGTTCTTGCCAAGGATGAGTGTGAGGATTTGTCTGGTCTCCTGCCCAGCAATGTATCGACAGGCAGGAGAGGAAATTTCCTTTTGTCAGCCAACACTGCCTCTCTCCTGTCCTTTCCCCAGCCCTGCTCCGGGGATGCTCCTCCTGCCTGAGCCAGGAGGGTGAGGGCTCCTTTCCCAGGGAATCTCTGCTGGATTAAAAGCAAATCCGATTCCCTCAGGCTCATGTTCTCACCAGGGAGGGAGGTCAGCAAATAACAGCCACCAAAAAAACCCTGAATATTCCACTTGTCTGGCTGCTGTTCCCCCCAAGAGCCAGAATTCCCCTCTTTTATATGGGATTTGGTGTGTGGTTACAACAAGCAGAGGAAAAGTGCCAGGGCTGCCCATTCTCCTCCATCCCTCTGGGTTTTGGGTGTTTCATCTCAGCAGCACAGGAGCACTGAACCCCTAATTGGTGCTCTTTGCTGTTAATTAATCAAACCCATGCTTTTCTGGCCCGAAATCTTTCTTTTTCTTCTTGTCACTTTAGCTACGAGCAGGATTAAAAGCTTCTCTCATGCAAAATAATGCCTTTAATTACAACTTCACATCCAAGTTTGGACTTTGATTCTGCCTTCCTGTGCAAGGCTATTTATTGCTGCATTATTCTTTTGCATCTGGTGGTTGTGTGCAGCTGGGCCGTTGTGTGAGCATCTCCCAGCTCCTGTATCTTCCTTGTATCCCATTAATTTTGCAGGTTTCCTTGCCCCCGAGCCTATCACCCCTGTGCTTTCTTGTGCCTGTTCTCAGCCTGGCATCTGTCCTCGTTCCCACCTCCTTCCCCATGCATATGCTCCCTGTCATCCAAAGCACCCCCAGCAATCCTCACTCCATGAAAATACACAAAACTCATCTTCAGCCATTCACTAACTGCCTCCTCCTGTCCTCAAAATCCAGGCTTTTGGAGCTCAGATGGATCAAAGCAGTCTTTGGGTGATAGATGGGAGGTTAATCTGTTTGTTTCACTTACAGTTTTGGCAGCAATGAAAAGGAGCAAACCCAGTTTTTTGGCCATAAACCGCGTCTTGCAGGTTGATTTGGTAGAAGCTGCTTTGTTTTCCCTTCTTCTCCCTCTTGAATCTGCCAGGGACTCGAAGTTAAATAAATAGATTAATCTTCTTTCTGCAGCCCAGAGATCAGGTTTGATGCATTTAAGAGCTTTCTCTCCCTCCAGACTCCTGAGATGTTCACAGATCCGATTCATATTTTAGAACTTCCTTCATGTGTAAAGAGCCTCGTTGGTGTAGCAGCAATTCTTCACTAACAGCAAATAGGGCTCTGTGCTCCTTGGGCTTCTTTTCTTCTGAGAGAGCTGAAAATTTTCCATCAAAGCCTTTTTTTTTGCTGAAAGATTCTTCTATATTGGTTGTTTTTTGGTATTTTTTTTTTTTTTTTGGTGGAAGAAGAGTAGCCTTTGGAGGGGTTGGGGAACAGCCTCAAACCTGAAGGTCTCCTTCAAAAGGGGGAAGTTGGTGTTTTGTGTGTTGAAGATTGAATCACTGTGAGCCAAATGGCTGAGAGCAGGCTCCCAAAAGTGGCTCCACTCAGCAAAACAAAAGTGTGGCACGACTGGGAAAGTCCTGGCTTTCGAGGAGGGGAAAATGGGTTTCTGAGCAGCTCTGTTTGCTGTGATCAAAGGTTCTGCACTGAGTGCAGGGAAACCTCAAAAAAGGGGTGTTGTGAAGCAGTTCCTTCTGAATGCAGTCCTTGAAATGTAATAAAAGTGGGGTCCTGAGTGGGTTTTTCATCCACTGGTGTGTACTCACAGTGTGGTTTTGTAAGAGACAGGCAAGAAGGTTGAAAGAATGAAAGGGTTTAATGTACTTGGATCTTGCACTGGCCAGGGAAAGATGTTTTGCTAAAATTTCTAAAGCTGTGGGACACCTTCCACTATCCCAGGTTGCTCCAAGCTCCCTCCAACCTGGCCTTGGACACTTCCAGGGATGGAACAACCCTGAAATATCCACTTGAAAAAGCCACTATGGTTTGTTCCCTATTGTAACACAACTCAGACTCCAAAACTCAATTTTTACCCATTTCTCAGTGTCAGACCTTTGCTGTTTTAAAGCCTTTTTTTTTCCTGGTTAAGCTTTAGATGGATCCAAGGCTCTGGCTGTGCTCATTTATTCAGTTTCTTTGCAAGCAGACTTGTTGAGCAGCTCAGATTCTGCTCACCTCAGAGTGTCCCCAGGCCACCTCAGCTGGAGAGAGATCAGTTTGCATTTCCCTTCCCAAAAACCCCCTCCCTCCTGTACCACTGTCTGCAGTGCCAACTCTGCTCTGTCCCTCTCCAGAGGGAAGTGAAGGCCTGCAGAGAGAGCAGGAGCCTTCTGCTAAATAAATGTGGCATAAAATATGTCAGGAGAACCCCTTTAAATGGGAAAAATCAGCTGAACATGGAGGGGTTTGTGCCTGCCAGGGCTGGGGAGGCAAACAGAGCTTTTCTTCCTTCTTTAGAGATGATTTTTCACCTGTCCAGAAGTTTTATCCAAACGAATCAACCCTCAGCCTTGTATTTTGTGCTCGGAATGGTCAAGGATTGAGGGTGCTGGCTGTGGGATCAGAGGAGCAGAGCTGCTGTGGCCAGCTCTGGTCCCTGGTTAATGACAGCTCTCTGTCCTTCCCAGCTGGGAGAAATTCCTGCCTTCCTCCTCCCACCTGCAGCCTCTTCCTCTTCCCCCAGCCCAGTGGTGATTTTTCCTCTCAGAGATCAGCTCTAAGCCAATTAAGAGTGTCTCACACAGTCCTCGCTGTGGGAAACCACACTGCTTTTAACTGCTATTGTTTGTTAATAAAAATAAATCGTGGGCACCAGAGGAGGGAAGGAGGGAATCCCACACAGGACCTCGGGTGGTGGTGGTGGTGGTGTTGTTGGTTTTTTTTTTGGTTTTTTTTTGTGGGGGGGGTTTTGGTTTTTGGTTTTGTTTTGTTTTTGTTTTTTTTTTTTTGTGGTGGTTTTTGTTTTTGTTTTGTTTTGTTTTTCTCTTTTCCTTGTGGTTTTTTAATCAGTGGATGGTCACAGGCAGGGAGGTTTTGGCAGATGATGAGGGAAAGGATGTGCTGGGTGTTTGGTCCTCTGTGCAAGGTGCAAATCATTGCTCAGCTTCACTGCTGGGCTTTGAGGGGGCTGAGGCAAAACTGGGAATTCCAGGAGCAGGAATTCCTGCCAGAGGGGATGGAGCAGCAGCAACAGCAGCAGCATCCTCCCAGTGGCAGCAGGAGGCTGGGGGAGCTCATCCAGCACAGCAGCCAGGCTCAGGTGGGTGAGCAGGGTTACACCAAACAGCCCCACAATTTCAGATATTGGGCTGTTTTACCCCCAGGGCTCTGTGCATCCATGGTGGTGTGAGTTTTCTCAGCAGCCCCCCAGGGTTTTCTTCTTGAAGGCTTTGAAAGAGGCCAGAAAGGGCACAGCAGTTGGATCTCTCAGGGCTTTGCAGAGGGGCTGCACTGCCTAAATTCCCAAGCAGAGACCCAGCTCAAACCCACTGCCAGGATCAAGTGAAGCTGCCCCAGCACATGAGTTTTGATGCTGTAATGGGACTTTTGTGAGGTGGGGTTTCCACACCCTTCATTCACTTCTTGGTGCCAGCAGAGCTCTGAAATATTGACTGAGCCTGGGAGGGCTGATGGGTCGGGTGATAAACCTGTGGAGGAGAGGAAAATTGAATAAAGATGTCCTGTGACTGAAGTCTCCTTGTGTTCACAGGTCCGGGGTTGATAATGCTGGGGAAATCTCACTGAGATAGCCCAGCCTGTGTGAGGAATTGGGATGGGGACACGCTGCTTTTATCTCTGAGCAGTGATGAGAAATTTGATCAGGCTGTGCTAATTCTGGGCGGGATTGAGAAGGGTGAGATGAGAGGACTCAAGGCTGGGGAGAGAGAAAGTTAAAGAAAATAATCCACAGCAACGAGAAATGTCAAGAATACATTTGTCCTTCTGCTTCACTGCCTCCAGAATTCTTTTCTCCTTGAAGTTTTCTTGCTTCTTTTTCTGGAAGTCACGAAGGGGTGGAGGGGAGGAAAAAAGGAGAAGAGAGGGATGAAAGAACACAGCGAGGAGAATAAAAATTTTTAAAAACTCCATTTTATGTATCAGCTGAGCAGGTGTTCATCACTAATATCACCTTCCCCGGGCTCTCACCTGCTCTGGTGTTACCTGGCTGACTCTCAGGGACAGGCCTGATGTGATGGGGAGCCCGAGGTTCCTTTCATCCCCCTGACACCTGGGGAAGGGAGATACCACAGCTCTGTCTCTCAGCCTGGTAAATCCATGCCTGGCACTGGCGTGAGGACAAAGAGAGAGGGGAGGCTGCGAGCAGAACAGGCTCTTTAATGCTGATGAAATCGAAAAAAACCGAGACGTGGTTTTTATAGGAACATAGAAATTGCCAGACTGGAACCGAGCTCTGCTTCATGTTGTTAAGTATCCTTTTTAAGCACTGGCTGCTTCCAGAGGCTCTGTGAGGAGCCTTGGCCCGAGGGCTGATTCTTCCAGCCCTCAAAACCAGGGAATTCACCAGTTCCTTGCAGCGTGAAGGGTTTGCACCCCCTCCAAACCTTAATTTCTATTTCTTTTTTTTCCTTCAAATTTACCATTGTAATTCCAGCCATTCATTCTCTTTACAGACGTCGAGTCTTCCCTCAGCCTCGCAGAGGTTTTTTTGACTGCGACAATACCTCGTGGTAATGATTTACCCGTGCTAATTATGCTTTTTTTTTTTTTTTTTTCCCCCCCCAGCAGAACATATTGGCGGTGGCTTTAAATGGAGCGATTTTTCAGTTTAATTGAACTTACATCTTTGTGGCCCCGGGGCAGGCTGGAAAGGGAGCTGTCCCTTCCCCCTGAGACAATTTCTGGAGCCCAGCAACAGCCACTTGTTGAGGTGTTTTTCAGGTTTTTCATGTTCTTCCCTCCTTGCCTGCTCCATTTAAACCCGAGCCTCTCTGCAGATGAAGCTCGACAAAAGGCAAGAGCTCTCTTTGCCTGTCGAAAGAATGAAAAAGGCCCCGTTAAGTTTTTTGTTGATATTTCCCGACAGTTTTTTTTTCTTTTTTCCCCCCAATTCCGTGCTGCTCTGCAGCTGTTAAATTTGTTGTCTCAGCTGTGAGGATTACTCCAGCTTTGCTCCAGCTGCCTTTTCTCACCATTCATCAAGCTCCTGGTGAGGCAGGGAGAGAGATCCATCAACACCAAGGCTCACTCCAAACTCCTGCTTGGGGGAAAAAAAAATTTAAAAAAAATTAAAAAAAAAAATTTAAAAAAGTCTGCCTGGAGAAGGTGGAATTTGCTGCCAGGTTTTCCCGGGGTGTTTGTGGTTTCTCAGCTTGCAGGAGAAGGCGTGGAGAGAAGGGGGGGGGTTTGCAGCGTGGGGTTGCATCGGGATAAAAGCAGCAGGTTGGGGTTTTTGGGAAGCCTGGCACTGCTCCCCAGGGCAGCTGGAGATGCTGGGCCCTGCGTGGCTGCAGGGCTTTGTGGGGACAGATGTGGCAGGAACGGGCTCTGAAGGGTGATGGGGATTTTGGAAGGGTGGGCAGGGGTTGCTGGCAGAGAAGTTGATGCCCCAAGCCCTGGCAGTGTCCGAGGCTGCTTGGATGGGGCTTGGAGAAACCTGGGGTAGTTGGAGGTGCCCCTGCCCATGGTAGATGATCTTTGAAGTCCCTTCCAACCCAAACCACTCCATAATTCCATGAAATAACAGCAGATTCCTTGAGTGTCCTTGTCGGGCTGTGCAGAGGGAACCAGCAGAGAGATGGCTGCTTTTCAGGGATGTCTTCATTATCTCTGTGGCAGCTTCAGCAGAGGGCTTTTTTTTTGGGTTTTCTTTTAGTGATGTAACATTTTATTCTGCCTTTTGGCTTTTTGCTCTACTGTCTAAGAATTTTTCTGCAGAAATCTCCAAATAGCAGGACGCTGTGGTGATAGCAGTGAAGAAGAGCACCAGCTCACACAGTCATTAAAAATGTATCAGTAGTTTCAGAAGCAACTTGCTCCCTCTCCGAGGCAAATGGTCCATAATTCTGCTTGGTATTTAGAGACTTTTATCTCCAGAGAGAACGCAAAACTCTCCAGTAGAGCCCTGATTTATTTTATTCTCTCGAATTTTAAGAGCTGAAGGATGGGGGAAAAAAAATTAAAAAAAATGAAGGGGGGTGCTTAGCAGAGAAAGAATTGAATATTTGTGCTGCACGCAGGGGTCAGCTCGTGATGCAGCAGCAGCTCCTCAGCAAGGCACCTCCCACCCTGCAGGACCCAGGGAACTCTTTCCCAGCCATCCCACTCTCTTTTTTTTGGGGGAGCAGATTGGGAGTGCTCCACAGGCAGCTGTCCATCACCCAGGCTCTCCCAGCCTGCTGCCAGCACGGGAAAGAGGAGCCACTAAAGCAGGAGCTGCGAATGCTCAGCTCCTGACATGTTCTTGCTGCAAACTTCAGCAGAGGAAGTTGGTTTGATTTATTTTCAGCCAGCTGAGGATGAGTCTGGGATAAGTCATCTTCACAGGCATGAGAATTAGTGCAGCAAGCTGCTAAATAGCTTTGTCTCTTCAGGGTTTTCTTGGCTTTCTAAGGTTTTATATTTGCGTGGCACGAAGGGAAGTTGTCCTCCTTCCCTCTCTGAGTGGAATTTGGGGCTGGACTGGGGTGGATACCCCAGCTGTAGCCACAATTCACTGGTGCACCTGGGTGCAACCCCTGTTTGACAGCATCTCCTGGGGAAATAAGGGACAGGCAGATGCTCTTTGCAGCTTGGGAGGATGACAAGTTCAGCAAGGCAGAATCAATGTCCAGTGAGGGCGTTTGAACCGTGCTCACCACCCTTCAGGGCCTGAATTTGGGGAGGAGGGCAGCAAGTGGGGACGGGGCAGATGCAGAGGGTGGCGAGGACTGAAACAGCTCTTTGCTCCTTCGAGAGTAACTTTGGTGCTGAGCTGGGAGGAAAATCCTCTCTCTCCTTCCCTCCTTTTCCTGAATCTGGAATCCCAGCAGGTGTGCAGGTGTGCTGGTGGTGAGGCATCCTGGTGTTCCTCTCCCCAGGTATTCTGCAATCACCTCCAGCAGCCAGATGCTCCGTGGGCATGGCTTGTAGGATCCTGTGTTTTCTGCTGTTTGGCAGCCCCCAGGGTGCATTTCTGTTGCTGACAGCTGTTCCCTGGGCCCGTGCTCCAAATTCCAAGCCCTCCTGAGGGGTGGGGAATGCGTGGGGGTGGAGCAGCACCCCCCATCCCCCCCCCCCACCCTGTGCTCCCTGTCCCAGGTAATCACAGCCCCCGAGCAGGGCTCAGCAGGCACCCCGGACTGATTGCTCAGCTTTGCTGCTGAGGCACAGGCAGCTGCTGCTCCCCTGGGAATCTCCTCCCCAGCCTCTCCAGCAGGCTGCAAGCAGAGGAGTGGCCCTGGGGTCTGTCCCTCCGAGCACAGGGAGCCACAGGAGCCTTTCCCCTTTCTCACAGGAGTGGTTGTTCCTTGTGCGTTTTGTCTTTGCGGAGTCCAAAATGAGAACCTCTCACTTTAAGCTGGTGGTTCACGGGTCAAAATGAGAGGTTCTCATTTCAGACCCTGCAACTTGGAACTTGGACCTCTGTGTGTTTGGGGTGTGAGGAGAAAACAGCAGGGTTGTTGAGGTTGGAAAAGCCCTCCCAGGCCGTCGAGTCCAGGCTGTGACCCATCCCCACCTCGTCCCCAGCCCAGAGTGCCATGTCCAGAGGTTCCTTGGACACCTCCAGGGATGGGCACTCCAAACCTCCCTGGGCAGCCCATTCCAGTATTTAACAACCCTTTCCATGAGGAAATTCCTGCTGATGTTCACCCTGAGCCTCCCCTGGCCCAGCCTGGGGCTGTTCCCTCTCCTCCTGTCCCCGTTCCCTGGGAGCAGATCCCAAATCCCCCCTCACTGCCCCTCCTGGCAGGGAGTTGTGCAGAGCTCAACTGATCCCCCTTTTCTCCAGGCTGAGCCCCTTTCCCAGCTCCCTCAGCCCCTCCTGGGGCTCCAGACCCTTCCCCAGCTCCCTTTATTTCTCTGGACTCTCTCTAGCCCCTCCCTGCCCTTCCTTGAAGTGATTCCATAGAGCTTTGGTGGGGAATGATGGGAATGTGAACTCCAGCCCCCTCCTCTAATTTCAGGCAGGCATTTCCCTCCTTTTTGGCTGGAAACTGGGGGGTTTGCTACCCCTTTTCCCCTGCCCTGGTCCTGCTCTGAGATTCCCTGCCAGGAGATTTAGTTGAGCCGTGGCTGTTCAGCACCAGGGGCTGGCAAAGGGAGCACACTGGGGGTAGCAGTGCAAGAAGCAGGAGCTAAAAACGACCTAAAAAGAGAAGAAAACAGGATTCTGAGTGCTGGGGAGCAGCTTTAGAGCCAGAACTCGGCACCAGGAAGCTCTTTGGGTGGCAAACCCCAAGCTGCCCTGGCTGTCCTGCTGTCCCCATCCCTGTTTCCAGAAGGGAGGCTGTCCTTGCTGACATTTACCACGTTCCTTCTTCAGATGGAAGCCTAAATCTAGTTAATCTAGTTTATTAAAACTGAACACACTCTTATAGTGTACATCGTAACAAACAATATTTTATTGGATCCAAATCTGACCTCTTAACATCATAGGTTAAAAAAGCAGAAATAATTACTCTAAGCAATTAGGGAGACTCTCCCGTACGGTCTTGGCCAGGTGTGAGTTGTTTTTCATTCTTGCTCTTATGTTGACACAGAGTCAGCCTGAGAACATGGATTGTTTTGATTCAGCGTGAGTGAATATTTCGTTTCTCACAGGAGACTTTACTTCATGGCTTGAGCTGAGGTGTTTTTTCTCTGCTCCAAGCCCGTTCCCAGCCTCGACAGGAGGGATGTCTTTGTGTGTCTGGGTGTGTTCCACGAGCTGCAGCTCCACATTCCAGTCTCTGAGTGAATCTGGTGTGACCCCATTGTTTTGTCAGTCCCTTGGAAAGTTTGGAAATAGCTGCTTCAGAGAGCTCAAATGATTCCTTGCTCCACAATCTGTCCCTGCAGCTGCCAGAGCTTCTAAGTAAGCAATTTCCCACGTGCTTAACCTTTTTAGGGCTTCTCTTCCCCAGGAATTACTCTGGAACTTCCACTGAAAAGAGGGGAAAAAAAGCATTGAGAAAATTGCTATTTGCCCTAAACAGAGGTGGCTCACAATTTTCCAGGTGGTTTTTGGGGAGTTTGTAGCTTTTAAAAACGGGTTGAGCGTGCTGAAATCGGGATGCTCTTCCCATTCCTGACTGACAGCTGAGCATGAGATCCCTCAGTTTTCTGGAATTGGGACACAGGAGGCAGAGCTGGAGGTGGGAGCTTCCCAAGGGAGGAGTGAGCCAGGAAGGGATCAAGCCCCAGGGAGTGGAGATGTCCCAGGGCTCCCTGGATTTTTATTTCTGTGGCCTTTTCTCTGCATTTCCTCTCTGTGGAAGGGGATGGTCCCTGTGGAGAGTGCTGAGATAAGCTGGAGGAAGTCTAAATGTAATCTAAAAAGAGATTAATTGGAAAATTGCAAGTAAAAGGCTGTGTCTTGCTTGGACAAAACTCCTGGTAACTTCAAAGGCAGATTAAAGACTTTGCCTGTGTCAGGACTTCGGTATTTGGCCCAAGAAGGAGACAAATGGAAGAGGGTGAGGATGTTTGCCAGCAAGCTGGAGAAGGGAGAGATAAGGTAACAGATGAAACACTCAAAGTCAGCATTTAAGGACATTGCTGCCTGTGGAGATAATTTTATCAACTCCAGAGACAACCATTTTTTTTTTTCTATGAAGTAAAATCTGCCCTTTATGAAGCTGTTTAAAATGGTATTTGTTACAAATTTGATTAGCTGTGCTGCAGGAGCCTGCTGTGGGACAGCCAGTGCCAATACCTGTGCTGATGATGAGTTTGTGGATTTTCCACCTCCTGCCCTTCATTTTGGTGCTGTTTTGACTTTGGGACTTGGACCTCTGTGTGTCTGAAGTGTGAGGAGAGAAAAAAAGATGCTCTTGGTCTTGTGCTGAATCCTCTTGATCCTGAAAGGGAGGGAAGGAGGTGACTGGAACTGTGGCAAGGAATTGGTTTCTAGTTTGGTGAGGCCCAAGGGACTCTCTACCTCCTAAACCCATCCCTCAAATCATGCTTTGCTATGAAAATGTTTTGTCCCATCCTAAAATCAGAAGTCAGGATTATATAATGACTTGCAGGCTGCTCTGAGTGGAAAGAAAAAGGGTGGGGGGGTGTGTGTGTGTGAGAATAGAAGTCAGAGATGTGACTCAATATTGATTTCCACTTGCTTTTTGTTGAAACGCTAAAAATGCCAAGATGAAATATTTGGACTTTTCCTCGTGTTTCTTTCCCTCTTTTTTT
>VZTR01016431.1:7672-22614 GCA_013400775.1 Chaetops frenatus | reverse complement strand
TTTTTTTTTTTTTTTTTTTTAATACCTTTCGCAAGGAGCAGCCTCTCTGCCCAGTTGGATTCCAACCCCTGAATAATTCATAGTCTGTAAATAGCTTCCTCCTCCTCGGGTAAATAGAGCCTTCGTCCCCAGTGCTGAGTGATGCTGCTGGGGGAGAGCAGAGGGGCTCACGGGCTGCGTTTTTGTGTCTCCCCACAGAGTTATGTCATGCCCAGACCACCACAGGGCTCCATGAGGATTTATGGAAGATGCTCCGTGTCTTGGCGCCTCTGGTGCTCCTTCTGCTGTGGCTGATGAGGATCTGGGCCAGCCCCCACTCCCTGAGGATTGGTGAGTGCTCTCCTCGCTCTGCTCTGCGTTTATCCAGCGCTGCTTGGCTGCTCTGCGGGGCTTCCTGGAAGGGAGAATCCCCTTGGGATGTCCCCGTCCAGCTGGGGCTGACACCGAGAGAAATGTTCTCCTTCCTCTTGTGAGTGAAGGGCAGCTCGTGGTGAGTGGAGACACTGAGCTCCTCTCCGTGTTTTGGGACTCTTCTGTCTTTGGTTTGTACATGAAATGCAGTTTGTGGTGAGTTGCCACACTTGCTGAATTTCCTCCCTGCATTTTGGGAATGTTCTGTCTTTGGTTTGTACATGAAATGCAGTTTATGGTGAGTTGACACACTTGCTGAATTTCCTCCCTGCATTTTGGGAATGTTCTGTCTTTGGTTTGTACATGAAATGCAGTTTATGGTGAGTTGACACACTTGCTGAAGCTCCTCCTTGCATTTTGAGAATGTTTTCTACTTCCTTTTGTAAATGACATGGAGTTTATGGTGAGTTGACAGTTACTGAAGCTCCTCCTTGCATTTTGGAAATGTTGTCTACTTCCTCTTGTAAATGAAATGCAGTTTATGGTGAGTTGACAAAGTTGCTGAAGCTCCTCCATGAATTTTGGAAATGGTGTCTCTTCCTTTTGTAAATGAAATGCAGTTTGTGGTGAGCTGAAACACTTGAAGTTCCTCTATGTATTTTGGAAAGGTTCTCTCTATCCTTCTATAAATGAAATGCAGTTTATGGTGAGTTGACACACTTGCTGAATTTCCTCCCTGCATTTTGGGGATGTTCTGTCTTTGGTTTGTACATGAAATGCAATTTATGGTGAGTTTACACACTGAGCTCCTCCTTGCATTTTGGGAATGTTCTCTACTTCCTTTTGTAAATGAAATGCAGTTTATGATTAGTGGACATACTGAGCCCCTTCCTGCATTTTGGGAATGTCTCTTTCTTCAGTTTGTACATGAAATGTGATTTATGCTGAGTTGACACACTTGCTGAAGGTCCTCCCTGCATTTTGGGACTGTTCTCTACTTCCTCTTGTAAATGAAATGCAGTTTATGGTGAGTTGACAAAGTTGCTGAAGCTCCTCCATGAATTTTGGAAACGTTGTCTCTTCCCCTTGTAAATGAAATGCAGCTTATGTTGGATTTCCATATCTGCATTGGTTTTCATGCTGTTGATGTTGCTCCTCCTGTGTGAATTCCAAGCCACCCCTCAAAGAGCCACTGAGGAACCAAACTCACCCCCTGCCGTGCCCTACCCCCTCTCCTGAACCACAGAAAATGAAAGATTTCTCTCTCACAAATATATTTGCCCTCCATGGATGAGCAGGGGGTGCCACAGCCTGAACTGCCCCCAGTTCAGGGGTGCCACAAGAACCCTGCTAACCCCAGAAAATTCCATTTGCAAGGAAGCCCCGTGAATTCAGGCTCCTTTGGGCTGTGTTTAAAAAGCACCCGGGAAGAGGCACCATCATTTTCCCTGGCAGCCCATGTGGATTAAGGAACAGAAACGCATCCAGAAACCTCATAATGGAGCTCACCTCTCAGCACTGACACTTTGCTGTGCTGTTTGGAAAGGAAACTGCTTCCCCTGGCTGTTCCCCCCCTGCAGCCAGCAGCTGCCTTTATTAACTATTTACTGCAGATAAGCAGCTGATCCATCCCTGTCCCTATTTACAGCTTCCACAGGTGACACACTTGACGTGAAATTACCTCTCCCCTCTGCTAGTGGAGCATGAGGCAGCTCAGGAAAAATGGGGAAGGCAGGGTGTGTGAGCTGGCAGGAGCCTGGGAAAGGGTGGCCGGGTGTTTTATATCCCTGGAATGCCTGATTCATGTGGAGCACTCCCAGCTCTGCTGCCTGCATTTCACCCTGATGGGCACATCCTCCACTCCAGCCAGCGGGCAGGGATGGGGATGGAGGGTGAATTAGCAGCATGCTGACTCAAAACCCTTCATTTTGCTTCCTTTTTGGGAGGGCACTGTGGGTTTTTGGGAGCGTGGAAAAAAAAAAAAGGGGGGAGCTCCCCTGAATTTGCAGAGCTGGGGTCTCTTTGCTCCCCAGACAAGCCAGAGTGAAAGATGAAGGTGTTTTGAGACCTGAGATTGTGATTTTAAGTTTTTAAGGACTGGAAATTTCAATCTGTGCTGCAGCTTCCCAGGTGGGAATGGCAGCTGCCTTCCAGCTTGGTTTGGTTTGGGGGGTTTGATGAGTGTTGTTCCTTCAAGCCACAGTTTCATTTTTACAGCGTCTCCAACAAAAAAGTTAATAAAAATAAAGTGCAGAATAAAAAGAGGGGGAAAATATTACCAGCAGCCCTGAAATCATTCCCAAATGCATGCTTTTGGCAAGGCAGGGAGATATGGTATCTAGCAACATAAATCAATGCTCTGCATGGGGAAGGAAAAACAAACCAGCAAGAACATTTAAATATTCAAAGAAAATGTTTAAAACAATGGAGAAAACCATCTGATAGCAGGCTGTGAAATGCCCAGGGATGGGATCAGTAACGGGAGGTGAGCTGGGCAGTGTCAGGGTAGCTTCTTCACCAGGAAAAAGAGATTATTCTCTGCAGCTCTTGGCTTCAGGCAGAAGGAAACGTGGTGGTGCTGAGTCAGGGGCACTTGGCTTGTGAGCCCTGAGCTTCCCTGCTGCTGCATTTTTGGGGTTTCGGGTGGATGCTGGCCCTGGCAGCCCTGGGTGGAGTGGAGAGGCAGCAGATTCTTCAGCTCTGAGCACACAGTGAATTTCTGCTGGCCTGGCCAGGACCCTCGGCGAGTGTTGCATTGCAGTGAGCTGGAGAGGAGTCATCTGAGCAAGAAATGGAGACAACGTGGGTACAGGGTGACCTTCCCGTGCCTGTGGCTGCAGAGGAGCAGCCTGGAGGCCACTGAATGCTCTATTTCTCTCCTCGATACACAGGGGCCAAAAACCCATCAGTGCAAACCTGGTTTTTTCAGCCTTAAACTGTTTGTTCCCTTCTGATCCAACCCTGGAGAAAATCTCCTTGCTCATGTTCTCCTGGAGACCTCGGTGGGGAAATCCAGATCCTAAAAGCTTTATCCAAAATGGTGATGTTTTACTAAGAATGTATTTTGTCAGCCAGCTCCCTGCTCTGTCTGGGTGAATTATTATCTCCGTGGACCTCAAAAGCTGGATCTGATCAGGGGAGGGAAGGAGCAGGCAGGGATGGGGATGTTGTCAGCAGCTCTAAGAGCTCTGGGAGGGAAGGAATTGCCTCCAGGCAGCCTGGAGCCCTTGGAAGAACCAATCCAAGGTTTCCCAAAATATCCTGGGACCTCTTGCAGAGAGGTTGTGTAGCATCCAGCCACCCCAAAAAACCAGAAATCATCAGCTCCCTCCTGCCCTCCACAGCGAGATCTCCCCTGGCCCCACTTTCCTGCAGCTCACAACGTGTGTGGGAGAAATTCTGGGCTGTTTTTTGCCTGTTCACTCGTGCTCCAGGAAGTGTCAGGAAATTTGCCTGAGTTATTTACTGGGTTATTTACTCGGCCTCACCGAGCAGAGCATCGGGGCCCTAAATTGGCATTCTCTGCCTTTATTCATTGGGCGTGCTAAAAAAGGCTCATTTCAAATTCATACCCCGGCCAAAATTGTAGTTTATCTGTGGCACTGCCCTCACCAGGAGCAGGATCAGGAGCCCTGACAGAGGATCTGCTCACAAACTCCTTCTCCTGGAGCCTTTCAAATGCTCTTCTGTAATTCTCTCTGCCTGTGGAAATCCCTTCCCTGCTTCTGTCCCCCAGCTCTGCAAACTTTACACAACAGCTCCAGCATTTGAGGGTGGTTTTTGGGGTGAAACTTGATGTTTTTCTGCCCCACAGCCAGGGACTGTGGCATTAAGGGTGTTTTTTGGGATGAAACATGGTAGTTTTGTACCTCATATCCATGGACTGTGGCATTAAGGGTGTTTTTTTGAGTGAAACTTGATGTTTTTCTGCCCCACAGCCAGGGACTGTAGCATTAAGGGTGCTTTTTGGGGCAAACTTGATGTTTTTCTATCCCTTACCCAGGGACCCTGGGGTGTTTGTCCCTGTCTCTAGGTATGATTCCAAAATTCTGGAGTGCCTAAAGGGTTGTTAATCTCCTGTGTCTGCTCTGACTGTGGAACTACAATCACAGAATCATGGAATGGTTTAGCTGGGTTTAAAGATCCAGTTCCAACCCCCTGCCATGGGCAAGAGACACCTTCCACTGTCCCAGGCTGCTCAGAACCCCATCCAACCTGGCCTTGGGCACTTCCAGGGAAGGAGTAACCACTCTGGGCACCCTGTGCCAGGGCCTCCCCTTCCTCCCAGGGAGCAATTCCTTCCCAATATCCAATCTAAACCTTCTCCCTGTCTGTTTGAAGCCATTCCCCTTGATCCTGCCACTCCAAGCCCTTGTAAAAAGTCCCTCTCCATCTTCCCTGCAGCTCCTTCAGCTCCTGGAAGGCTGCAGCGAGGTCACCCCAAAGCCTTTTCTTCTCCAGGCTGTGCAATCCCAATTCTCTCAGCTTTTCATGTCAAGAAAATGTTCTTGGGGATCCCCCAGAGCTGGGAAAACCCCTGGCATTCAGCTCTGTGTGCTGAAGGAGGTGGGAAGAGGCAGAGTGGAGCTTTTTCTGCATCCCTGTTTTTGTGTGGAGCCCCTTTATTCCCAGCCCATCCCTCTGTCACGGCCGTGGGTAGCAGAGCTATCATTTGGACAGCCCTGAATCCTTCTGTAATCACCCTCCCGAGGTGTTTATGATCTACTAAACCACTTTTTCAGTGAGTAAAGGCCCCAGAGCTGCCCTGCTGGGTGCAGTTTGTCCATAGGTGTGTCTGAGCTGGAGGGCTGAGGCAAAGGGAAAAATGAGCATTAAGAACTCGGGAGGTAAAACTGAACGATAACAGCAGTGGAACTGTGGATAGTTTGGTTCAGCCCCCTCAGGACACACAGAATTCTCCTGCAGGCACTGCACAGGGAAGATCCCACGAGGCAAAATTAGCATTTTAAAGGGTGCTGGTGGCTGTGATGATGAAGGTGCAGCCAGTCCCTGGGTGCTGGGGAAGGAGGACGCTGATGTCAGCAGGTACCAAATTCTTCCCCCCAGGTGTCAGGATGAGATGATGGGGGAAACTCTGCTCTTCCTTTCACTGCAGGCAGGGAGAGAGTGGCTTTGTGGCAGATTTTGTGCCATCCCCAGCTCCCCATTTCGGGTTTGCAGCTGGCTCACACAGCTTGAAACTCCTCTTCTCCCTCCTGCTGGAAACATTCAACACACACAAAGCACAAACTCCTTTCCTGGTTGTAGTTCTGCCTTATCCAAGCCCTTTGTGGATGCTGCTGATGGATCTGGAATAAAGTGGCTGTGGATTTGCTGTTCCCCAGCAGAGGAATGGCCTTAGCCTGGCTTTGAACCTGGCCAGGCTGCTTGATCAGCTCAGAGCACAGGAACAATCTGCAGGGCTCACATGGTGGTGCTGTTGCTGGAAATCCTCTCCACTTTGTCATTAGGATGAGTGTTTAATCCCAGTTTGGGGAGTGGGGTGGGAGGAGGGTGTAATTATTGGGATACAAAATTAATATTTCCCCCAATATTAAAAAGAGCCAGTTAAGTTCATTAAAGCGAAGTAGGTTGGTAGTTATTTATCATTTGCTGCTGGAGAGTGGTGAGAGGTAGGGGAAAATACAATATTTATTTGCTATCTGCTCTTTTAATTTGGTTCTGATTATTCTTCTAGGAGAGTGATGTCTTATTTATGGGTTTTGAGTTATGTGCATAAAGATTTATTTTTTTAAAAATCACCTGTACAGATGCCAGGCCCTTCAGCAAAGCCTCATTTAGACTTAGAGTGAATCACAAATGGTTTGAATTGGAAAGACCTCAAAGATCACCCAGTTCCAACCCCCTGCCATGGGCAGGGACATCTTCCACTGGATCTGGTTGTTCCAAGCCCTGTCCAACCTGGCCTTGGATACTCCCAGGGATCCAGAGGCAGCCATAGCATCTCTGGGCAAATTTTATCCTTGGGATTCTTTGCAGTTCTCCCCAGGTATTGCATTCCTGTGTGCCACTGCCCCATCTCCTTTAACCCTGCCTGTCCTGAGCGATCTCGTTAAGGCACCTCACCCACAGAGGCTACTCAAGGATAAAATGAAATGGTTGTTTTTTTAGGAAAAAGCAACTGAAAAGTATTCAAAGAGGGATTGGTGACTGGTGCAGCCATTTATCTACCCTGTTTTTTCTCTAGAATGATCTGGTGAAAGGAGTTTCCTTGAAAGCTTTTGCTGCAGGACACCAGGGCAGGGCGTTGAGGCTCCGCCGAGGCCGGTGCTGGGCACGGGCGGTCTCTGCGTGCAGGCAGGAGCTCTGCACACCATTCCCACTCTAAACCTGTGGGTGCAGACTCTCCTTGGGGCTGTGCTCAGCACCCTCTCAGCCTGCAGAGGCACGAGGCTCATTAGCACCATGGAAGTGTGAGCAGAAACTGCGGGAGGAGCGCGGGCGCTTCTGAGCGGGAGCCGGGCCCAGCCGCGAGCGGCTTCCTGAGGGATGCAGAAATCCTGAGGGATACACAAACCCTGCACCCCTCTGCTTGGCTTTGGTTTTCAGCAGTGAGGAGAGAGGCCTTTCTGGCAGATGAACAGGGCTGGGTACCAAAGAAGGGAGGGATTGACTGTTTCCTCCACCGTGGAGGTTTTTATGTGAATTTTATGTGATCGAGGTTGGATGCGTTTGGCTTAAAAATCAACTTAGCCTCATCCTGCAGGGAAAACTCCATGGGAAAAAGAGGGATTTGGTGCAGAGCAGGGAAACTCCATGGAAAAAAAGCAGAGAGGGGCTTGAAGCAGAGCAGGGAAACTTCATGGCGGGGGGGAAAAAAAAGGGGGTTGGTGCAGAGCAGGGAAACTTCATGGAAGAAAAAAGGGATATTTGGTGCAGAGCAGGGAAACTCCATGGAAAAAAGAAGGGCTTAGGAGTAGAGCAGGGAAACTTCATGGAAAAAAGGGGGGCATGGTGCAGAGTAGGGAAGCCCATGGAAAAAAGGAGTGATTTGGTGCAGAGCAGGGCAACTCCACAGGAAAAAAGAGGGATTTGGTGCAGAGTAGGGAAACTCCATGGAAAAGAGAAGGATTTGGTGCAGAGTAGGGAAACTCCATGGGAAAAAGAGGGATTTGGTGCAGAGCAGGGAATGTTCCTGGAAAAGAGAGGGATTTGGTGCAGAGCAGGGAATATTCCTGGAAAAGAGAGGGATTTGGTGCAGAGCAGGGTGAGCTGCCCTGCCAGGAGAAGGTGTCCAGGCATCAGGCAGATCATGCCCAGCAAAGCAGTGCCCCTTGCCTGGCGTGGGAGGGCTCTGCCTCTCTCCAGGCTGCAGCTTTGCCACATAAAACATAATGAGCTCCTCGTCTCCAGCGCAGGAATCCAGCACTATAATAATATGAATAATAAATAATAAGCAGATTTATATTTTAGATCAGTGCCACAGGGCATGGAGTGAGGAGGGGACGAGGTGTCAGCCAGCCAGATCATCTCTTTCCATCTTTTGCACCTCCGTGGCAGAGTTATTTTTCCTGATCTGTTCCTATTCATTAATGTCCGAGAGGCAGGTTCTATTATCCACCCCAGGAGGCCTTTAAGCTTTGTTTTGATTCATTATATATCCACATACATATTATATAGATATAGATCTCTCTGTGCAGAGCAGCTGGATGGGGAAACCGGCTGGTAGTTATGGAAAAGAGCCACGTTACTTAAGCAGCAAATCAACGTTCTATTTCTTCACTCTCCCGTTCATTGAAAGCCATTTAGCCACCAGCACGGGGGGTAGGGGGGGAAGCTGTGGTGCCCCTGGGCACAGCAGCAGCTGCTGCCCTGCCCTGTGTGGCTTTGTGGGTTTGGAAGGTGACTGGGTTGGAAGCAGGTGCTAATTCAGCAGGAAAAGGGAAATTTGAGGAGAGGAGCCAGGGAGAAGAGGGGTTGGTCAGTGGGAAAGGTGACATTTATCTCCTCCAGGCACAGTCCTGAGCTGTGGCAGGGTGATAGAGGACAGGCATGGATAGGTGCATGTGCAGAATTTTGTAGCGAAGGTCTTGTTTTTTACATTTGTTCCTGAATATTAAACATTCTCCCCGAGCCAAGGATCAGGATCTGAGAGTCATGTAACTTGTTTTATATCTAAATACTGTTCCTGCCCCTCGGCAGCACTTTGTGTATTTAGCTGCTGAGCCACCTTTAATACAGATCTTTTTCCTTCACACAGAAAAAGCTACTGATAGCAGGAGCTACTCTGCAATTTCTTTCATTATTTTTTCATATATATATATATATATGAATAAAAAAGTCAATTACATGAATGAAAGATCCTTGCTTGCCTGCCTAAGCAGCTGCCAAAATGAATTCCAACTCGGAGCCAAATTCAGCAGAGCTGGGATCTCTGCAGAGAGCTCCAGTGTGGCGTGAGATGGGATTGTGCAGGAGGCTGCATTTCAGATTGCTGCTGCCCAGCCCCTGGCCCCTGGCTGTCCGTGTGGGCAGCCAGCAAGGATGGATTGCACTCCACTGCAGGGCTGGATTAAATCCCCTCTCAGAGCCCTGCTGGGGTGGGAGCCCTGCCTGGCAGCTGCCTTGGCATGCAGAGCACCTGGGGATGTGGTGCCAGCCTCGGGGATCGCTGCAGCTCCAAATCCCTTCCTCCCCACAGACCAATTCACTTGTGTCTAAGGAACCTTCTGAAGGGAGCAGGAGAGTTTTGGGGGTGTAGTCAAAGGAGTTAAAAATTTTGGGTGAGCATGTAGGGGGAGGCAAATCCTCCACAGAGGCAGGAGCAGTTCTGGGAATGACTCCTGAGGATGGGGCACCTCTGGATGCCTGGCTGAGGAATGTGCTCCTTCTTTTTAGGGAAATGCAGCTCTGTAGTGACCACGATGTGATCTGAAGCTCCTTTTCAGGCACTGAGGGGGAGGAGGGCCTTACAGATTTTAGGTAGATGCCCAATTTCTTCAAGGTGAGTTGAAATAAAGCTGAATTTGGGAGCTGGTTGGAACCCTTCTGGGAAGGGCAGGGAGAGGATGGCAGATGGAAGACAAAAAGCCACTCCAGCTCTAGCCTGTCAGAGCAGAGCTGAGATCCCCACCCTGGGGGAGAGCAAGGAATGGTTTCTTTGTGCTCCAAGCCTCGTGCTCAGGGTTTATTCCCCCAGCTCTGTGACTCTTGGCACATTCCCTCGTCCTTGCTCCGTGCATGGGTGGGCTGCAAGCTCAGGAGCTCTCCAGGCTGCCACGGGCCCAGAGCTGAGCTCAGTGAGGTGTTAAAGCCCTCTTGCAGGCCTTGCTGGGCAACCTTCCCAGAAGAGGAGCTTTTGACCTAGCAGGGCACTTCTCTGGAGTGCCCCTGTGCAGCTAATTGCTGCTGGCTCAGTGTCAGATAAACACAGCCCCCGGGAAGCTGAAATCCCAAATTGCCCTGGCTCAGATCCAGCAGCTCCCACTCTCCACAGGCAGGTGTTAGGGACACACAGCACTTGGAAAAGTCCCAATCCCAGGAAGTGGAGAACAACCTGCTGACAAAGCAGGGGGGGAGTGGTGGGTCCTGCCCTTCCCTTGCTCCCAGCTTTGTCCTCCTCTTCCTCCTCACTGAGATCCAAGCTGCTGGCTGAGAGTGCTAAAAAAAAAAACAAAAAAAACCCCAACAAAACAAACAAACAAAAAAAAAAAACCACTGAGGAGAAAGGGAAGGGTGGAAGGCCCTGAAAGAATGAAATTTGCTTTGCTGTGGGATGCCAGCTGTGGAAAGCAGGGGAGCACCCACAGTCCATGGCTGTGAGAAAGGGCTGTGAGCAGGCAGGGAAAATGGGGACAACCATCCAGGAGAATTGTGTCACTTTAGGGAGGCATCACAGCCCAGAGCCCTTCTTTGGGGTGTTATTTGGAGAGGAGAGGAGTGTGGGCAGACTGGGAAGCAGAAGGAGAAAGTCCTGGCTGGAAAATGCAGATGTGACAGCAGAGAGGTGGAGCTGGGAGGGATCTGAGAGCAGCAGGAGCAGCTCTGGCCTTGCCCTGACTCCAGCCCTGCCAAATGAGGGCTGTGGATGTCAGGAGGCTGCAGAGAGAGGGATGGCTCCTGTTCCTCTTCACCACTAATGAATTCCTCTTGCACCTCCAGACACTGTAGGGGCTTGGAGAGACTAAATGGAACTTTATGTGGAAGTGATGGCTGAATGTCAATGCTGCTGTCGAAGCCAATTTGGGAGCTGGAACGTGCTAAAAGAATTAAGATTGTTAAATGGAAATAAGTCTACTTGGTTGAGATAAAATAGGGTTTAAATGAGTGAAATCATCAGTGGATTACCCTTGTTAGAGCACTGCCTTATTTAATAAACTGGGTTTTAATCTGCTGAGAGAATTCCTGAAGGGAAAGCTCAGCCTGTGGAGGTGCAGGGATGTGATGAAGGGGAAGGACCAGCTGTGTCATCACCCTCTAGAATGGAGCCACAGGAGCAATAATTTGCCCTAATTTGTACTTTCACAAGGGTCTTGTTCACTGCTTTATGAGTGGGTTGATCTTTGTTTGAGTTTCTCTTGTTGGCAGAATCGGGGTGGGATCACCTTGATACCTCTGGATCCCTCGTGTCCCTGGGGAGAATTTTTAGAGCAGGGCCATGCAGTGCTCCATCCTTTTTGGGACAAAATGATGCACTCAGAGCTCCCCTGAAGCCCTGGCCAGGAGTGATGCAAAGGGAGCAGCTTCTTGTTGCATTTAGGTGGGAAAGAGAGTTCTGGGAACCTTGAGTGTTGCAGTTTTACCCAAAGAGAGAGCGCAGTAATTATTAATGGCCACTGATTACCTGCTGCTGCAGGAGCAGAGCTGCTGCAGAAGAGCAGCCAGGTGCTTTGGGGCAGCTCTACCTGTCCACCTGACTTAATGCAGATGTCACCTGTCACCTCTCATGTGCTCCTGACCCATCTCTCTGCAGTGGCAGCCCTGAAAGCCGAACTGCTCCAGATGCTTCCAGAACTGCCCATGGAGGTGATGCCTGCAGTGGCTCCCTGGAAACAGAGCCCAGGCAGGAGGGAGGGAATAAAGGTGGGGATTGATTGGAAAGGCCTTCAAAGGCTCAGCCTGGGGAGCCAGAGGCTGCTCTCACAATGGAGCCCAAGATGGGCCCCGAGTCACGAGTCCTTCACACCTTTATGGCTTTGCTCCATTTGCAGATCAGCATCAATTCCCCAATTCAAACTTTAGCTAATGATGCCATTTCCCCAGATTATCCCCCCCTTCTCAAGATGTTGGGTGACACATTTTGGGCCCAGGACAATCCCAAAATCTGGGATTCCTGCTCCCCATCCCACTGGGACATTCCAGGGCTGCTCTGATGCCTGAAGGGGCTCCCTGGAAACAGAGCCCAGACAGGAGGGAGGGAATAAAGGTGGAGATTGATTGGAAAGGCCTTCAAAGGCTCAGCCTGGTGTCTCACAATGGAGCCCAAGATGGGCCCCGAGTCACGAGTCCTTCACACCTTTATGGCTTTGCTCCATTTGCAGATCAGCATCAATTCCCCAATTCAAACTTTAGCTAATAATGGCATTTCCTCAAGCTCACCCCCCCTTCTCAAGATGTTGGGTTGCACATTTTGGGCCCAGGCCAGTCTGGGTGTCCTTGGAGAGCAGCTGGGAGAGGCTTTGTTATGTCAATGTGAACATGAGAGAGCAGCAGCTCCCAGGCTCCAAAACCCTGCAGAGTCCCACCCTGAGCACTGCAGGGTTTGGGAAATATGAAAGTTAAAATCCAAGGCATCAGAGGGAAGGGCCTGATCTCCTCTCAGCACTTTTGGGACTCTGCTCTTGGCTGCTGGAGCTCTGAGCCTGGAGGTGACAGTCCCTGGCCATGGGGGGAGCATCTGCTACAAGGGACAAAAGCACAAGGAGGGATAAAGTTTGATTTTCCTCTTAGTTGTGCAACCCTGGGGTTTCAGAACATCTT
The DNA here is from genome assembly GCA_013400775.1 of Chaetops frenatus. Lineage (NCBI taxonomy): Eukaryota > Metazoa > Chordata > Aves > Passeriformes > Picathartidae > Chaetops > Chaetops frenatus. The sequence continues at coordinate 10,323 of VZTR01016431.1, read as the reverse complement.
GAGTTCTTTACTTGGAGGATTTGTGAATTTTCATGCTTTTTTTCAGTCAATTTTGAGAGAGAAATGGAGTCATTGGTGGGTTGGGAGGCTCTGGTGGGATGCAGGAATCTGGGATCAAATTCCAGCCTTGGGGTAAGTAGGCTGTGGGTAACCTGCCTGGGTTATGCCCTGATCTGTTCAAAGGAGCCAGTCTGATGCAAATATTCCATTTTTGGTAGCCTTGTTGTTGTCAGAAGGGCTGATAAAGCTGGCTACAGGCAGAGCTGAGCCTATCCTCGATTTTTATCTCTTTTCCTGGGTTTGTCCAGCAAATTGGTCTCCAAAAATGCCAAAAGTTCTTGCATCTCATGCAGCTGAAATTGTGTTCAGGGGAGAACTTAGAGCTGGAAGAAGGCAAGGAAAGGGCTCTGTGTCCCCAGTCCTGCTGGAGGGATTGCTGCTCATACCCCAGTGCAGACTCCCAGGAGCTGGGCTGTCCTCTGGAATTACTCCTGGTTTCCTCTCCTGGAGGTGTCACCTCCTGAGGCTCATCCCACATCAGCTTAAAACCTCTGTGACCTCCTTGCCAAGCCCGGGGTGGGGGGCAGTGAGGGCTGGCAAGTTGGGATGTGGTGCCAGCCTGGCTTTGGCTGAGGATCCCCTCAGCCATTACAGATTCCAGCCTCTCCTTTGCAGTCCCCAGGACCTGTCAGGGTGGGTGCTTTGGGGTGAATTTGTGTGCACATTGTGGTGTTCAGCACTTGGCATCCCCTCCCCCTTGTTCCAGATCTGACCCACAGTGATTCCGCTGCATGGAATTCCATGGCATGATGGAATATTCCAGGGCAGGATGCTCTCAGCCCTTCCTTCCCCCTGCAGAGAGGTTTTTTCTGGTCGTGCTCAGCTGCTCCCACTTGTCCATATTCCCATTTTTCCAGCAGCAAGTGCATTCTGCTCTTTGGCTCTGGCACTTCAGGACGTTCTGTTCCACATCCCTTGCACAGAAGAGAGAGAGCTGGGCAGTTGCAGACCTTCAGTATTTATTATCCATTGTATTTGCACCCATTCCAATGGACAGAATACCCACTAGAATATCACATAGAGCTTTTTGGCATTCTTGGCTCACTGGGGGCCCTGCAAGAAGAACTTGATCGTTCCAGCCACACTCAGAAATCCCATGATCTTAATGATCACAGAAAAGAAAGCAAAAAAACAGAGCTGGCAAGGAAATGTCTTGCAGTGCTTGTGCTAAATCATAAACACCCCATGTATCCCCATCCCAGATGCCTCATGAGCCCCAGCTGAGTTTCCCAGGGGCAGGTGAGGCTGCATTGGCTTTGCCCAAGTCTCCAAGTCCCCAGCAAGACCAGCCTTTGCCATGGGGCAGCTCTGGCACAAGGCAGGCCCTGTGCTTGCCCAGCTTGGCACAACTGAGGAGCACCAGCGTGGCAGGAGATGGTTCTGAGTTGCCCAACTCAAATTTTGGAGCAGAAACCTCGTTTTCCTCAGCTATGGCTGAAATCCTGCTCTTCCCTCCTGCGTTTAAATCCCATGGAGCATCTCATTAGGAGCAAATGATGCCTCAGGCAAGTGGAGCTGTAGAAAAGTAATCTTTATTAAGCACCCTCAGTGGTCAGAGTTGCTTGATGAGCTCTGGAGTTTTATTTGCAGGCAGCTCGAGTTGTTGTTGGGCAGGAAAAGGCTTTGAGCTCTCTGCAGTCCCTGTCTCCAGCTTGCTGTTCCCTCTTCCTGCCCTCAGTCCCTCCAGCCCTGCAAACTCTGCTGGCAAAGCTGTGGACACTGAGAGCAAAAGGACAGGAAGAGGCTGGGTGGGATAAACCAGGAACGTGAGGAGGGACTCAAGGTGCCTGCAGCTCATCCTGAGCTGGACACAGATTTCTCTGGAAAAAAAAAGGGGTAAAGAACCCATAGATTGATGTGGCTTTTTGCTGGTGAGGCAGAGGGGATGGATTAAAGAGCTCTGGAAAATCAAGCAAGGCATGGGGTGTGAGTGAAGGTGTTCACACCTCAGGGAACCCTGAGGTTGTTGGAGGCTCTTCTGCTGCACAGGGTGGGAGATTTCCAGGCTGAGCTGATTCCAATTTCCAATCTCTGCTGCCTTTGCTCCTCCTTCTCCTCACAGAATCCCCAGGGAAGCTGTGGCTGCCCCATCCCTGGAAGTGTCCCAGGCCAGGCTGGAGCAATCTGGGATAGTGGAAGCTGTGTCCCTGCCCATGGCAGGGGGTTGGAATGAGATAATTTCTTTTCCAACCCAACCCATTCTATGATTTTCTGGTTTCCTGGTTCCTGCCCTTTTGAAAGACAAACTGAGACGGATCCGTGGCTGTTTGTTGTCCTGGGGCTGTCACATTTCATTGTGAGGAAATGAGAAGCATTTTCAGGCATTAGCTGGCAGCAGGGAGAGTTTGAGAGAGGCAGTTCATGCCACTGAACATGCTTGTGGAAGATGTGTCCTCATGCTTGGAGAATCAATTAACCTCAAAAACATTTAGGTGACTTGGTTTGAAGAACACTGAATTTCCTCTCCTGCTGCTAAAATCAGCCACCTTCAGCGTGAAGCGTGGAAAGTTTCTAGCACTGAAAGGTGAAGTGAGAACAAAAAAAAAATAAAGTGAATAAAATAACAGCATAATGCCAGGAGAAATGCAAAA
>VZTR01016430.1:11198-24268 GCA_013400775.1 Chaetops frenatus | reverse complement strand
AAAAAAAAAAAAAAACCACCACCCAAAAAAAAAGAAAATAAGCATGTGAGGACACTTGTTGGAAACTGAAGAGAAGTGATGAATGTAGTATGTAGATAAATGCCTGGAAGTTGTTATGAAGAAAAGTGAGTGTGAAGAAAAGTATGTATGAAGGTGAGTCTGGTTTTCAGTTAATCCAAGCATAAACCTTTTAAAGGTGAACACCCCAAAATCAATAGTCATTTTAGAGGCAATGTACTGCATATATTACCTATATTGTGAGAGACCAGATAATCCTCTTTGCGTGAGCCTAATATTGTTCTACTTTTGTCAGAATTCCCCTCTTGGAAAAAGAGCTATAATAGAGATATTTACTAATATCCATCTAAGCCCTCCTTGTTTAAAGGATTCAAGAAGTCCAGGACTATTAAAAAACATTACCAATAAGACAAGTAAGATGATATTGCTGGTCACTCCATTTATAGATTCTGCTTCTCCTGCTATTAAAAACCAATTTATTTTTCACTGTCATATGGGGGAGGAAGAGTGAGAGAAGCTTTTCAGGCAATTCTGTATCTCACAGTCCAGACCTAAGAAATAAGTGGGCAGAGACAGGAAAGATGGTTTTATCCCTACAAGATATCTGGAAAAAGGCATACTGATATAGTCGTTAAATATTGCAAAGAACTATAGTATTTCTGGCAAAAATCCAAGCAAGTCTTTGTCCACAAAAACTTTCAGACTGTGATCACAAAATATTGCCACTGACCAATTTACAAGAACTCCTTTAAGTTCAGTTCTAGCATTTAAAGTGAATATTAAAATCTTTTGTAATAATTAACTATTTACTGTTTGATCTTATTTTTTCCTATTCCCTTTCAACTCTGAGACAAGTTTTAATATTTTCATCATTTACATTTAACAAGTTATATACACAGAACATGGTTTCAGTTAGCAAAGCAAGCAATCAGCAACTCCTCCCCTTCTTTTAGCAACTATTTTAAATGAAGAAAGATTACAAGTGCTGTGCTTAAAAATAAAAAGATGTTATGTCATCAAGTCCTGGACATTGCTGCAAGATGTGTTGTTTCTATTCAGGTCAATAAGCTTCCAAAACTACAAACACACAGATACACTTTGGTGCAAAGAGAAAAGGAAAAAAATTGTCTTATGTAGGAGCAGAATACAGAAGTTTACGTGAAAAGACTGACTTCTCGAGGCAGATTCCATTGCTTGTGTTGCTGCAAAACCAATGGATTCTGCACAGTTCTGTTAACCATCAGCAATTATCTTCCTGTCAAAGCTAAAGGTAACAAATTTCCCCATATCCAGCAAGGCTATATCATCAGCCGGACACCAGCATCATTTGACGGAAACTAAATCACGACACCAGCCAAGAGCTCTGACAGACAAATGTGCTGCCTCCGAAAATCTAGGCCTATCACTCAGAGGAGGAAAAAAGGTTCTCTCAGCTGGTCTTTCTGAAAAGAGATTAAATGTTGCAGATTCTGTAAGTACAGTACCAAGCAAATCCTAAATATGAGAATTATTAATGGACTTCACTACTGGTCTTTTTAATCTTTTGCCAACATATGTTCATCTATTTTACCTTGGTCTGTCTTGTTTCCTGATGGACATAAAAGGCAGGAACCGTGCATTATCCTAGTCTTAATCAGAGCCAGCAGCACAAGAACAATGTACCTCTACCTATCACTTGGATAACACTTTAGCATTAGCTGTTCTTTTATAATGAAGACTGTGTAATAAAAGATACCTCTAATGCGTCCTGTCCTTATGCTTAACAATAACATTCATTTCATGATATGCTACATAATGGGAATACCAGTTCTTAACCTGCTCAGTAACAAAGTACTGCATTACCACCATGCAATTGCAGTTTGGCTGGAATTTCCTGATAATCTGTGGCTGGAACTCACATTCTTTTCCCCAAAGGGACACACAGTACAGTAGATCAGCCTGTAACTGCAGGACTACAATTGGAGTATGGCTATCTTTAACCTATGTAATACCCAAGGTATAAAAAATGTGATGCTTTTAAAGTGGTGCTATATATTGCTAAATACAAATCAAAGAACTTTCATTGACAGATCAGTGAGATATTTTTTACACAGGATCTGGTGTCACATTAAAGGTAATCACAGTCACAATTATCTGGTGGAAGTTGCAGTGGGCAGCCTGTGAGGGGGACTGTGTGTCTGAGGGGATTGATCGCACTGGAAAATGCCTTTCACCTCTCGGTCACTGGTTCAAACATGGGCCAGGCTGGTTGTGACCTACAGCTGTTACTGCTTGACAGCTGTTCAATGACCTGTGTGAAATGAGCATATCCAAACCAGCACCTTTTGGGGTGATGTCCATTCCCCATGCAACAAACAGCTGCAGCAGACAGCAATTACAAGCACCTGAGGAGCTTCCAGCAGCTTGAGGAACTGTATGGACATTGTTCCTAGAGGCACTGATTCCATGCAGGGGCTGCCATACATACACATCCTGGTTTGGAAACACTCACACATCCTACATTTCATAACACTGGACATTTTGGCTCAGTAAGGCTGCCTTCAAGTGAAGTAGATGTTTCCCAAAAATAACTTAAACTACAAAAAAAAAGCCCCCAAAACCAACCAACCAACCAACCAACCAAAAAATTTAAAAAAAATACATATAAAATAAATAAATAAACCAAAACAAACCACCACCACAGAACACACTGTGAAATTTGCTAATTAGGTTTCAAATTCTAGATTGTATTTACTGTAACTGTTGAAAATTCACATACAGAAGAGAGTACATGGAAACCAGAAGTCCAGTTTAAATGAGTACTTTGTTTCCTACCTTTTATTCTAAATTTTCAAGTAGTCTGCCAAATTGGCAGATTCTATGTAAAGAGGAAGAACAAAAGAACAGTTTAAGTAAGAAATGGTATAATAAAAAGAGAAGCAAGAGAGAACTTTAACTGCTCCATGCTGACACCTTCTATACTAAATATAAGACACGAAAGTTGGGAATTTTTCTCTGCTTAGGAAGACTGGGATTCAATGGGAATCCTAAACAAACTTAAATATAACTCAAGTGTTTCTGTGTTGAAACCAAAGTTTATATCCTGAAGAACAACATTCAGTGGTTTCCTTTCCTTTCCTTTTTGATGTCTCTCACATAAAGAGAAAAAAAAGTACTGCTTATTCTAAGACTAGTAGAGCACACAAAATATGGATACAGCAGCATGAAAGCTACTAAAACTCCAAGAGTCTACGTTGCTGTAAATTTAGAGCTCACAGGATACAGTAAAATACCAAACACCTTTTAAAGCCTGGGATCCAAAAAAGGATCCTCTTAATTAAGCTTCATATGGGTTTCAGATTAATGAGAACATGCAGCAAACGTGAGATCAGGTACCAGGCATTTACTGAAAGTTCTTAATTATTAGTAGCATAAGCTAGCTCTGGTTAACCCATATGCTGGATGGATGAACCATCCAGCTACACAATTTTAGAAACAGAAAAAGCTAGCAGCTATTCATCTGGATAAATTAGGTATTTAACAGCTAGCTAATTCAGTATTAAAGCACTCAAACTAAAGAAAGAGCTAACCTGGGTAAGTGATGAAAATTCTTAGCTTGACTCTACTTTTAACCTCAGTGTGATACCTAAACAGTCTACTCATTCATTCTACGTCAAAGTGACGCTCGTGAAACACTACATTTTAATTAGGATGCTTTATAATATGGAACAAAAAGTATTGAAATGAAACACATAATTAAAACACATGTCATGGTGAATCATTTTCATTTATATCACAATACACCAGTGCCATGACACTGTTGCTACAGGCTCTGAGCACTACTGAGGACATATTTACCTACCAGCAGGAAATCTCATCCAAGAGTGTTTGAAATCCTGGCTGTCCATATTTGTCTATACTAATCCTATTAATGCACTTGGCACTGAGCTTGTTCTGGAAGGACCCTACATTCAGCCTAAGACTACAGCCAGTACCTCTGCCCTCTTTTGCATATTGATTAGTGCACAGATGGGGGTAGGGGCAAGAAGTGCAAGGAAATAAAATGAAACTACCAAATATTTCAGCCTTTCACAGCATAGTAATTGAAATATGCTTTTTTCCTTTACAAATTAATATTTCTGTTACAAACCATTGAAAGAAGTTTATAACACCAATAACACCTGAGAAATCAGTCACTACTGTAGTTAATGACTGGTTTGGTAGATTGTTAACTGCCCTTAACTTCCCATGAGTGGTTAACTAACAAACCAGTCATTACCTACTTCATGGGGATTAGAGGTTAAACATAAACTTGATTACAAGCTATAAATGTGAGTAATTTGAAATGTTACTGGTTATTACAAAAATATATGGTAATAATTTCCTCTTTAATGAAAGGGAGCATGTTTTTAGTGGTCCCCAGTTTCTTGTTGAGGCTTAGGAAAAGAGATCAGTGTATGATGAACAGCTACATTCTTATGATGGGTATCTGGAGCTAGGTGGCAAAAGTGAATACTCACAACCTATCTGCATCATAAAAATATAAAATAAATCTATCTGTAAATAAACATGGGCTTTGTAGTATGTATACTTAATTTGCAGTTGAAAATGTTTGTGGCCAACAGATGCAGATTTTGCAATCACACGTATAGGGGAGAAGAGTAATCCTTCACTTGCATGGAGGAAAAAATGACAAATCTGAAGAATTCAAATATATGCAACTATTTGTTCAGAAGAATCTTTAAAGTGTAGTGATATAATTACTTGCAGGAACCCAGAGTAAACTTCCTCTTTCAAGAGAAATCTCACATGGTAAAATGATTAACAAGGTAATTAAAACAGGTAAAACTTAGTCTTAAAGTTTACAGAGTTTGGGACTCAGATCACAGAACCAGGTTCAGAAACAGCATAAAATTTCAAGAAAAAACAAAGTCTAGATGTCTAAATATCTCAGTGTAAACACCTGAAAGAATGCACCAGCTACTGACTGTGTCCTGTGGTAGCAGTATAAACTGAAGAAATTATATTGTACAGTGCCAGGCTGAGATTTCCAGAGCCATCTGGATTTTCAGAGATTATCAAAGTGCCTTAAATAATTTGGAAGTGCTAAAAGGAACTAAATCAAATGTGGGGCAAGGAAATGACATTTCACACTTACTCTAGTAAACTTAACATGGTATATAAGCATAATCTGTGCTAATGAAAGAGTTTAAAGAGCCACTAAAACTCCTTAACATGAGTGGGACAATGACCGAGGTCAATAAATGTGGGAAGTTCTAAATCAAGAGGAAGGTTCCCCAATCTCAGATTAGGGGAAAATAATGAAACACTTATCCCATCCTGAAAATCTAAGAACTAATTGAAAAAAAAAACAAAACCCTCACTCTTTGCCACCACAATTGCTTGTGTTTTTTAGAATTTGATACAAAATTGAAGTTACTGAGGGAACTGCTGCTGGCATGTAGGGCTAGGAGAATCACAGGTTTTGTATGCCTAAACATAAGCAATTAAAAGTACTTTAAAGTCACAGGGAAAATGATGGATCAAAACTATACAGTTTAAAGACTAGCATGCATGAAAAAAAAATCATTGTTTCTTAAATAGAAAAGGTTGTCTCCTATAAAAATGCAGCTTCCCCTAACCTGCAGCTTTGATGTGATAGCTCACTCCCAGGTAGCTTCTAATCTGAGGGTCAATCACCCATAGTTAAATCTGATATATTGCAACCCACAAAATATCAAAAAAATACAGCATTTCCTTTTGGGAAAACTATACTACTCAAGAATGGTAGACAAATACAGTTGAATAGTAAAAGAAAGAAACTAACCCAGTTTTGTTGATGCACTTACTTTTATGATTTCCTTCCTCATTAAGAGGCTCTTGCAACATAGAGAAATTCTCATAGTAAAAATAGACCATTACTGTAGCCACCTTCTCTTCCCAAGGCCCCAGTTTGGTTAATACTGTATTAAACTACATTTAATAATTTATAAGTGGTGCAGAATTCCTTCCAACAGGTGTGTGAACCCCAGGAAAAAACATGGTTTCAATAACATCTTGTGTAGTTTTATTGAACATAGACTGGTGCTTTCTGCACTCGTAATTAAAGTGTTTCAGCACAGTCTGGTTTAGCTCTATGTGTACCATACTAATAAACTCTAAATAGTATTAAGTGTCATATATACAGGCCACCAACTTCACAGCTCCATTTCAGCAGTAAAGCTCAGCATTTTTATGTTATGATTATTATACAATAAAGACAGGAATTTCTCATAATGCTATTTGTGCAGCTATGACACCATTTATACTTAAACCTATCAAACTTTAAATCACTGGAACCCCTGCTGGCTTCTGATCAGTTCAGAAAGAACCATGCAATGAAATAGTGGGTGCTGGTTTGAAGGCACAAAGCCTTCAACAGCATCTTCCAAACCTGCATGGAAACACTCCTAGCAAGCTCATGTACAAACACTTGCAGGACATTTCAAAACCAGATACCAGGTGCTAGGAATATGCACATCCAGCCAACTCAGCCCTAGATCACGGCCACTCAGCCACTCACACCCACTCCTCAGCACAGACATACCCTTCAGTCTATCCAGCTCCTCTTTAGTGGCTCCCAACACCAACCAGTCCATGTGTGTTATCTAACAGAAAGAAAGAAAAAATCCCAATAGTGAACCCTTCCCTGAGGTGTCCTTTCAGCTAGCACAGCACACAAACTAAGCATAAGTGGTTGCTCTGCCACTCTCAGAACTGGTTCAGGTGAGAACTGTTGGCCTGGCAAATCAGAAGATAGGTGAGGAGAACTCAAAAGCGGGTCTAGGAGACATAGAAGAGATAATGTGGGAGAGGCTATAGGTAAAATTGATAGGAATGGGGAAGAAGTCCCAAGCTCTGGATAAAAGACAGGCCTTTACTGAAGAGAGCTGCTGCCAGAGGGTCCATCAGCTGGAGGGTATTCCCCAAAAGACAGGCACAGCTAGCAGGCTAACAATGCCAACCATCAAGCAACAAACCAGCAGCAATTACACACCCATCAACACACTACACTTGTGCCTTACTAGGTCTCCCTTTTCACGCAGCACAGCAGAGATTCTGTGAATTTACAGTAAAGCTCCTACTGGCCTTAAACTCATCAATAACCACAGACACCATGGAAGACAGGAGCGTGCTCCAGGGGACAGAGCACAGGACTGCAAGGTGGCAGGAGGACGATCTCTTCCTCTGTGTCCTGCTGACCTCTGCCTCCCATTCCCTGCCCCCAGCATGCACATCCCTGCATCTCATCAGCACCATGCTGGCTTGGCACACCCAGACTACTACTGGCACCCTCTTCCTCACACACCAAGAGAAGCCTTTGCTTCATATGGAGTATTGACAGCCATGCTTTATAAAGACAAATAACCCCAAATGAGATAAGACAAAAAGCAAGCATGGAAGCAGCAGCATTTAACCATATTTGAATTTTAAGTTGAACATTCGTTGTTCAGCGCTGTAATTTTGTAAATTATTTAATAACGAATGAAAGTTTTCTCTAGAAGAAATATGAATCTAGAGTCAGAAATAAGCCAAAGTTTCAGATAAAGAATGTGAGATTTTATTAAAATAAGCCTTTAAAACTGTCACCATGTATGTTTTTTTAATAGTACTTAATGTAAATTAGAAACCAGAAAATACAAGTTAAACAAATATTCAGTAAATATTACCAGGAATATTTTCAGGTATCATGAGATCANGTGAGGAGAGAAGGAGTTATATCGGAGGGAAAGATTAAGTGCACACAATGCACTTAAAATATATCCACAGCATTTTAAAAGGTGAAAATAAAAGCTTTTAAGAGATACATTTTGGGATCTGAAAAGAGAACTGATACAGAGAGCTAACCTGGCGTGATTTTAGGGGATATATCTAAAAAGCCTAATCATTGATAATTCACAATTTGTGAGCCTGGTGGGATTTCATGCAGAGCACTAGCCTCACTAAGGTAATTGGTGCTATTGAAACAACACTGGCTCAGCAGCATGCTGCTTTCCTCCTCGCCTCTGGGCACAGGAAGGATCAATATTTGTTAGGATTGCTTCTTGTTCCAACAATGTAAGATTTACAATACTTGCTAGGATTCTCACTTTGTCTTCACACAACTCATCAGTGGAACCCAATTACTAACCTCAGACAAACAACATTAACATGAGCCTCTATGCTTCTTTATTGCCCTTCATCCAAGTCTCATTTCAGGGTCTTCAGGCAGTGCCACTATAACAGATACTACACTTTAAAGTGTGCTCCAAGGAATAAATTTTCAGTCTTTCATTACTCGTACCTTGATTTACTTCATATCATCTTGCTGCTATAGACAAAGATAACACACTGTAAATTACAGCCATCCTGTCTTGTAGTTTCAGAGGTAGGGGGAAGGCAGGGAGTGATGCTTTTGCACTACAATTAGCACTGGGCACCAGAGCTTCATTGCTAACATCACTTGCAACTGAAACTTGTTTTATCAGAGATTCGAAGCCATTATTTAATATAAACTCATTTCCTAAATTGCTTTATATTTATTTCAGGCTCTGATAAATGAGAAACTCTACGTTAAGAGAAAAATACATATTTTTATATTGTTTATTGCATTAACTTAGGATATATAATGTCATTTAACTTTACTCACGGGGCTATTTCTGCAAATTTTTCAGTCCTGATGACTTAATAACACAGTGGTCTCTGATAGTTTGCTGTTCATCATGTTCTACTTCAAGCTCAATACACAAAAGCAAACCCCCAGTCTGGATAATTCTGTTCCAAATGTTTCAACTATTAGTGCATAGTCGGCAATAGAAGGCTTGGAAAACAGTCATTGGAAAAATTCCTTCAAGTTAGCTGTTGCAGTACCCCCTTATTTGTCCTACAATTTCCTCCATCCTCCATCCTATTCCAGTGGCTGATAACTAAGAACATTAGTTTTATGCGACTTGTCAAGCTCAAATGAAAAGAGAGCTAACTTTAATGACACTGCAATTAATCGCCCCAATAGACAGACAGCTAAAAGACAAGATATTGACTTCATTAAGGATAATGTATTATGTCATTAAGTTGGTAGGGTCACCTTGTGTATCATATATGCTTGTTAATATATTGGCATTTTCCTCAAATAAGATAAATTCAGATATGAGTGATAAAGCTGATTAGAAAATGTTTAATCTAAAGAGGCTAGTTTCCTTATATTCCACTTTGCAGCCCCAGGTAAAAGTGGAATAGTAAAAACCCGTTACAGATCCAGGTTTACGTCAAATAACAGGTCCTAGCAATTTACAACCTTTCCGGGTTTGTTTTTGGGGTGAGGTTTTTTTGTGTGTCTTTTTTCCTACCCTTGAGCTCAGGTATTATTTGTGCAGATTGCATTTCAGATTTGTTTTTAAATGTATAATTGTCTGCAGTACATTTAAGGTTAAAATGACCACTGCATACTAAATTAGTACTAGTGTGTGAAGGCTTAACCCTTTATGAATCAGGAGTTAAAAATTAGTTTAATTTGAGAGCTGTACGACAAGAATTAAATATTATAAAATTGATCATACCCCTGATTAAGAAATTATTTTTTTTAACCCCATCTAAAGGCAGTTTTGTTGGCGGGAAATAATGTTGGGGTTTTTAAAATTAATATCACAGAGTATTTGAAAGGATACATCTGAAAGCCATTTGTGCCACTTAACACTACACAAATAAAATATATTCACTGCCTTCCTACTCATTTCCATAAGATGCACTGAGTAGGAATGTTTCTCTCACCAGTACTGCTTTCTCAGGTTTTCAAGTAAACAGAGAGCGGGTAATTTCACTACACTAGTGACTATCTGCATATTGTAAATTTGTAAATTACTTAATAACATAATTAAACCCAATGCACTAGTAGAAAACTGCTTTATACACATGGTCTGGTCATTCCACTAACTCCTTCAATAAACTGAAAAACAAAAATAAGCAGGATGCTGTATATTTTAAAACCTCACCACAAGATTTTGCTATTCTGTTTAGATTTACATTTAGCAAAGACTTCTCAGATGCCAGACTTATTTATTCAGATCTGACCTAACACTCCATCTAAATCTTTTATAATCTTATTTACTATCATACTTGAATTATTTTTTTAAAATAAGTTTTATACTATGCATAAGACCTGGGTAAATTTGCTTTATTCACTGAGCAGCAAAGTGATATTTTAAAAGGAACATGATTGTTTGCCTGTTGCTACTAATTTATTTCAGCAGTTCCTCAAGAAAAAAAATATGTTCTGGAGGAGAACAGTCTGTTAATGATCAGTTTGACTCAACACTACTATAGGCAACGCATAACCACCTTGAAAAGAACAAACACTAATTAGCATCGCCTACAATTCCTGTTTCCAAACCATACTTTTTAACCTGTACACCCAATCTTTTCCAATATTTCCATTAAGGCTGTCAAAAGCAGAAGTTTGGGAACCTTTGCTTGTGACCTTGGCATTTCTTCTCAGGCTTAACGTATTGGCATTTTTTTCTCTGACTGCATCGCTTCTCATTTGTCATGATTATTGTTGAATTTTTCAACTGTCATTCCCGAACGTAAATCAATGGTTGTCGACTTCCCCTTTGTCATATCTGCACTGCCAACAGCCTTTCCCTTCTAAATGAGGCTTCCTCCCTTTCCATCCATTAAAAAAGGCCTGTCTTTTGGAGAAGTCAATCCTTTGTTAGGTCACTCCATTTATCATTCTTCCAATCAGTACCTGACATACTTATTCAGCCAGGTCTTCAACCACACAATCATTGTTCATTTTGGGAGTGGGGGGAGAAGGAGAGAAAGAGGGGGGGGGTATTTTATTTATGCATGGTGTTTTTTGCCATTCATCTTGACCAGTTTTATATTTTTCATTGTCCTTGTATCTTTAGGGGTCCTTGCTTGAAGGAAACACCAAATTCAGTAGAATAAAACACCTCACACCTACAGGGAGAAAGGGGAAGACAGTGCCAAGAAAGTATTCGGCTGTATTAAGAATAAGAGAAACTAGATGAGCAACATAACAAATTCAGTTTTGTTACAAACAGGGTCTAAAGGAAAAAAATAATTACTTCTATGTTAAAAAAACCTAAACACCTGGAACAGAAATAGTAATGGATTACATGACCTTTTTGACAAGGTTTAAGACTTATAAAATTATATTACATAAAAACAGTATCTAAGCAGAATATTGGTTCATAGTGGGTTACAGAAGCCTTCAGAACATGACTCGTTCAATAAAGAAAAGGAAGTTAGTATCTGTTATTTATGCAGCTACATGTTTGGTTGAGCAAAACTCCCAGGGCTTTGATCCCCTCCACTAATATTTCAAACAGACCTTCAAATGATGTTACTGAGGTGCTTCTATCATTACTGGATGTCAGGTAGAAATGCCTCAAGTTTATAAGAGCTACTGACAAAAGCAACTGGCTTTTCCTCCATCCTTTCTTCTTATTGTTTTCTGTCCCAGGCTAGGGATGAGCCTGTATCTAATACTAGTCAGGCACGCCTGCCTCCAGCTCTTTAAGGGGATGACAAGAGAGGAAATCTCTATACCAAATTTCTGATATCCTTCACTACAGTAAATTAGCCGAGAAGTTCTATTCCAAAACGGCTTCAATTATTAAAGCATTGCCCCGTGTCATGTGTAGATCCAGCCCTTCCCTACCAAATAACACAAATGGGAAAAGAATGCATTGTTTTCATGCAAGGGCAATTTCTCCCAGAAATTAAAATGGAAAGATGCAAGCTCCTACCACTGCTCCTTCTCAGCACGACAGACTGTTTCCATACCAGCTCACATAGCTAAATTTGACCAAAACCTTAAGCAGGAATAATTATCAAGAGACCACAGGATGGAGAATCCTAGACTGCCCATACAACTGATACAGGTTCAAGCACTGTGCAGACCTCATTTCATTAACATCCAATACATTTGTTAACCTGATCCTTTACACCAGCTAGAAATACACTATTTAGATATATCTTGTCTCATACTTAATAAAATAAAGGAAGTATTCTAATACATGAGAATTCTAATAGGTGAAAAGATAAATTTAGACAAGCTAAGCAGTAGCTATTCTGTTCTAAGAGCTAATAAAATGGAGAGAGATCTGCTGCAAAACCTTCAAAATTCTGCTGCCTTCTAGATCACCATAAGTGGGACTTTTCTTGATAGTGTCTGGCTCCCTACCAATACCATAAAAGACACAAAAATCAAGTTAACATCTATATTTCTGCAATATCACATGCTGCTGTTTTCTGCATGTTTTTTCTAAAAAGACTTAATCCCCACAATAATGACACAGACACAGAGAGACATATATATATGAACATATATATAACTGGACACCAAAAGAAAAATACATATAAAGTCTGGGAGTGAGAGAAGAGAGATCTTTGAGATGCATGATTTAAATTCCTTGATGTGTCACATACCTTGATTTGACCTGGAGTCATTCAAAAAGAAGCTCAATTTTCTACTTTCTATTTGCAAGCAATTACATACCACATAGGTATTATGGAAATAAATTTTTCAAAATTATTTTTATGAAATTCTCATGAGGATCTTGGGCAGGTAGTCTTAAAGCATAATGAAATGGAAGATCAGGGCATTTTCAACACTAGAAAATTGATTACTTACTTGCTAGGAGTTACCTGTTCCAAAGTGTAAGTTTTATTTTCTCAAAGGAATTTATAAGGAAAAAAGAATTTTGCCTTGAAATAAGAAATACTCTCACACAGGATAACCACAAATATGGAACACTTCTATCAAAATTATCTACATCATCATCTCTCAGAGTGCAGTTTACCACCAATTTCAGCATTCAATTCTTTCAGGTGAGTACTTCAGGATATGCTGCTTAATCATACTCTAACTCCATATAAAACCAGTATTATGAGACAAATGAGATCCCTTTTGGGTTTGAGGTATTTCATTACAAAAGATATTCCAGTATTTGCTCCCCTTTCTTTTAGGCCCCACACATTCATAGGTTTGACCTTGCTGCAGAGAGGCAAAAGGGACTTCCACGCTGCTG
>VZTR01016429.1:326064-366644 GCA_013400775.1 Chaetops frenatus | reverse complement strand
CAGATAGCAGCCTACCTGCCACTTTAGTGAGCAGCAGTGAAAATGCACACATTCCAAAGGCAGGGGATTTATCTGCACAAGGTTTATATGCACAAGAAAATTCTGCATAGTAACACTAGTGCCAATGGAGATGGGCTGAATAAGGAGTTAAAGAGCTAAAAGTAGGAACAGAATCTTCACCATTTTGCCTTCTCTATCAAAGTGCTTTTGTGGGAGGTGAACAGAGAGGTTCCATTCTGACTCTAATAAATGGTTCAAAGTGAGTGCCAGTGCACTGCCTGCCTGCAAATGTGCCAATGATTCTGCTGACCGAGAACAGGTTGTATAAAGACAGCAGGCTACCTTCCAATCTGTTCATAACAATGTCATATTTGTCTCCTAAAATGTATTTTCTGCAGGACAGAAAAAGTAGTATTGGCAGATCTTCAATGCATAGGGGAATAATTTGTTCAAAGGTTTGAGGTATTTTGGTTGGTAAGAAACACAAATTTTGATGTGTTCTTCCAAAATAATTAAGCAGGAATGTCTGAAGCACATCAAGCACTCTGAAGCTGAGCTTCAAGTTTCAGATTTTATGGGTTCATAAAATTCCATCTATGCTATAGCTTTAGAGTCTTCAGCTTACTTTGCATGAGCATGATGTAGCCAAAGTACCACATTCCCTCCAAAAATCTACAACTTCTTTTCTGATAGGACCCAGAAACTTTTTTCTGACTTTTAGCCCATACAAGAGTTATGGAAAAAAATATTGATTTTAAAAGCATTAACATCTTGTGTGCTGAACAGTCATAACTCCTTCTTAAAAATCTATGACTGGAAATATTTTATGTAACTTGCAATTAATGATTCTGTAAATTACTGAGATGAAAAGTAAAAGGAGATTTCAGGATAATACTTAAACAGCTCATATAATATCCAGTTTTGGGTAGTTTTTTAAGCTTTCAGCATTTTTTGAATGGAAAATTCCATTGCATTGTCATACCAGAAATCTAGTTTATAATGAATTAATTTACTTTTTGGATAAATAATTGGATTACTGCACTGTAATTGTTTACAGCAGAGATCAGGATTCAACTTTCAATACAGGTAATCTTGAGTTTCTTCATATCTGAATACAAATTAATGAAACAAATTAAAGCAGAAATATGCAGATTAAAAGAGTATATTAAAGGAAACTGCTATTTTTTTTAGTATCTATGCATATTTCTGAGTGTCAAAATATAATTGAATTTGTTCAAATTCAAGGTGTTACCTGGATGCAGGGAAGTTGCACAGAGATCATGTACATCTAACGGAACTTGCTGCTGTAGTCTTCACCAGTGTTTTCTCCACTATCTTTCATATACAAGATTACAGATAAAAAACACATGAGGGCAGACCACAGCAAACTGTAGGCAATAAGCAACTGCTGGAGATAAAGAACTTCCTGCATCTTGTCCTGAAATGGGATCCTGTTGCACATAACTTGGAGCAGTGACAGTCCGCATTATGCTTTTAGATGGGGGCATAATGTGACCACTCTCTTCAACAAATCCTATTTAGCATCCTTGATTTTAAAAACAGTATTTCTTGTTCCCAAAACCCAGCATGTCAGAGAAGCTCTGCTGGATATTTCCCACTCACCACACCATACTTAGATTTTCTACAGGTTATCTCATTTCCATAACTCATTTTCTGTATTTTACTTCCAAAATGCAAAGAAAAGTGAAAAGAATAAAATTGCATTTGTTCTTCACTGGAATTTATTTAATGACACTTGAGTAATAGAAGGAACAACTTAGAATAATCTTTAAAGTAACATTTATAGAATCATAGCATGGAAGTTGGAAGAGGCTGTAAAGATCACCCAGTTCCAACTCCCTGCTGTGGGCAGGGGACACCTTTCACTAGACCAGGTTTCTCAAAGCCCCAGCCAGCCTGGCCTTGAGCAGTTCCAGGGATGGAGCATTCACAACTTCTCTGGGCAACCTGTTCCTGCATCTCACCACCCTCATCTGCTTGGCAAACTCGTACCCAATTTGGCTTGGTAAGTCATTCAAGATTTCCGTGCACCTGGACATGCCTGGAGGTCAAAATTCAGTGCAAAATACTTAATATTATGAAACCACTACAGTTTCCTTAGGAAAATGTAAATTTCCTACAGAGCTTTACAATCAATAACACAAGACCTGAAGTTCTCTTATTCTCACCTGGAAATAAGAAAAATTTGAAAATATTAATTCACTTGTTGACACCACATATGCACAGGCACAGAAAATGCTCTCCCATTATGTTACAGGAGGTCAGGAAAAAGAACAATTTATGCACTGCTATCCAAGCAATAAGTGCTAAAAAGCAGAGCAAAAGCACTGTTTAAAAAGTGGTGTCTAGTTTTAAGACAGACTACAAAATTTACCTTTGAAGATTTAAAAACATTCATGGCCCAAACTACGAAAACCATACACTTTAACCCAGCCTATTCAAATTTCTTCACTAGTCAAGTGTGAGAAGAGCACATAGAACATCAAGAAGGAAGCTTTGCAGAATACTAAAATGTAATAAAAATTAAAAACAATGACCTAGTCTGGATTGCACTGCATACTAGTTAGCCATTACTAATTATTTAACTCTAGAATACATTAAAAAAACTAAAATAAGCTTTCACTTTGCCTTAATTTGTCATTTTTTGTATTCCATCCAGAATCTGAGCTTTCTGTAAAATTATCTTGAAACATTTATTTATCAGTTATGAGTTTTATGATAAAATTGTTACAAAATTAACAGCTTTCAAGCTGAAAGGTTTATTTGATTGTTTGGGCCAGTGATTGTCTTTTTTCTTCACCAATGTTTTAAATGCATATTAGAGAAACAGGTATAAGTAAAGATAAAATAATCTTCTTATAATGACTTTTGGAGTGAAGAACAAAAAGATATTAAATAAAAGCTTTTTGTGGTAAAGTGAGATTAAACTTAAAAATGAAACATCAAATTATGAAACAGGTTCCTATGATGTTCTTCTTTGGAAATGTAACTGGAAAATACAATTCAGATTGTAGAGGATAAATTATTCAGCAAAGGAAAAGCCCTGGTTCCATAAAAAACATCTTTGCTCCCTATAAAATCAAAAGTGAGAAGCTCAAGCTGCTTTTAGACATCTCACAAATTTAAAAGGAAGTGGTTTAACATCTTCCTGCCACTGAAAAGTTTCTCGTGTTATAGATTGCATCACACAGTGAAGCAACAGGCACAAACTTATATACTATCAGGAAATTAATGTCTAACTAAGAGGTTAAATGACCTCCAGGAGCACTTTTCACACATGGTTTGAAAAGAACTCTGACTTCCTGGGTAACTGTCAGTGATCTCATTAACTGACTTTACAATCGCCAAGAGTGGCCTCAGACTGGGTAGATGTTAGTGCAAGAGGTAAGAATAAGTAGCTGAGAGTCAGCTTCATTCCTTGTTTTGCCAGGGAATAGATGGGCAACCATGAGCAAGAGCCAAAAGCCAACTCATAGAGGATTATTATTTTTAATAACCTGCATTCAAGTTTAGGCACTACTCCTCACAAGTGTTTATAAGGCAGTATATCACCTTCAACAACAAGTCAACATGTTCAGACCTTGCTTCTGGTTTCCTGTCATAACTCTTACTTGGAAGCCATGAGTTATGACTCCTTTATGACTCTGCTTTCTTGTAATTACACTGATACATCTTTATTAGCATTGTTAAATACATATTATTGACAAATATAACACTGATTAAATTAATATTGGACTAAAAATGGATGCCCACACATTAGTATGCAAAGGACAGAAGTTTGCAGCACTGTTATGAGAAGTCCCCAGCACAGATTGGCATTTATTAATAGCTTATATCAAGCAAAAAATGGAAAAAAAGGCATTAAAATCTAAGTTTATCTACTTGAAAAAGTTCCTGAACTATAACCTATACAAGTATCATGTCAGATTAAAGCCTTTTAGCTTTAAACTTATGTTTCATTATATATCATTTAAACATATCTATGTATCAGCCAACACGGTCTTGCCAATGAGCATGGTTTTGTTGTCTTTTAAATCAATTACATCACAGAAGAAGATGACAGTTGAGCTCATGTCACTCATGTGTGACATTGAAAGCGTGTACTACAAAAGAAAAATCATTCACCAAAAGACAAACATCTTACATGGCTAGCAGCCCTGCACAGGGAGTAAGACAGCTTTGATAAGCCAGTGCAAGAAGCAGAGGCCACTGTGAATGCACACAAGCCCCGTGGTTTTTCTCCTTTCTGCATGCCAATCAGTGTCAGATCTTCATGCTAACAAAGCACTACACATGTTCAGTCCTGCTTAAGCATGGCTGCCTAAACGGCATTCCTAATAATTGCCAAATTCTGCCAAATAATGCAGCTCAATGTATAATTTATGTGAGTTTTACACTGGATTTGGAAGGGAGCAGACGGTGCCAGTCTGGTGGGAGACAGGAGTGGCACAGGCAAGGCCAATCAGTCAAAAAGCCTCCAGGGTCACCTGCCAATTATTTGTAAATGCTCTTGAACCAGAAGAGGGGCTCTGTGCCACAGGACTGCAGTGTTTGTCATGTAGTGCTGGGATCCACAAGGGTAGATTTACGTTTTCATGCAACTGCAACTTTAGCTAAAATCTCTGCTGCCTTCATTCTGAAGTGATGTACCGATAAGAAAAATGGCTGTTAGGGAGGAGAAGATTACAGAACAGCCCATCAGGGAGAATTCAGCACATGAGACGACAGAGGCTTGAATTGAAATACATAGTGTCTTATAGCTGGAGCAATAGAGTCTATTTTTCTTGCTTTCTCTTCTTTTCCCCTACTGTACTGAACACCATATTTCTTCTCTGCCTTTGGCACATTCTATAAATGTAAACCATCCTCTCTGTGTTCCTGAAATGGTATTTTAAGAGAGAAAATTAAGAAATATGAAACCAAATTTCCACAGAAAGTCATTAAAATTTCTTTGTACTACTTAGGCATTTCTGTCTTAACATCCTATGTAAGGTATTTGCAGAACATGAGATAGGGTGGTGTCATTTATTCTCAAGGCAGTATTTGCTCTTTCTATTTATGTCCAATTTATTACTACCCTTCTAGCATCCCACACTTTTAAAGAGGGCACCACAACTCAGAGGAGTTGCTCAGGATGGGTGACTTTGGCTACAAAACAGATGACAAGTGCTTGCTCATTCAAGGGTTAACACACTCCCCTCAATAAAATTAATGGTGACAGTACTCAGAGCTAACAAAATTTCCATTTCTTCTTGCTGCTGGGACTGGCTTTCTGAATGAACCAGGCTAGAAAATTGAAGCTTAAGAATGGGATGGGAAAAGGTGGTGGAACAGGATAGCAAAACCTATAATAATCCTTTAAGGATGGCCAAAATTCCCAGATATCAAAACCACTGAGGTTCAGCTGCTCTGACTCCTTTGGCCTTCACTGAAAGCTGAAATGCACTTAGCATCTGTCAAAACTAGGTCCCAAGCTTTTTTCCTCCATCATCTCAGATATCTCTAAACCAAATAAGCACCTTTAATCTTTTATTTGGTTGCTGATTTCTGGGATGTCTGCCACAGATGTATTTCTACCAGCCTTTTTTTATTAGTGTTGGAAAGTGCATTTTTACTTAGTGGAAGGGGGAAAAAAAACAGGATTTAAAAAAATCAAAATGTTTTCTAAAGTTTCAATGTCATTCCCAGGTACCATTTAACGGATAAATTATCTTCTCTCCAAACACCAAGATCAGCAGAATTGCTGCAGTCAATTGCCTGCAGATTTGGAGACCTGATATTGCTTCATCAGCACAGATTATGTGTTACCTTGAAGTAGATAAATTTGCCTCACTAAAATGTTAAAAATCAGCTTTGTTTCCAGTAATGAGAGCACATGACTCCCAAGTCCTTTAGAAATGTTCTCTAGTACCCATTCATCCAACCATGTATCTCCTTGTCAGGTCATCTGGACTGCAGCAAAGCTCCAGCTGGAGCTGCTCAGTCTTAGCTTCTTCCCAAGTACTTCTAAAAACTATTTCAGAATTTCAAGACAGACATTTGATTTCTTCTTTCATGTTTTTGCAGAGCAGTGCTCTGGAAAGGCTGGTGCTGTTGGCATTGTACTGACAGCAAGAAAAAAAAGCTTCATTTCTGTGGCTTTTATTTCATCTGAGGGAGTCACTTGTCCTGATCATGGTACTACTAAGCAACCCGTCAGCAGGCATTTGTGTTTGAGGTAAAAGTTTCTTGAAGTTACAGCTTTTCCTGACAGCAATTCATTGCCTTTGAACATGACAAGGTAGCATCACGTGACGATTAGGAGAGAGAATTAGACTAGCCGTGTGAGTCAGCAAATGTCCTTTAGATCTAGTGACCAGACAAGAACCCTTTGAAAAGATAATCTGAAGGAGAATAAACTTCAGAAACTAAAATAGCCAACAGGAATTTTTTTTTTTTTTTTTTTTTTACCCAATGTTAGAAACCACCCGCTGGCTTATTAACCGCTCAGCATTTAGCAGCAGCCACTGGATGACAGGAGACCTGGATTCCAGCAGTGCCAGGCAGAAGGAAACCCTGCAGCCTTTCTGCCTGGAGGCGAGGATGCCTGTCCCCTGTCTGAGCCTGCTGATTTTCTACACGAAGACCTTTCCATCTGAAGTCTGAAAGCCCTTTCACAAGCAGTAAGCATCGAGTGCAATTATGCCACTTTTTTTTTTTTTTTGCACAGGGCTGCACAGAGAGAACATTAAGGGAGATGAATGAGGCCTGAACCCGAGAGATATTTCAGTGTCTGTGTGACATCAGAGCAGTATTTGCTTATAACCCCAAAGGAAGGATTCAGTCTTTGAAAGCACAACGTGATGTATTGTCTTTGAAATTCACTAGCTAGACACAAGCACTGGTGAATTATGAAGTACTCAACAAGACAAAAACTTATATCATGGCGTTGTGTATTAGTGGTCTTGAGGCTGCGATATATTAATGTAGGCAAACTGACAACAGCTCAGGGAAGGCTCAAGCACATGCAGCCTGAGATAAAGAAACAAATGGCACAGCTCAGCTTAATAACCACAGTGGGTGGCAGCCAGCCCGTACAGTGCATACGAAATCTTCAGAATAACTTCTGTCAGGCTGGAATTAGTCTGAAATACAGCCCAGGTGCAGGGTAACACAAAAGATCTTTTCACACAGTTGTCTTACTCCATCAGCATTCCTTTCAAGTTTATCAATACTACAGGTAGACCAAGAGAGTTAACCTTTTATATTGAGGCTGACCCCAAAAGAACAAGCTACCTTTTTTCAACTTACCTCTCCTGATGTCTTAATCCTTTATCTTGGGCTGTGATCTTGCAAGATTTCACAAGCTAAATGAGGTTAGTCTGGATCATTGGTTAAATGTGAAATACAGGCCACTACTATCAGGATCCTTCCTCTGAGTTGCTATTTAAGGTGGTCTGCAACAAAGTCCTTCAGAGCTTCCAAGAGCTTGGCATGCTGGGATCAAGGGCCTTGGTGTGGATTCATCACCAGGTCAGAGCTGAACTGCTATTAGGGCATGAGGCTAAAATTACCATCGACTTGAATTCATTAAAATTCTTACAACTCCATGGAAGGGCATTTTTTTTTTCATTATTACACAAAATCTGATCATATGTAATACTGTGGAAATCACTGAAATTTCCCAGTTACTTCCCAAAGTGAATGATGAATGTTATAATTCTATTCCCTGATTTATGTACAGAATTATGCATAAGGCAACAATTTACCTTTTAATGGTCCTTCAAGATAATTCGGGATTAATATTTCTGGATAACTATACAATATTATTTTCAAAAATTCCAGGTTTCTGACTGGTCCTCACCAAAAAGAAAAAAGTAAGTTGATATTCAGAAACACTGTTGGAATTATATTTAAATCTTACAGTTTAAAGTGACATTGATGTTTCTAAATCTAACAAAATAATAATGCAATGAAGTATAGAAGTAATATCTGGATAGTTCAAGGGCTTGAATGAAACAATTAATGAGATTCATTGTGACTTATTTCATAGCATCAAAAGAAGTTTAGCTATTTTCCATTTCAGGTGAAGTAGAAACATTTATATTCTGTAATAAAAATAAAGTAAGGTTGGAAGTACAGAAAGAAGCCTAGGGGAATATTATTCAGGAGCACATACTGACAGTTTACCCAATATATTTAGTGCTTTATTTAAAAGTCTGTAATTGAAACTCATTTACTTTTTAGAGATTATTTGCCTAAAAATTAGAATCAGTTTTAAAAAGCAGTGACCAACAAACTGATTTTGCATAAGGAAATAGAAATTACCTTTTTGGAATAAATTTTTGCCATTCTTATGGCCTTATGAAAATAGGTCCAGTCTGCTAGTATAAGAGAGAAAACCAGAGGCTGAAACAGTGTGAGATGTTCTTTGTGGTGCCTGGAAATTAAAAAAGAGACCCTGAGATTCTTCTGGTCAAGACTTGTCTGCCTTTTGGAGGTCAGACAGTTCAAAGGATGAGAAGTTTCTTTTAAACAACAGACAATGCCATTGTCTTGGAAGTTTGGATTTAGTAATCTGGTTCAAATAAATACGAAAGATATTTCAGATTCTTCTAGGCTTTGAAAGAGCTGCTTTCCCCAAACGTTTTTTGTCTTGTCTATGTTATCTCACTGAAGAAAAAATAAAATAGCCACAAATAACTGTGCATTATGAACTGGTCTGTCCTTTGAATGTGTATCCTACACATGCCAAAAATTTGTTCTTGACACAAGATACATTCAAACAAGCAACAAAAGGATCTTCCTTGGAAACACAATTTTAAATTCATGAGAGGCCCATGGGAGACAGATTTTTCCTTTTTGACAATCTACTGCATTTTTGGAATTAAGGCCGAAAGGCAGAAGACACCAAAACAAAGGGAGGGCTTTCCAAAGGAATGGTTTTCCAGTCCTGTTCCTGTTCATTTGCCCTCCATGCCAAGTCTAACAGGACAGCATATGAAGCATGTGAAGCTGCCACGCTTTGGAATCACAGAGCACTGTTGAAGACACCTTTGTGCTTGAAACAGAACATAAAGTCTAGCAACTCCTCAGGTTTGACAACTTTGTTGCAACTCAATCCAAGTGATGTATCTTACAGCTGAAACCATAATAAAGCTGAGAAAAGGCCCTTGCATAGCTAGTGAAAGTGGCTAACAAAGATAAACTGACCTGATGTCAGATTCCACCTAGCCTTGAGTTTCCTTAATACCTGCAATAATCCTCTACAAAGTGGAAGGGATTTTTATTATTGACTTAACAATAATGCATATTCTAATCCATGTGTTGGTGCTGTCACTGGCCTAAAACTGACATGCTTTATTTGAATGCACTGAAGTTCCAGAGTTTTACATCTACCAAATCTTGTAGCACAAACAGAACATTGGAGTTATAATAGACAAGTACTGTATTTTCAGAAATAGTTATTTCTGCCCACCACAATACATTGCCAGTTCCCAGAATAGGAATTCCTTATCTCATTACCATATTATTGCTCTTTTAACTCTCCTTAATATGCATAGAGAAGAAGCAGTTAGTTAATATTGCTTTCTTGAAACAATACTGCATCAGAGCAGGTGCAATTGCAGAAGACTTATGAATACAAAGTAGAACAGCAGTAAGTTAGTGAGGATATGTCACTTAATGCTGTCTTTTTTAATGCCGCTTCATTACTGAGAACAGAAGTGGAAAACATTTTACTAGTCTGGTTAATATTTATATCCTACTGTACAGTCCATTGGCATGAAGGGATCTCTGTATTAAATGTACCAGATGTTGTAGGAGCAGTGCTAGAAGGTAAACAAATTGAGTCAGAGATCATATCATACACACACTCAGACACACAAAGCTTGGAAAGGTGGAAAATTCAATATGTTTCTATCCTAGATGAAACACTGATTATCATCTTTTCTTCATACACCTCCGAGTCTGCTTGGAGATGGGGTTCAATTACCCCATGACAAGAAGTAAGGCTGATGTCCTATTTTCGGCTATGTTGTAGCCAGGAGAGCTGATTTGGTGAATTCAGTGCCATGTTCACCTGTAGATAAGGCCTTCTTTTTCCTATAAAACGTCTTTACATTTCACAAGCTGTCATTGAAATCTTCAAAATCAGTTGTGACTAACACAATGCTTGCAGCAGAAAGCCTAAAACAGCAACTATGAGTCCTTGTCTGCTTCTCTGGGGCATTAATTTGCATAACCACAGTTGGTGGATTGAATTTAGCATAAATTACTTTGTTTTGCTGACAAAAGAAAGATGATAACTAATTTTGTGAATAACAGTGCTCTATTTCCTTCCCACTCTTCAAGATGGAGCTCTGAATGACAATGCTTTACCACCTTGACCTCTCTTCGTGTCAAGAGTACTGCAGGACCTGTTGATATTTTCTGTTCATTTTGATGGTAGTTTAAAAAGTTCCATTTTCTCTTGTTCTGTGCCTGAGGATTGTTCAACCTCAGGAAATGTCACAGATTTCATGTCAGGAATAGTGCCAGAGATAAGTAGGGGACACAAAAAAATACTCCATAGCATCCTACTAGTGCCTTGATGAAAAGAAAGGTAACCCAGAAGACTCTGTTTGACCATCCACCCATTCTACAAAAAAAGGGATTATTTTTGTGTGTGTCTTTTACACTTGAAAAATGGTCATGAATAGCATTGTTCTTAAGAGAAAACTTGATCAAAATCTGATAACATAAATACTGTTAATTAACTTGCACATGAAGTTCTAAGCTCCAGCCATAAAAAAGAGTCCAAATTTGTTAAGTGTGCTTCACTATTCTTCAGTCCCAACTATTTATATAGACTTTACTCTTTAAAATTTCTTGTACTTACTGTCCTCCACTTATCCCCCCCAAAAAAAACCAATTCAATTCATACATTCCAGCTGCAAAGACTCAGACCTTTATCCCTATACTCTGGCACATTTTTTCAAAGGATTAATGAATCTGGCCTGCAAGTTCATATTGTAGACATGTTACAGGGTGACATTTCCTTTAGAGAATGTTTGAAAGCAGAAGAGGGAGGCAGGGATTACTCTTGAATTAGCTTTAAAAAGTATGTCAAAAGCCAAAAGAGTAAAAGCCTCCACTCTGAACCAAAAGTCATCTATAAAATAGAGGCACTAACAACAACAACAACATCAACATAATGAATTCTGCTGAATGGCCCATTGAAGTCACACACATTTGTTATGATTTCCAAAGGCTCTGTTTTTAAACTCTACCTTAAAAACAAGTTTCAGGAGAATGAATGCTCCTAGCTTTTATACGAACACTTCCTCTCTAAATTGCTGCATTATTGGTTTTAATTCAGCTCAGCTCGGTAAAGACTTGCCAGTGGAGTACCCTGGACAGGCATCTGTGCACCTTAGTTAATGAACCTGAAATTCAGTTAACTTACTTAAGTACTAGTGAAAGATATACTGTTTTCACTCAATCCTGTGCAAAATTTGACAATTATCCTTTGATTTTGAGGTCCTCTGGAGGTAAAAGTAGGCAAAACAGAATAAGAGAGGTTATACAGAAAAATAAATCTTCCTGTACATAATATTGGTGTGATTCATACGTGCTCAACAAAAATTAGAAGAAGATCATAGTTTTCTATTTTCCAGAGACCAGATAACTTGAACTGGTAGCCAACCTGCTGTTGTCAACAGTTGAAAAGACCACAATGTATGTACTCAGAACTAGTACAGACTAACGATCTGAAAAAAAAAATCAAGATCTGAAGAAAAAACAAAATCAAGTTCACAAGTGAGCAGGGAGGTCCAGAAACCTGATCAAGCCCTTAAAAAAAGAACGTCCATCTGACTGCAAATTTCCAGTCTAAACTACATCTTTTATCCACACTTAAAACCTCTAGATGGGAGACTAATAACTAAAGCAGTAACAGGCTCATAACTGCAGTGATATTACTGGATATAGGATAACAGCTATGTTCACTAAGCCATCCTAATACCATAAGGTAAATCAACTTCTTTGCTAAGTAAACACAAATATCCTGAGCTGAAGCTAGCAACTAAGAGTGGAACTTTTTTATTCTACTTTCATCACCTTTGGCTACCCAAAATATATACAGTGCAAACCCTAGCAATTCATGTCATTTAATTTACCACTTTCATGTAAAATTTTAGAAATTTTATTACTGATACATATTACAAGGCTGAAGGCTGATCTGTGGTCATTAGAAAAGGGTGGTAAAAGAATTTTTTGGGACACACTACACAAATCTCATTCATTTTACGTTAGAACAGTCACTCTGTATAAACCACAGACTCTGAGGACCTCTGTCCACACTTACAGAGTGAGTGAAAGACAACCAAGAGAGGGAAAATCACTGTCACTAAGACTGAATTCTCTTTGTAAAGGCTGAGAACTGCTTTAAAAAATGCTTAAAGGTCTGCAGCTGAAAACAGATTGACAACAAATGTGTTAGAATAATATTAATATAGGCTTATATAGATATATAATCTTGACACTGGTGTGTCAACTCCACTGCTGCTGAAATGCTACACAGCTGGTGACTCTTTTCAAAACTGACATCCACTTGAAATTAACTTGTTTTCAACAATAACCTTGCGGAGAAGAAAAATGAAAGCATTCTTTAAATTTCCAGTTTTCCCAGTTTCATAGATCTCTTTCTGCTAAGAATTTCTTTAAGTCTCCAAATCTGTTTGGAAACCTAAATAATAAAAGAAAAAATCCTTCCAAAACATCTTGGTTTTAGCAAAGTCTTGCTGAATCCACAGCATGTTTCTTAAGTAACCATACTTGGTGTCCTGCTGAACCCTTGCATGGAACAATGGCTTCTGCCATCCTGGTACAAAGGATTATATTTCCATCAGGTCTGTTCAAAATTAGAGACAGAGATGGCCTTGGCATCTCCTCACTGCCATTGACTTTATATCCAATTTCACTACCGCTTTCCACTTTGAAAGTTACCAGAACATAATTTTTTTCTCAGCAAATTCAGATATCTTCTAGTCTATGGGAAAATTGGGGTTTGTGTGTGTATAATATATGCTATATTATGCAGATGTTCTAATACAATAAATATCATGTGTGTCTGCATCTTTTTCAATTTAAATATAAAAACCTCGAACAAATAAAACCCGCAACAACTAAAAGGAAATGCCATAACAGGGGGAGGGAGGGAAACTGTTACTTTTCTTGATGCCAACTCTGTAATATTACTGCTTCAACTGAAGTTGAAGGCATAGCACCTTCCATTTCTTAAAGAAGCTCCATTTTCTAGCTTCCTAAGCCAGAAGTTCACTGTAGGTCATTCTTCTTGTTATCACCCTTCTATGACTTCCCATCACTTTCTGCATCAGGCTCACAAACTTCATCCTCAGAGCACAAGCTACAATCTGCTAACTTCCAAAGTCTCATTCCCATTTTCTGTGTATCTTACTTTCCTTCCACAAAATAAGCAGTTCTCCTGTACAATTTTGCCTGGTTATCTTCATATTTGTTTATGCCAATTAATTTCTTCTTCTTTCTGTACCATCATCAAAATATTTTTCATTAAAGCTTCCAGCAATGTATCTGTAGTAACATTTTACCTGGAGCTGTTGCAAGAACTATCACAGGCTCTGGACACAATTTGCCATGGCCAGCTAAAAGTAGTACTCCATGGAAACACACTCTATGGCATGTGGCAGAGTCTTAAATAAACACGCTTCTAGTTTTATAGCAAAGACATTGTACCCTGTCATCTCAGCTCATTCCATCTCTGTCAGCATCTTGAAAATAATGAAGTCCTCTCTGGCAGACCAATGAAGTGTTGTGACCATGTGCTCTCTCAAACATCTCAAGCAAAGGCAGATATGGACAGCAGACATAGCAGGTTACTGGAAAAAATCTCACAATGTTTTAAGTGTGTTCAGGGATAGATGGTGCAACAGCAGCTTTGCTGCACCATCCCTCCAGTCCAGGTTGTAAATAACTGGGGACATTCATCAAAGCAGGACATCTTTGTGATTCTGCATATATTTGTAGCATGGTCGTGGACAAGTCCCTAAAAACCCTCCAGGTTCTAAGTATTACACTCAGCTCTTCAGGAAAACTGCTGCCAAATGGGATGTGTGCTTCTCTATGACTTGCAGGAATTTCCTTGATGCAAAGAAATGTGCCACAATGACTGCCCCTTTCATTGTAAACAAATATTCTCATCCAGACCACAAGTAATGCTCCATCTAATCCTATATCCATTCTCCTGCAAAAATCATTCCTTCATTGTCTTGCTTACGCAGGTGTTTGACATGTTAAGTGATTATGATGGACTCTTCATTACTGACAATTTGTGGGGCCTAACTACTCATGACTGAAGTCTGTGTCTTAGGTATTAGACCCAGCAGATGGACTGCAGATGGCAGATCTGCTGCCCAGAATTTAAAAGTGGTTGTAGAAGAAGTTGTAATGCTTGCTTGCAGCACGGTGGGAGACTGAAACTTGAAGCACTAGTAAGAACATAACAAAAGCAGCAGTGATGAAGAAAGTTAAAGAAGCTGTGTTTCAGTAGAAATTTAGATAGTTTTACAGTGGGAGACTCACTCAAAATATCTTTTCACTGTTTAA
The DNA here is from genome assembly GCA_013400775.1 of Chaetops frenatus. Taxonomy (NCBI): domain Eukaryota; kingdom Metazoa; phylum Chordata; class Aves; order Passeriformes; family Picathartidae; genus Chaetops; species Chaetops frenatus. Next base: position 352,019 of record VZTR01016429.1, on the reverse strand, counting down.
ATAAAACAGCATATGATCCATTATATATCATGCTTATAATGCAGCATGGTATGTGTACTGCAGTATAAGGCATTATGCTTATAATGACAAGATCTCATACTTCAGGTATTGATGTTTGCTCTTCCCATAATCCAACAAACAATGTGAAAAGACAGCCAGCTGAGAGACCTCAGCAAAGTCCTGGGAGGTGAGTAAAGAAAGATAGGAAGGATGGAAAACATTGTGAATTTCTGTTCGGAAATTGCATTTCCCTAAAGTGAGTATTGCCGAGAAAACCCAAAACCAACTACCTTGTAAGTCACGATAAATTGGGAGAGAAAAAAGAAAAACTTGTAATAACCCACAACCAAACAAAACTACCAAACCCCACACTGTTTCAACTGTGTTGTCAAAGATCTGCATCAGGAATCATGATCCACTTTCAGAAATAAAGGAAAGCATTTTGCCAGGAGAGGACTCCTGGTGATTTCTCTAAACTATTTGCTACAAAACCGCAGAAGTTCCCCTCATATTTCCAAAGTGGAGAGCTCTCCTCATCCACACAAATTCTTGAGGGATATCAGCATCAGCACGGAAAGAGATTATTTTATTATTTCTTTTAATCCTTCCCTTTAGGAATGATCGTTCTCTACTGCACAGCCCTGGTTTTGCCACAATTCACTTTGTGCCATGTCAAGTTTTATCATGTCAGGACTCCTCCTAAAGGAGAAGAAGGAAATTAGGCCCACAAAAGTTTCAAATAAAATTAGTGAAATTCATGAAATCATGACCTCACATGTGACTACTGAACCCTCTTCTACACAAAAGGAACCCTACTTTGCCATCCCTGCTTTCCCATCCTTAGGAATATGTTTCATATCATGTTTTCCATTTCCAAATTCCTTCCAATCAGTAATTACCATCCACCTGTTTGTTCTCTTTAATATAGATTTCCACATATTATAAAAACTCCTTTAAACAATAAAGATCCTAGACATGATGAAAATAATTAGGCCACCCATGTGCTTTGAATACAGACTCACAAGTCCATTTTAGCCATGTACATTTGAGGTATTCAGGTGGTACACAAACTTTACTCCTCAAAGGTGGAATTGCTGATGGTGTAACATTGTCACATAAAAAGTGTTTCTCCACCAGACAAACTCTTCCCCCATCTGCAGTAGTTCTCTATCACCTTAATTATGTCACTGAATTTTCTCATCCCTGCTCTCCTTTTCTGTCAACAGTCATCAGAAACAGAATCTTAGGCAAAGCAATATTTGCATCATCTAGATCTCTTCCTCTACAGGTGTCAAGCATGTCAGTCCCTTCTTTCCAAAGACGAAAAAAGATACAAAATCTGTTTTATGAGACTCTATAAATTCTGCCCCTTCCACTACACTGAACTGTGGAAACACTTGCAAGAAAAACACAGCACTATGAAGAAAGGTCTCTAGCATCACACTTCCAAGATCATAGATTTTCAAATGGCAGCACACTAATGAATTAAGAGATAGAGCTGTCAGCCTCACACATCACTTTTGAATGCTCTGATAAGGTGCATGAGACCTTTGGTAAAACCACAGTTGTTTGCATTTACATCTCCTTGGAAAATTCCATTCAGAAATATCTGGTATCTAACCAGGTCCTGTCTTTGATCCAGTTTTCCTGTTGGGCCAGGCAAGGGACAGGGAGATTTAACTTGCTACCTGTGGTCACAGAGACACCCACTGCTCCATTGGGCTAGAAGCCAGAATCCCTGCTCACCTTTGCCTTCCTCAGGACTCTGCAAACCTTGATATGCCAGACCTCCATACTAAAACACTTATCTGGCTCACAGGCTGGATACAACTTTTCTTTCTCTCTCTCTTCATTCTCAGTCTGTGGCAGACACCAGTCTTTGTTTCAACCAGGTTCTTTTAATAAGGAGAACAATGCTCTTTCCAAGGCCATGTACTGAAAGTTTGGGAAAACCCACATCAAAGCCAATTAGGGGCCAGATGTTCCTGATATGGATTGCCAGCAAAACCAACCAGGGGTGAGAGGGTTGAACAGCTTCCTAGAACCATGCACCTGAATGTTAAATCATAGCTTCAGGCTCCGCATGACCTGGCAGAATAAAAGTGTCAGGGTGAGATCTCTAGTGCCATTAATACACTCTGTCCAAGGCATACTTCTGGTATGTCCAACAGCTAGATTCACACACGTGCAACAAGTATTTTATGTAGGCTCATTTAAAATTTATTCCAGAATACAACCATATATATGGAAAAAGTAAGTAAAGTTCTCATATAATGGAATGCAGAAATTTTACCTTTCAATATGGCCTCTGTTCATTAAATCATTAAGCAGTAACCTTATAGGGGAACACATTATATAAATGCACATACAGTCTCCAAGTTTAAACAGATGCTTTAATGGGAGCTAATGGAATGATAACTAGGAAATTTTGAGTCCTAAAAATGACTAGAGAGGACCTGATGCTTGGAGATGTGTATTTCATTTATTTTCAGCTTTCCCAGCTATACCACAGGGTGGTTTTTTGCATAAACACATGCATATACAGAAGACTTTCAGTACGCTTTAAAATCTCTGTGTACCATTATAGCACAGCAAGTTCAAAACCAAAGTGTGAAACAGAATGAAATAAAATCTGCTCTTCTATGACACCTTTCATATTCCAAGTATCCTAGAGCACTTTAAAATAAATTACTTAGAAACTGGTAGTGCAGTCATGGTAGTTCAAACTCAGGCCTAGATGTTAGCACTTATTTTGGTAAAAGGAGGAAAGTATCAGCCAAACCCAGAAGAATCCTCTTCATTCTTTCCACGGTGTCCATTAGCTATTTAGATCTCACTTGGTGCAAGCAAAAGAGTTCAGCCTCGTATCTTATGTTGCCACTTATTCATTGCTGGTTTTAAAGCTTGTTTAAAGCATGTGTCCAGAAATGCTTACAGGCATTTCTATACATGCAAGTGTTTAAAAAGAAATAGTTTTTGAATGTGCAAACAGTTTCACATCTCAATTCCCACTAAAGGACCAGAAAATTTGCTGTCCTTGTCAACAGCATAATCCTCACAAAGGGAAAACATTACAAGGCTCTGTCTGTCCCCATTCTCTGCATGTGCCACTAGTGGAAATCCCATTCCAAATCAAAAATCACCAAACTTTGAATCAGTCTCTTAGATTTCTTCTGCCTTTTGTGTTAGCTTAGACTAAGAAATACTTAAATCAACATTTTTGCCTTCAGGAATTATTTGCAATGCCCAGTAAAATCCACAGGCATTACCAGTTCTGGACTCTGGCTGTTTTGCTAAATAGTTTTCTGTATCTGCTGAAAATCTAGTGCTTTTATGTGTAGGCCAGAGTTCTGTCTGTTTAAATACCCATTTCCAAACAACTGTTACAGAAAAGAGAGCAGAAGCAGCAAAAACTAAGCCCAGATGCATTTCAGAAAGAGGCCATTTTTCCTAGTAATAATTTCTAGAAGATGAAGGGCAAGAGAAAAACACAGTATCTTCCTCTTCACCTTCCTCCAGATCACAGAATTCCATCTACATCAAGGTTCACATGGCTTGTCTATTTTTTCCCATTCTTTTAGAAATAATATCCTTTATTAGACTAACACTCTCAAAAAAAAAAAAAAAAAAAAGGATTTTTAAATGTCTCCTGGGACCAAAACACGGGGACAACTGTCAAAGCATACACTGGGCTTCTATTTAAGTCAGCTGCTAGCAGATGGTGGTAAGAAAAAATGGTGGAGGTCACACTGTCACACTGTAGAAAAAGGATAAAGGGAAATAAGAATCTTTTTCAACCAGTCTAACTTCACTGACTTTGCACCAAAAGTTTTCAGATACCATCAAAGTAAATGGGAGGTGTGTAAATCAATGGACACAGGTAACCAGAGCTGAAATGCAAAGAGTAGATTTATGTCATTGCCTCACTAGCAATGCCAGGTGGCAGAGCCACACTGGGACACAGGCTCCATTAGGTTCAGCTCATCCCAGCAGGCAGAGCCACACAGGGACAGAGGCTATGCTGGCTCAGCTCAGCCTAGTGGACAGTGGGGGCCAGGGTGCGATGCCTTCTCCAATACCTCAAAGGGCTATCACAGTTTATCACAAGGCTGTGCTTTTATGACCTCAAGCACGTCTGTGAGAGTGTGTTATCCCTACACAGGAATTCTGCTTCTCAAAACTGGCAGGGAATGAGCAACACTAGGCATAATAAATGGAGTTTTCCCACACCAACATTTTTAACATTCCAAACTGCAAGGTCACTTTGAGCAAAAACTATTCCTTCCTCACCAAATCTTTCTCCCAACAACAGAATAAGCAGGGAGACAGTCAGATGACATGAGCAATATCCAAAGACCAGAGAAGTACGCTGAATGTATCTTTCCTCTTATCACAGTGATAAAGATCACTGGGCTGTCTGGGGAGCTGTAGAAGATAGGAGAGTTTTTTCAGCGGGCTAACACAGCAGAGTGGCAAGCACAGCACCTGACCTCACCACATGCCAGGAAGATGTTACTCATTTGTTTACGAGTCTTATTCTGCTGCAATTCAGATGAGAATTAGGAGTAATCAAGAAAGCAGTTAAATGAGAGCCAGTAGGACGCAAGCAGAAAAACCATGTGCTAAGGAGCTGGAAGAATGAGGAATGTACTGTGTGCCCCATCTTTTCCACCCACCTGCCTTTTCCTTCTGCTGGGGGGCTGCTGTAGCCAGCACTGTGCTGACTCCTGTGCAACCTTCTGCAAAGCAGCACAGTGAAGAATTCAGAATGATCAGTGGGGAAAAAAAACCCCCGAACCCTTACTTCAGTCTTTATTTTTATCCATGCTTGTGCCCTTCACCCAGACATTGTGTGAATAACAACAGCTGAAGAGTCAAGCTAAATGGCAGGTTGCTATCTATCTGAAATGTGGCAGAACTGTTCGTCACCTTGCCAAAAGGATAAGAAAAAATCTTTGAATAATTCATTGAAGGGTTTGACCAACTGATCAGAGTCCCTGCACTCTCTTGTCCCCTGACGACATCTGCGTAAGGGAAGAGAGTTCTCTGCGAGATTTCTTTTCACTCTGTCAGCAGCACACCCTGCTTGCAAGCTGAATTAACTTGACTGTAGTAATAATGTTCTGCTGAGACAAGAACGATGATCAGCACAACAGCACTGTTAAAAATGTTATAGGCGTCATAAAAACAATCACATCAGCTATAAAACGGCAGGTGATCATGACTGCTGCACCACTCTCATCATAACTTAGCCTGACTTGCCTGGATGGAGAAACAAAATTATAGACAATTCCTTTTCCTTTCCCCCATTCCCTGCTAGACCTCTGTCACTATAAAGATAAAGCAATGATTTTTAAAAAAAAGAAGATGAGACTTGGGGTTAACAATTGTCTGGATAGTGCTACAAGGTCTGTAAAATAGCAGATCTAAGCAAATTTTTAAGGTTCATGAGAATCAACAGCAGCACTCTGTATACTCAGCTGAAAGTGAGGAATGGATTATGCAGCTCCACTTAAAACTCATCATCTGCATTTCTTGTCCAGGTAAAGACCCTCTGCAAAATTACTGATAGTTTGGGATCAGGTCCTGAGCATATGTTGTCTAAAAGGCTTATAGCAATCTAGAAATATAATTTTAATTTTCTCTCATGCATGTACCTTTTGCACAGCATAAGACAAACAATACTGATAAGATCAATCATGCAAGTAAGACTTTACTTGACTTAGGTTAGAAATTTGAATGATAATGTTGCTCAGACAACAGAGACAATTTTCAGTTCAGAGTGATGCAGGACTCTTCAGTAAGGTCTGTTTCAGGAGAGAGGACTTGTCTGCCACTGTGAGGACAGTGCAAACAACCAATTTTCCAGAAGACTGTCCAGCTGAAATAGAGAGACAATCAAGCAACACAATTTAGTGTATATCATCAGATTTGGGTTTTCCATGTTTTTGTATTCTTTGTTAAAATTAGAAGTCCAGGGGGGGAAAAAGCCAATATATTAACTGATGGAACAGCCCAAGAGGTCTAAAACTGAATGTTGTGATTTGGATGAACTACATAAAAGGCAAGGGAAGTACACAGTAATACTTAAAAAGGAAGAGAAAAAAAAATGCCTTTTTTTTTACCCATAGTGAAAAAGGATTTGGTTCATTTTTTTCTCCTGTCTGAAGAGACTTGAGTAAAAGTTCCTGCTGATGCAAAGGTGAGTTAGCACAGGGTGGGAAAGAGGAAGCAAGGAAGGGAATTGAGCCTTGGTCCTCCCTTCTTACTAAGTTCTACTTCACCTGTGTTATTTAATACTGACTGGAGTGGCAGTGACTATTCAGTGTCCCCAGGCTCATTCACTCTGAGCTTTATTTCTCTCCTAATTTAAGGAACTTTATAATGAATGAGTTTTTCCCTTTAACCTACTAAGAATATTCATGCAGTTCTTCCATTCTCTACACTTGGACTTGTGACTTTTGAGTTGCTTCAAGCCCTAAATATTAAAGTTCTATCAGTCTCACAACATGAGAATCATACAAAATTCAGAAGAAAAGAAGATGTGACATATAAGAAATAAAAATAACCAGAAATGGAAAATTTATATGATTATCTGTGGCAAAGAGAGAAACACAACCTAAGAACAAGACAGCATTCAGAAGAGCTATGTGCCTTACAGAAAGGCTAGGGTCTTTATGCTCCTTAAATTCTCAGTGTATAAATGAAGTGCTATTACTATAGTAAGAGATAACAATAAAAGCCTCAGATGGAGAGAAATAACAATTAGCAAGTTTTAAAGCTTTCTATATTCCATAGGCAATAATTCAGCTATACTAAGACTCACAATTCCTGAATAAAGGGACCTTAAAACCAAAATCTTATCTTGTTGGGAGATAGTGAGTCACGATTTTGAATGACAGCAAGCTGCAGTGTCTATCTCTGATGGTTCAGAAGGCAGCAAATCTCAGACCTGTCACTGATTCAGATGCAAGTGTTTTCAGTTCTGGGCCCTTGGGAGGGGAAAGTGAACTTGCAGACATCCCTACACATGATGCTATAGAACAAACCACATAAAACTTACATTCTACACTGAGACAAGCACAAGAATCATTTTTTGGTGATCTGGTGTTTTAACCATGATTTATTACAATGATGTCTATTTGAGATAGATATATCTCTGATGGAGATTAATTAATAAAGAAGTTTATAAGTTTAAATGGATGGCATAGATATCATAAAGATATATATGACTGGCTATTATGCCATATACTGTTATAACAATGATTTTTCAAACAACCATTATCTCTGTGCTAAGAAACATTAAAATATAAAACATAGTGTAAAATAATTACAAGATTTTAGGAAAAAGGGCTCAGCACTGTTTATCATCCACTACTGCATACAGCCTGATGGTTTACACCCTCAGTGTAAAATGTTACTATGTGATTTGAAAGATCAGTCCACTTGCAAAACTGAGGTGGCAGAGTCTTCTTAAGAGGAAATGTTCTAACATGATTTGCTGTATTCTTTTACAGAATTAGCCCTTTGTAATTGTGATTTCACAGTTTGCTGCCCCTGCATTGATTCTCCCTAGACTCATCCTGATTGTCTAAATGTAAAAACCTGCTATACCATGCCACAGCCTTTCTGTCAGTGGTAGACAATATACAGACAGGGTTTGCAAAAGACACAATAGCAGAGGGCAAACTGAGGGGTAGGAGAGCAGATTGAAGCAATGAAAAGTACTCAAAAGCTACAGGGTCTGCTTTCAGCTAGCTCAGCACACCCCAGGCCTCTGGAGCACACATTACTGCTACGTGACTGCAAACCTCAAAAGCAAAATTAACTAAAAAGCACAACTGAGCTTGCAACGTGCCCTTAGCACACAGAAGGCGAGTGGTATCCTGGGCTGCATTAGGCAAGCGGAGGGCAAGCATCCTTTCCCTCTGCTCAGCACTGATGAGGACAACACGGAATACCGTGCTCAGCTCTGAGCTTTCCACTACAAGAGAGACACGGACATATTGGATAGAGTCCATCAAAGGGCCCCAGTGGTGATGAAGGGACTGTGGCAATTCTCCTGTACAGAAAGGATGACAGAGATGGGGCTATTTAGCCTGGAGGAGAGAAGGCTTAGGAGGATCAAAGTGTATAAATACTTGCAGGGAGAGAGCAAAGAGGACACCTTTTACACCTAAAGAGTATAAAGAAGGTGGACCAGGCTCTTCTCAGTAGTGACCAGAGAAAAGACAAAAAGCAACAGGCACAAACTGAAACAGATTGTGTTTCAGCATAAATTGAAACACTGAAACATAATCTGAACATCAGGAAACACTTCCTCACTGTGAGGATGACTGAGCACCAGCACAAGTTTCCCAGGGAAGTTTTGAAATCTTTGCCTTTGGAGATATTAGATAAAAAAAAAGGGTACAGCTTTAGGACATCCGTAGTCACTGTGGAAACTTTTCTTTCTAAGTCCAGTTTAGCACTAAATAAGTAGCAGATGCCATGAGTTAGTGTCAAATACAAGTTACAGTTCTGTCACAGTGAAATTAATCAGATTTAATTTATAACTTTCATCACTGAAAAGGCCAAGCATTGGGGTGCCAACCTACGTACACGTCCTGGGGACGTTCTCCACCACCCCACAAAACAACTGTGACACGTACTCAACCCTCTGCTACAAACATGCTCATGGTGGGTCTGGAAATGGGCTGGGTACAACTGTATTTGGTACTGCTAGAGCTCACTCAAGACCTCTGCAAAGTGCAGACAAGGACTTAAAGCTGGGTGACAGATCTCCCACATCCCACTGTTACAGAGAAAGACAACTGAAGCTCCTGAGTTTAAGAAAGTAAGCACTTTTTTACTTGACCTAAAATCTGTGCAGATTTAATCTAAAAATTCAGCTCTGATTAAGAATTTCCTTCTCCTCTTTTCTCCCCATCTGGCTGTTTATTGCTGATCCTCCTTCCAGCTGAGAACAGTAACTGGCACATCACCACCCACAGAGACTCTCTAATGATCCAGGGGAAAGTTAATCACACTGTACCATCACATAAATCACAGCAGTTGGTCTGTGACTTGCTCAGCCCTATTGAGAGCCAGCTCTTGAGCTCCCAAATCAACCTTTCTTTCTTTTTTTTTTTTTTTTTTTTTTTTTTTTTTTTTTTTTTTTTTTTGGCAATAGAACTATTTTCATTCTTTCATTTCACCTATTGAGTCAGTCTGAAGCATCATAATGGCCCATAAAACTACCATCTGGGATATAAAATGTCAGGTTTGTGCACAGGAACAAGATCTGCAGCCTTTTCTAGCTTTCCCTGCTATGATGTGCTCTGCTTAGCCTAGGGCATTTCAGAGGGAGATGGTATATGTAGACAGACAGCACCCTAGAGGGTTAAAGCCTCTGCTGTTTATTCTCTGCCAATATTTTAATGTATCGTAAATTAATTTATTTCTGGGGAAAATTCCTATTCAACACACACACAAGGACATGCAAACGCACATACGCAATATCCACTCTGTTTATATATCTATGCCCTGGTGTTGTGATATACAATAAACATAAAAGGAAAACAGACATTCCAACAGCACCAGCTAAGTAGAAAGGCTATTTTTTCCCTTTCCCAAGAGGCTATTCTTAACATTTAGCTGTGCTGAATCAGAGGAGTAAAGGTACCTAGAGGTCAATAGGTCCTGCACCTAAAAAGTATCCATCCTTTAGAGCACCCACAACAACCCTTAACTGTAGTGAGAACAGAGGATTCAGTTCCACTCACAATAAGGAAATAAACAATTACCCCAACAAAAAGAAAACATACAATATGAAATGACACAAAATAACCCCTCTCCCATAGAAATCATTTTGTGGAATCAGACACTACATGAGGTTTATGGTATTTACCTGACATTAAAACAAAAATAACTTCCCAGGGCTTGCTGTGGCTTATCTCCTCCCTTTCCTCCTAGTTTTGACTTCAGACAAATGGTTGAAAATCATAGTGGGTAAATTTAACCAATTCTGACTAATATCCTTCCTAAAATTAGTTATCAGCTATGAAATCAGTATTTAAAGTATTCCTAAAATCTTTATTTATCAAAACATAATATACATGGTTCAATAACCATGATAAAACATTTAAAAGATGTACTAAAACAAACATGTTGCTCATTCTAGTTCCTGGCCATATGACACAGCAAACAGCATATCAATTTGTTGGAGGTTATAACATTGGCTTGTGCAAGATCAATCTTCCAGATTTCAGTATATTTGAGGTCTAATATTTGCAGATTTGCAAGGCTAAGTCACAATGAGTCCTTCAGCAAAAGTTATTTTCTCTTTTCATGTAAAATGAAATCCCAGTGTGACTGTCTACTAGAACAGCCATCTGAAGGAAAGATAAAATACAGAAAATAAGTTTTTGCACAGAATAAACCCACTGAGGAATCATTTAACTTTACTTGTGATCTTGATTTATACATAGCTTTCCCAGTTGGATGGCGGAGGCATAAAGCAGTAGAGTGATATATCTCAAGATTACCAAGAAGAACTTGAAATCTCTTTCCTAAGCTCCATCACGAACTGCGTGACTCTGATATGGGAGGCATCAGAGCCCCGTCTTAAATTTGTGTGAGGATACCAATTCAAAACCCAAAATTCTGAGACAACAGATGCAAAATACTAAAATTTCCCTTTATAGTACATAAGCAGTCTGATATCAAGATTTCAAAACAAAAGAAAAATAATTACCAATTACCAATTTTAATTGAACAAGGTCTAGTTAATATCTCTCTCATTTTTTCCTTCGAAAGAAACAAAAATTCTAATTTATGACTGGTGCAGCCTGTCTTGGATCACTGCTGAATTTTAAGACGTGAAATATGTCAGTACTGCCCTTAAGAGGAAGCTGATGTCAGTAGAGCTCTAATGTTACTCAGGTTATGGTCAAAGAGTAAAGTGACAGAGGTCTGTGTAACAGAGTCATGGTCAAAGAAGACAGAAGCAAAACACACTGAGATAGGTGGCACCTCAGGTGATATGTGTGGAAAAAAAATGCACTCATTTTTGGGCTCAGAATCCCATAAGCAAGGGTTGGTAGAGTGTGTAAGAAATAAGCACATGCAGGTGAAGCTGGCAGATAAGCAGATCCTCCTGTAAGAACATGAAAAGCAGTGTCCTGCTGCAGACCAACACTGGCACAAGAGCCTGTGGACACACCTGGCACAGAGCTGTCACGTGTGTTTCACACCCAGGGCTTTGGAGAGAGCACCATGGCAGCTACAGCTCACCAAGGGGCTCTTCCAAAAGAGCAAGCACAGTCAGGAACTGCTGGGATTCACCCTGCTGAGATGCCACATTTTGGTGCTTGTTCTCAACTGTCCCGCTTAGCCAGGGGAACCACTGATTTGGTTCTGCTGAGGTAACTCCTTCCAAAAATTGTCAGAAAATAAAAGCATTTTTGTATCTTTTTGGTGCTTGATAGAGAACAGGCCACTGGTTGAGTACAGCTGGGGCAGTTGAGTTGGTCAAAAGATACACAACAGGAGGGCTGATCTGTGGGGATTTACTGCTTTCAGGGAGAAATAGAATAGTCCAGGTTTTCACCTTCTCATAGACTTTAAGATGAACCAAAGCTACCATTTCTTTACTTTTGTACCATGCTTTTATGCAGTTTTAGACCCATGTGATACAACAAAGTAAACGAAAAAGTATAATTATAGCCTAAATTAAAAAAAAATAAAAATAGTTTAATTGCAGGTTATCACCTAACACATTCTGGATGCTAGAGCTGGGGATTCAATGATCACATCAAAATCCTATTTTCATAATCCTGGATTTAATGTTAGTCTTAAAATACTGTCTCCCTGTGAGCCAGCAGAGTATTGTCATCCCAAGTCAGGTGTGGTTTTATTTTATTTTGTTTGTTAGTTTTGTTGTTTGGTTCTTTTTCAAATACAGAAGCAGTCTGAATGACTTGTGGCTTCATTAACTCTGGGCATTCTCAATTAGTCTCTTCTGGATATAGTGTTTGGGAAATTCAGAGTGATTTCCTATCCCCTAATCACCCCTGCTCATTCAGAACTGAGGGAGATAAGTCACCTTATAACAGCAAGGTGAATCAGGAACTGAAGACTATTCCCTCTCACTGTTATTTAGCCTGCTGGCTCTTTTACTGCTACCCACTGTGAACTGGTGTCCTTAAAACCTACTCTCAAATATTAACTGAATTATCAGTCATGTCACCATGACATGAACACACAAATTCTTTGATTTTAAGCAACTTCTAGAATTTGGTTCATTGCTAACACTGATGACATTTGATAGTGAGATAGATGCTCTGCTTCAACGTACCCATGAAAGGGCATATTCCTTACTTTCTCCCAGTGCATGAGATAAAGATATGTTATAACATTCTGCTATGTTGTGAAGCTGTGAATTGCCCAAGACTAGAGGTCCTTAAGGCTGAAGAAAGATTTGTTAGGAATGACATGGAGACAGAAAGACTCAGCCTCACAGGAACAAGTTGGATTTGATTTTGCTGGCTCTGGCCTATGAAGTCAGTGTCATAAACTGTAATGTCCTCCTTCTTTAACAGTTTTAATAATAATTAGGACAAAATCTAATTCACAATCTGAAGTTAAAAGGAATTAGCTAATAATGTATGATTAAACAATTGTAACCAAGGTCACTGCATGACTAAATATTCAGTAATCAGTGATTAGATTTTGTTGGTCGATCTTTTAAAGGACCTGATTGGAGATGACCTCTTTCTTTCAGATTAAATGTCTGCTCAGGCTGAGTTATTATTGATCAAGAAGCTGACCTTACTGCCAGCACTGGCATTCCACATTACTGATCTCTTTGCATATGGTGTGCACGTAGTTGCTGGAAAACTTCAAAGAGATTCGATCAAGTTGATGATTGCTTGGTTAATTAAGAAGGTGCCATATTTTGGTATTCCAGACTGGTTGCTCTCTGCATTCTTAGAGAAATCACTCCTAGCATTCAATTTTAAAAAGCACACAAAGAAAAGGACTCCATAGAGCTTGAATTCTACAGCTTAAATCTTACCGTTTCCCCTGACAAGGGGAATGAAAGGTTTTTTCCCCACTCATAAGTGGAGGACAGGTGTACCAAAAAAGAGGAATTTTTCCTCTCTGTGTCCTGCAAAGATGGCCTTAAGACACAGAGTAGGAGAAGGTGCTCTGCAAAGCATCAAACACAAGAATGACACAGTGGGGATTTTCAGTAATCTCAGAGCCCCAAATGTTTCTTTCCTGACAGTTCATATGATCAAGTGATAATGGGCAAGAGATTGTCTTTAGGACATAAGTTCATATATCCATCTCACATCTACTAATTATCCATTAGTTATACTCCTTTTTGGCTGCATGCTGCCATAAACACAGATAATATTAGTCTTCATCCTCACCCTAGAAAATGTTGCTTTAACTCTCTCTCAAAGTTAAAAGAGCAATTCTTTCTTGGAGAAAACATCCAGTCACACACCAGGAACGTAATCCTGAAACTGTATTATCTTCAGTAGAATATGGTCTTATCTTCATGTCAAATGTCATGTTCCCAGGAACAAATTCTTGTCATGGTCTGTCTTTGAGTGGTAGGAAATTCTCTTTTCAAAAGCCAACAAGGTTATTGGTTAGGGTTTAAGGAACACATGGGCAGGGGGTGTTGGAGGTGAAAAAACAACCTAAAAATCCCCCACATCAAAAATATAGGGCCATACAAAATCTCAACCAATTCTACAGATGCACGCAGCTTCATAAAGAAACAAATTTAAACCCTCCCAAGAAGCCCATTTAGGCCAAGAAATTTCACAATTCATGTACAAAGACACTCCCAGATTTCTCCTTTTAGGCAGAGATTTATTAAGAGACCCATCTGTAAGTTTTGCCTTCTGCAGTGCATGCTCCTGCTGGAAATGTGGAAAAGCATCTGCAGAGCACCTCCTCTGTGCTCCTGTGCAGAGGCCTTAGCTGTGCCCACCCCATCTCTTGTCCTGAGCCAGGATTGCTTCCCTGGGTCTCCACTAGACATAATAAGGATGAGCACACCATGGCACAGCATATTTTTTTCTCTGGACAACTCCAGACATGGTGATGATGTCATTAACTTTTGCCTCCCCATCATTTAGTTGCAATAATTCCTAAACCAAAGTATGCACCTCATTACAAATGAAGATGGAAACTGTGAAAGGAAGTTGCTGTTTCCCTGGCTAAAGCAGCATGGTCTGCAAGTGAATACATTCCATGCTGTGTCATCCTTGGAAGGAAATTATCATGAAAAATAATACAGATACTTTAGCATAGTCCAGGGAAGGCATTCATCTGAATTCTATCACCACACAATGGGCTGTATGTTTACATCTGTAAAAATATTTACTCTTGTTAAACAAAGAAAGGCTGAGTTTACAAGTACAATAAACAAAGTTGTTCATTCAACAGACTGCTCTGAAAATCAAGACCCTAATTCTCCAGCACTCTTTATCTAGCACTCATCTAGTTACCAAGATTACACACTTATATATTGGCCCTAATTGCAAATGACACTACTAATAAATATTGTGCAGCACTAGACCCTTCCTGTGCCTTAAAACAAATAAAAATTTTCTTCAATCAAAATTTGGGATCCCTCTACAGTCTGCTGTCACATTTCATCTCATAAAATAAGATAGGCTTAAATTAATTCAAATGGAAACAAATTTCCAAGTAAGTATCAATTTCAAACTCCTAATTAAATTTTCAAATTCATAATTTTAAAAATAATATTTGAATTTGGTCTCAGCTGTGCATAATCACTCTACAGAAGTACTAGAAAGAATAAAAATTGGCTCTTCTTAACTTACATATTTGTTGTGTATTAAAAGAGTCACTGTAGGTCAATTCTTAAAATTAGGGAAATTTAGGTTTGGGAGGATTTTGTTCCTAAGTCCTTTTTAAGTTGCTAGAAAGAAGAGAGTAACTTTTTTGGGAGTAACAAGAAGTGTTTGATGTAATTCCAATATTTATAAATTGCTGCGTTTAAAAAATATGGCAAATTCCCAACAGAGGCATTGATTTAAAAAAAAAAATCTTAGAACAAATATTAGAATTAAATATGCACATAATCGTTTTTTGTGGAAGACAAACTAGAAACCCCTTCACTGGAATCTTTGATAAACGCAGACTTCTTCTTTAGTGAGAAAAATGTTTTGGCTTAAAAACATTACTTGCATCTGCAGTTCTTTCCCTTTCATTTAGCACTACGGAAGAAGGACTGGGAAAGGTTTTTACTCACAGCCCAAACACAGAGAGCAGCTATTCAGAGCTGGGTGCACCTCAGAATAAGACTGCCTCAAGCCTGTCTCCCTCCCACCCACAAGTCACCTTGTGGAAGCAAAAGCACATGGCAAACAGCAGGAAAGACTTATTAAAAGAAAATGTTCAAATAGGAAGTAAAATCAAANAAAAAAAAAAAAAAAAAATCAGGATGCAAAACTGTTGGGCAACTTTCTGTTGAACATTAGTTTATTACCTAAGACACAGCTCTGGCTGGTAATTCCTGCCAGATACACATTCTTTAAACAATAAAAAGCTGCTTAAAAATAATCAAGTTGGCCTGGAGAAAAGTATTGATTTGAGCATTTGATTCCTGTGGGGACAACCTGGGTTTAATCTACCAGTGCTGTTGTATAGATATTTTCAATGACTTTACTTAGATATGATAACACAGAACATATTGTTTTTAAAGTTATACTCCTGTGGGAAGTGTAAGATGTCTAACAGAGAAGAAACCAAGTACACAACATTCTCTTGAATAATTTTCAACCCTGTGAAGCAGAAATCTTTCTCAAAATTCAGTGTCATAATAAGACTGCAGAGGATACTTTGTGAATTATCTCCAAACCTTGAAGCAAAGGTCTACCCAAAGTAAAGGGTTAAATGTGAGAAGTCTGAAGAGACAGATGCTGACCTGAATAAGTCGCTGAATAAATATGAGGCAAGCTGTAGCTTTCTGTTGACCTCCTAAGTGGTGGGGATTGGGAAAGAAAACAACAGGAAGAAATTCAAACAAAATTAACTCCTATAAAATAGTAAAATTATTCAGAAGGTGTGGAGGAATGCTAATGCTTCCAAATGCATTCACCTTTCAATGGTGCCCTTGAACATGTAAGGAAAGGTAATGCACCACACAGACAAGCATCTGGACTCTGCCTCTCTGAACAGCCCCGGTCTGCTTATCCCATTCCAGCTGGAATCAATTCTCACGATCTTCTTGTTTGCAGTAAAGTGACAATACCAAAAGCACCGAGTGACCTAAAAGGCACAGCAGTCTCACCTCTGGTATGCCTTGAGAATGAGACAGAGTCCTGGAGAAGAGACCCTCCAAAGCTACAGACAACCCTAGAACAAAGAGAAGGGAAGTAACCCAAATGGTAAATTAGGAAAGCTCTGTAGCTCAGAGCACTGGGAAATTCATCTGCCTTTCTGTGCTAACCAAGATAAAAAATACCACAAGGGCTCAGCCCTCCTGAGCTCTGGGGAATCAGCCCTATTTCAGTGAATTGTTCTAATCCCAGCTTTGAGACCCTTCTTCAGAGTCATTCATTGCAGGCCACATTTTTAAGCTTGGACACTCTCAGGGGTTGTGTAAAAGGAGGTTTTCCATCCCACCTGCATTGAATGGCAGCTCAGGGCAGCAAGCAGTTAACACACAGGATCAGGGTTAGGTAGGTATTTGCCTGCTGAGCAACAGCACAACACCTTAACAGCTTCTGTGGCAAAGGCAGCTGGTCAGGTGAAAGCATCCCACTGACACAACCTGAACCACGGGGCCAGTTGAGGCACATACACTGTGGGGTCAGGCACACCTGTCTGTAGGGACAGACAACATAAGGGAAAGGGACAAAAACTGATTTATAGCCCCTTCTCTAAAGTTCTACAGTGAACTCCACAACCTTGTCCTCTGAAGGCACATGTAGAGAAATTTGTTTTCACTGCCAGCTCAAGAGCTTCACAAAGATATCTGTAAATGTTCTAGTTAATTCAGCCATTCCAATATTAATTCCATGTGGGGTGTGAAGACCAGGCTTACCTTTTCTTCCCCATTCATGCTTCTTTGCCTTACTCAAACATGCATTCACTACGGGAGGAGAGGCAGAGAAACCACAGCTGAATAGAAGAGTGACTTATTTTCTTGGAGAGCTATAAATTCATCATGGCCCATCAGTAAAGGTGTTTTCTAGCCACATTATCCTGCAGTTTCTGATATCATCCAAGGCCCTATCAGCATCTTTAAGGGTGCTCTGTCTCCTCTCTTTCATTTTACCTCAGCTTTTCTTTTAATTCTGCAAAAAAGTGATGCTTCTATTGGTTTATCATAGAAGAAAAGCTTTAACTCCTTTCTTTATTAATTCCACTATCAATTCCCATTAAATAAGATAATTATCAGCAAAGTGGCCAAATGTTGTTTAAGGTCAAGAGCGTTTTGTAAGCATGGAGTAAAGGTAAGATAGACATATGTAAGAGGGTTTATAAAAACTAGGCTCTTCTACCAGAATAGATTACAAGAAATAGAAGTGTTTCTAGCAAAACAGGCAAATACAGAGAGGGAGAAAAGTGTGGTATAACATCAAGATCACAGAATCATGGAATAACAGAATAGTGCAGGTTGGAAGGGACCCTTAAAGACCACCTAGTCTGACTCCCACTTTGAAGGCAAGGACATCTTCAACTAGATCAGGTTACGCAGAACCCTGTCCAAACTGACCTTGAAGGTTTTCAGGGATGGGACATCCACTTCTCTGGGAAACCTGTTCCAGTCTTTTATGAGCCCCATATAAAAATTTCTTCCTCAAATCTAATCTAAAGCAAAGCCTCTTTCAAAAGTTTTAAACCATTATCCCTTGTCCTACCACTACAGCTAACACGTTTTCCCTCGTCTTTCTTACCAGCCCTTTTTTGTACCTGAAATCATGTCTCCCCGGAGCCACCTCTTCTCCAGGCTAAACTCTCAGCCTTTCCTTATAGGAGAGGCGCTCCAGCCTTGTGACCAGCTTCATGGCCCTCCTCTGGACTCGCTCCAGCAGGTCCATGTCCTTCCTGTGCTGGGAGCCCCAGCGCTGGATGCAGCGCTCCAGCTGAGGTCTCAGCAGAGGGGAGCAGAGGGACAGAATCCCCTCCCCCACCGTGCTGGACGCGCTGCTCTGGCTGCAGCCCAGGGTACAATCGGCTTTCTGGGCTGTGAGCGCACACTGCTGGGCCATGGGCAGCTTTCCACCCACCACCACCTTCCCGGTCCTTCTTGGCAGGGCCGCTCTCGACCCCTTCACCTTCGCCTGTGCTGATACCGGGAGCTGCCCCGAGCCCCCGAAGGGCAGCACCTCGGTGGCTGCGCGTCCTGGCTGCGGCTGGAGGTGAGCCCCAGCCCGGGTCGATTCCGGGGGCTGCCCCGAGCCCCCGAAGGGCAGCACCTCGGTGGCTGCGCGTCCTGGCTGCGGCTGGAGGTGAGCCCCAGCCCGGGCTCCCGGCTGCTGCCGAGCGCTGAGGAGGGGCCGGAGCCGCGCCCTGAGGGCCCGGCAGAGCCCGCGGGCACCGCCCCCTGCCGGCCGCGCGCCCGCACTGCACAGCGCCCAGCACCCCGCACCCGAACCGCCGGCAAAATACAGTAAATAGAGAAATATATAAATGTAACATGCACGCACACAGAGAGTGACCCTGGACGCTTTGCGGTTATGCCCGAAAGCTACGCAATGTTTGCTGTTTCAACTGCTAAATGCTTGCTGCATGCAGCTCCGGTCATGCTGGTAACAGCAGTGCCTTTCCCAAGGAGTGAGCCTCTTAATAAAATTAGGAGGCACTTCATTGTGTTCTGGGTGTTGTGGGGGTTTTTTTGTTGTTTTTTGGGGGTTTTTTTTGTTTTTTTTTTTTTTTTTTTTTTTTTTTTTTTTTGTTTTTTTTTTTTTTTTTTTTTTTTTTTTTTTTGTGAAACTTCCCTGGTGTGTATGTGTGCAGATATATTTAAGTCCTTGACTGATTTGGACTCCACTGGAGCAGCAAGAAAGCTAAAGTCAAATTAATCAGAATAGATTACCTAGATGAGACAGTCATTGCTGCTGAGCAAACCTTTAGGGAGAAAAGTTGTCCTTGAAAAATATTTTATGAAGCTGCTGCACTAAGAAAGGGGCTAAATCTACGAATAAAACAGCCACAGAGAGCTTGGGGGCCCCCATAGGCTCAATCTGTTAAGCAGAGAGAGGCAAGGGAGAAAAGGGAGAAAAGGGAGAGGCAGATAGGGAGAATTCCATTATATACAGCAACTCGAAACACCTCTAAACCCAGAGAAATCTAGAAGTCTGTCCCACCAACTACAAGAATTAGAAACAATGCTTTGCCCCAAGGTATCCCTTGAGCTAGTCAAGGCATTTAGGTCCCTTGGGTAGGGACCAAGGAAGAAGAAGCGAAGTCTCTTCCTAATCATATTCTGAAGCAGTGGTTTATCTTGGGGCTCTGCCTCAATTCCATAGCCAGAAATAGCAGTAGAGGTGTTTTCCAGGTCAGACTCCAGCCTGGGGACACGCTACTCCCATTCTGGATGTGACTTTTTCTCAGTCAGTTCAGTGTGGGAGGACTCTTGTGCCATCCTTAATTCACATCAGATTCAGCTCACTGGCATTAAAGGCAGCACAAGGGACCATGATGAAGTTAGAATATGATATCAAGAATCCCCCATCTTTCAATCTCTCCCTGTAAAGCATACAAACAAATCTCTCTCTCTCTCTCTCTTTTATTTCCCCCCATTTACTTTTAACATTTCTAGAAAGCAGAAGTTGTGCAATGCTTCAAATGACATGCACCTGCAAATTTCATAGGCAGGAATGATTTGTCTGGAGAACATGAAATTCATTAAATGAAGAACAAGACACTCAGCCACACCAAAGATCCAGCTGGCCCAGTAACCTGTCTTCAGCTGACCAGTGGCAAAGTCAAGGGAAGAGGACAAGAACAGTAAAAGTTTGAAGTGACAACCCTTCAGACTGTGCCCTCACCCCCAGAGTTTGGTAGCTCAGGGACCCCATGAACCCAAGGAAACACACCTATGTATGTGTATACCTATTTTTTTGTTCTTGTTTTCTTACTCCCATATGTTTGCACATTTACTTTAGGCACCCATAGGAATTTTCATTTTATGCAACACCCTATGGCAAAGACTTCCATTACTGTACTCTCTATTTTTTTTGTGCTACTTCCAATTTTATAGACATGTATCTTCTCCCTTATCTCCCTTTCCATACTGAAGTCTTCTCTTTTTACACTTTACTTATTCAATCATTCAACCAAGTAACTGAAACAATACCACACAACTTAGTGAACTAAACACACACCTCTACTAAAAAATGCTTATTTAACGGCAGGACTGGGGGAAAAAATGTTTTTCAGGTGTTTCTTAAGTGAAACATGGTTTAAGTATAACAGTGCTGAATAACTATAAGCTGCAGGCCTTTGTTTTTCTTTGAGCAAATTAGTCACAAGAACTAAACACCTTATTAGAAAGAGTTGCCCTGGTCATAGTAGCAAAATATAAAAAACAAGGAAAAAAAGAAGGTTATGGTTGGGGAAGGTTTGGCAACCTCCCATTTAAGCAGCCAGTTTCCTCTCAGACTTTTATTACAACATTTTGCACTCTAACAGTAAAAATAATAGGCTTTCTCAGGGGCATTGGTCAACCCTCCTCTCATGTAAAACAAATTATGTGCTCAGGGGAATATTATATTTATATCATCACTATGGGTTTTAATAACTCGATAGTTCCCTGCAGAAACGTTGGTCCTCACCTTTATGAGTGCCATGACAAAGGTGGCAGAGATTAATCAGCCCTGGTGGGGTGGCCCATACAGCACTGAGAGTAGAGGGTGAGTACCACCAACTCCTGCTGAAGCCAGGCAGGCACTGGCACAGATGTCCTTGAGGAGTGCCCTCAGAGATGACTGAGATGTTGAAAAAGAGCTGTGCTACTGCTGGTCTCACTGAATGCTGTAGGGTACAAGCCTCCCTCTGATTCAAGCAGTACACTAAACTCTGCCTGCTTCCTAATAGGAATTGTAAGTCCAGTGATTAGGACAATGGCAAGCTTAATGGCATATTTGGTAGGCTAAACTCATCTCTAAACTCATTTTTTCCTATGACTCAGTGAAAATAATACACATTAAAAAAATTTACCCTCATGCTCACCTTGAAAAGCACTGGGACAAGTTAACATCACAGAAAGCCTGTCAGTCATTTTATCTTTTTCTCCCTCACTGCTTTATCACTCCCAAAGGGCAGTATGGGGATGTATGTAACTTATTTTTCAGCAGCTGAAGTGATTAATTTAGCAATGAGAACAATACACATTTTTATGTGATTAAGTCAAACCCACCTAACATAATTTTTTCCATTTATTGTAAATCTTCTGGTGGATAACTCTTTCATCTCAGTACCTTTATCATTGCCCTCTAAGTAAGCAGAATGTGTATGACTATATACGTTTGGTTGTGGGGGGTAGTTTCTTGGAGGAGAAGGCACTGTGTAACCAAAAAACTCCATGCTAATATTGTCAGACTGAAGCAGAGACAGGTTCACCTGATATTTGGACCATGTAAATTGCTAAACATAGTTCACTATGAAGCTTCTAACCCAAATAGATATGCCGACTGTGGACAGTGTGAACAGTGAAATATACAGATATGTTCACCCTCAGCCAGTACAATAATGTTTTGTACTGTCAGAGGTATCATCCTACAGAAGCAGCAGAAAAACAAAGCTCTGATGACCAGTGATCTTGCAATTTTATCACAATTCTTTCTGTGGGGATAATATCCTCTCAAAGGGCATTCAAACTAAATTTTCTCCTATGCAATTTGACTCTGTTTTCCCTTCATCCACCAGCATTGTGTAGTGAGAAACAGCACCTTCCACATGCTTTCCTCTAAGGGCTGTGTAGCAGTGCTGGACTGTATGTTGCCCCTCAGCTATCCCCCAGGCTGCAGGACTTCAAGGAGGATTTTCAACTGTTATTTCAGTGAAGTTATTCCCACATATGGTTTATAAAGCACTGTGAGGTCCTAGGGGATGAAAGGTGCTATATAAATGCAAATTGTTGCTGTTGTTATGCATGAACCACAGCCAGGTTTTAAACTAGACTGACTGTGAAAAATGTCATTTATTCTGACCTTTCCTGATGAGAACCACTGCAAATAGAAAATCTCTAAACTCTTTGGACATAAAGACAAACTCCAGTTTAAATTCTCTGGAAGGTAACAGCAATCCTCAAAGTGAGCAAATGAGTTAAGGGAATAAAAAAAAGAATGCTCCCTGACTTAAGAAATACTGATAAGAAACCAGCCTTCAGGCCTAGGAATTTGGGCTCTAATTTTGACCCTGTGCTAGACTCTAGGACAACTGGGAGGAAATCTGTTCACTGTTCTGTGCTTCTGTTCCTAACTCTCCTCCTCCCTCACCCACCATCTGTTTTGTCTATCCATATGGTACATGTCTATCTACATTGCAAATTATCTCTAAGCTCACTGTTTGTATAGTGCTTACCCAAAACCTCCTCCTCACAATTTCCAAGTGAACAAAGCCAGCTAAGTAGCTGCAACCCTGTCAGGTGCCCAGGCAAATGTAAGTAATTGGATGGTACTAATGGGAAAAGTGGAAACCAGGGCCATGACCCTCCAGTACACCAGCTTCTTCCTCACAAATAAATATTTAGATGCTTTACAGAACTATTCTGAAAAGCATGAGCTAGCTCAGAGTTAATTAGCTGGGGCAGAGCATTGCAGTAACACAGTTATAATGCCTCAGGTGTAAGTTAGATTGTGCAGAGCCAGACTGGGAATCACCGCATGACTGCACTGGGCTTTGGAGAGTTATGCTCAGTACTCACAAAGGAAAAAAAGATGATATAGAGAAAAGGAACTGAAGAAGAAGTTCAAGATCTTCCTTCACTAATGATCTTGAAAGGGTTTTGTGTCAGGCCTAAGATTTGACAGTCTTTAATATGTCCTCTCCAGTAGGTACCTATTGCTCTCCTGCTCTATTATCCAGACACACATGGAGAAACCTGTGGATCAGTCTGCCATTGGAGGAAGGTGAATATGGTTGTCAAGAGACACCAGATAATTGCATCATACATGTTTGCCAGCTATTGCCTGACCTCTCACCACGACAAATCTTCTAACAGAGGTCACATCTTTAGCCAGGCGTGATAGCTGTAAAAACCAGGGCAAAGTGCTGATGGTCACAGCTGGTAAGAAAAGGAGCATAGATGTTTTTCATGAAGTTTTATTATTGAAAGTATATTTTCCTGTATTAATGCAGAAGACACTATCATGTTCTTTAGTTGACATTTCATTTTAAAATACAGTGATGACTGAGCAGCTAATGCCAGGATTTAAGAAAATGGACTCCTGCCCATTTTTCTAAATATGAGAAGGTACAAACCTTCTAGATTTTCTAAGAGCCAGCTTCAGCCCAATCTAATTTCATGGGAAGTTACACATACCACTGTAAAAGTCAGCAAGACTACATCAAAGTAGATGTTGGTTCATTTTGGTCCAGAGTAAGAACAGAGTTCCTATTCAACCTAACAGCCTATCTCACTGCATTGATTCAGCCTTTTCTGGACAACTCTTCCAGAAGAAATTATGAGGTGTGAAATTAATCTTGGAAAGACTCTAGAAATTTGTCACTCCAGACTGGGCATAAATCCCCCTCATTCAGAGATCTATCTACTCTTGATATTGGCACAAACAGTCTCTCAGTGTCCCAGACTTGCACAAAAATAGCATGCCCAGTTTAAAATTAGGCTGGGGGTTTGTTTTGGGGGATTTTTCTTGTTTGTTTGTTTGTCCCCCACCTCCTAAAAAAAAGAAAAATTCATGTCTTTTGGCAGTCTATAAGTGCTAACTCACATACCATGGTGAGTACACTCTGACTAAATGTAAGAATTATCTATAATCATGGAACACTGTGTAGTAAAATTACTTTCATTGGAAACTCAGAGGCATCAAGAAAAATACTATGAGAACACACATTTTATTTTAATCAGAAACCATATCTTTTTGCAAAGTAACACAGAAAAGATACTTATTCTGATCTCCAACCCAGAGATAACCAAGTACTCAGTCTAAAATGGAAAGTAGCTGGGGCCCAGAACCTGTCTTGAAAAACCACATCCATGTTTACATGATTACAAATTAAATTAAAACCTCATGTAATTAAAAGGAAAAAGAAAAGGTTTCTATCATAAAATTTAGAGATAAGGATAAGCAAGACAGAGAATTTTGAGGAAGTTTGCATTTCAGACTGTCAGCCCATCTATAGGCCCTTAGTTTTCCAAGCAAAGAATTAGTTTTGACTTTCTACATGTGACATTAAATGTTTATTAATCACAGTTTATTGCCATCATGATTCTGAAGATATAAGCGTGGTTTATATTGACTTAAGTGGGATATGCAGAAGTTATTTTCAGAAGTAAACCACTGAATACCTCCTGTTTCTCTTCTACTTTCAGAAGAGTATTACTTTTCTTTAGGTTTATATTAGAAAAAAATGTTTTCATCCAGTCTAGGTCAAAACTGCTTTTTGCATTATTCCACAGAATATATGTTCTTCATTTCCTTT
Source organism: Chaetops frenatus (assembly GCA_013400775.1). Lineage (NCBI taxonomy): Eukaryota > Metazoa > Chordata > Aves > Passeriformes > Picathartidae > Chaetops > Chaetops frenatus. Next base: position 327,371 of record VZTR01016429.1, on the reverse strand, counting down.
ACTGGCATGATGCCGAAGATACTCTTGTTCAATGTATAAATGTATAACCAACGCTTCCTTGTGCTGACTGCATATACCTAAAGCTAGAGTTTAGCAAAATTTTCTTTCTGGTTATTAATTTAAAACACAGTTTCAGTTTCAGAGTCTCCACTTCTGAATTCTAAAGATTAAGAAAAAGGAGAGTATTTCTAAACTACCTTGTTGCTTCAACTTTTATTAATCTAAATGCTTTGGGATCAAATGTAACTCCATTGTGCGGTTAGAGAAAATCCCAAAAGCCAAAAGAAGGATTTACCTCTCCAGGGCCAAGAGTCAAGTGCATACATGTGACCAGTTACTGAGAGTCAGCTGGTGCATGGATACTGGGTAAGAATGACTCCTATGCCTGTGCCTTCAAGCTCCTGCCTTCTTCATTCACTCTGCTTTATCTCCCTCATCTTTCACACTAAACTGTGTAATTATTTTCACATACACAGAAGATGATCCTCCCTTTTTTATATACATGAAGCTTACCATGTGTGCCTTAGGCCAATGCCTGTCCTTTCAGGAAAGACATGTCCAGAAACAATACTGCAGGATAATGGTTAGTGTAGCATGGATGTGACCCAAACAGAATCAGGGGCACACTGTGCTAGATCCTCTCCAAACAGCAGAAGATGGCTTCAGGTTTGAACTACCTTAAGGGGTGACCAAACACCGTGGCTTTAGACTTCTGAACACAGAAAAATAAAAATGACTTGCTGAAAAATTAAGGACTAAGTCAGGTGCAGAAACAAGGATAAAACCAGGTCCACAGAACCCTAATCCTAATGCTTAAGGATGACCTATTTTCCATAGTGAAGAGGCTCGTGACAAATAGGATTTGTAGTTCTGTTCTGTATAGGGTACAGCCCATGCTGTTAGCCCTCCAATGATATGCTGCTTCACAATTCAGAAGGTGGACAGGTTAAAAATATGTAATTTCTTCCTCTATGAGGAGCATTCTGACATCCTCTGAAAATACCCTTCAATCCATGCTATAAAGGTCATGGGAGCATATGCTTCAAAAACATGTACTTATTTAGCATCGGAAACGACTGAGAAATGTGTTGGCATTTTCCTTCAACTGAGTATCTTCCTTTTTTCACTCATGGTTAGTGAACAGTTTTTGGGAGTTGATTAATCTGACTGCATGAGCACTCTTTAATTTCTTGAACTGTTGTAGCTAAAAATCAGCTGTTTGTAAAGGCTATTTTATGACATAATGTAAATTATTCACAATTTACTCCTCTTTCTCTAAATAACCTTTTCATTGCCATCAGATTTAC
>VZTR01016429.1:287339-304196 GCA_013400775.1 Chaetops frenatus | reverse complement strand
GTTAATAGTGTGAACAGATGCCAGCAATGGTGGATCCTTCTACTTCTAACAGAGCAGACATTACTGGACAGATGATCTGTCCATATGAGAAACTAGGAGTAGGACACCTGATATATATCTGCCCCATGCTAAGACGGCAGGGATTCTCTGATTTGNTTCAGCAAAACTGTAACTGAGGGTTAAAGCCTCTCAGTTCTCATCTTGAGACTAAGTCCCTTCTTAAAATCAACTGTACTTCCCCACTGTGACTTTTACAGGTTGGCAACCAGCAGGCTTCCAGAATGGGCGAAAGGACATAGTCATCATGTGGCCACGTTGCACACATGCCTGATAACCTGGTGTATCAAACCTCCTGGAATGTGACAGGACTATTTATGCTAAAATGCAGTTCATGGACCTAAATCAGGATTTTAATTTGTGAAGATCTAAATATTGGGTGGATATCTAGATCTCCAACAACTACAACTCAGTGCCAAATATATGAAGCAGTGCTGCCATCTGAAAAACACATGAGTATGTCCTGAGAATAGAGCATATACTGTGCACTGCCTTTTACTTAGTAAGTAACTTCTGCTTAACACTAAACCTTGTTGTACTTCTCATGCAGTTGCCTGGTTGCTAATGCAATGTCAGGTATTTTTATCTTGTGCAAGACTATACTTCCATGAGCAATTATAATCTAATTAAAATCATTAATGTTTATGCCCTAGGGAAACATTCAGTTATTTGTAGGCATCTGAGTTTTTCCTGTCTTCCGATGCTTGTTGTAATTTATGCTTTGTTGAGGACTTCTAAATATCCACAAGTTACTTCACTTGCCACCTTAAAGCTGTGCCACCCTGTAGCCCATGGCACTGTTTTCATTCCATTTAGAATGATAATCAATAAAAATGGGTAATATATCTATTAAAGTTTCAGAACTGCAGCTACAACTTTTGAAGCCAGAGGTTTTTTTTTTTTCTTTAACCAAAGGATGTTCAAGTTTTTCATACCATAAATCATGCCTTAATCAGAGCTCAGAACTGTCTGTGCCTTTCAAATGAAAGCAGATACCCAGGAGTGTCTGAAAGAATACACCAGTGATTTCAGAACTTAGATCACTATTAAAATCCTGTATAAAAGCTATTTTAGAGCTAGGAAGCTATTTGAGAGCTAGGAAGTGTAGTGGGGTAAAGATTTTAAGATAGGGTTTGAAAACTTCCTATTATTTACCAATTATATAGCAAATCTTTTAATCACTAAATTAATAATATTTAATAAAGTGCTAGAGTTTTATTTTTAGAGTTCTGTTGGGACTTGATCCATAGACATTAAAGCCAATCCAAAGGACCCCACTGATTTAAGTAAGCATTGGAGCTAACTTCATTGTCTCTCAGTGTCAGTACACAGGCCACAAGGTAAAAGAAGGACTGGTGGCAATTTACCACAGGGTATCTCTAATAGCTTCCCAGGTTTCCAGGTTAGGACTTTTTCTACTTGGAACTGAGAATGTTTGGGTGCAAGGTGAAACAGCCAGCCAAAGAGCACATGATTCCATTTCAAGCAGTCCAACTCAATTACTGCTGAGGGTGTGGGAAGTGATCTGTCTGTATCACTGCTGTCAGCCCAAGGGAGGATCACTGCTGATGGCCTGTGACAAGCAAAACATTTTCACGGCTGTGCCTACTACTCTATCACCAAAAAATGTTCCCCATCACTTCAGAGAAAAAAAGGATTTTAACTGCAGCTGTGAAGAAAAGTATTTTCTCATGTAGTTCCACATTTCAAACATTCTTTACTCCACATGAGTGTGAAACTAAAGCTTCTTGAAGGTTTTCACCAAGAGAAAGCATGCTTTCACGGACACTTCCAGATCAGGTTCAACATGGTGTAAAACCTGGTCTAAACAACGGGTGTAAGTTTACATCTTTTTCTAACATAGCATGAGTACCAGGCTGTCTTGGGGTGGAACTGTTACATGTATATGCTATCTGTAAACACTCAAACATTTTACTGGAGCCAGGACTTAATCCCAGTATAGTTTGTGAACTTGACTGTTGTGGTTCGGGACATCTGCTTGTCCATCTTTATCTCTCTCCAGCATGGGGTCAAGACAGCTGTCCCAAACTAAGCTAAATATACTTCAGTTCGACAACCAGTCGTTTAATGACAAAACTAATTTCAGTAAAATATTCCCAACCGGTGGCAGTAATGCTCCTTTTGGAACACATTCTAAATAGCAATCAGCATGGCCAGCCTGACCTTGTCTGAAATCTGTTCAGAAGACATTTAATTAATGAGACTAGAAAGCTAGAATAGAGTCTGACGTGGCCTGTATTCTCCACAGACTGGGGTGTTTTTTAGTCAGAGTGCCCTTTAGCAGGGGTCTGCTGCCCATACAGTGCAGTCCCATGGTCAAGGCAATATGGGTCATTAACATGGAGTCAGCAGGATTTAAGCACATACTGTTCCATTCAAGTTGTTTTAAATGTGGATTATGAAATCATCGATCCTTGGGAATTATTGTTAATATCTGCAGAACTATGAAATGCAGGAGACATTCTGTCCCAATAGCACAAGCATAACTTTATTTACAGTGTTTTCTAAGCTGACTTAAGAACATGTACAGAAATAGTCTTCTTTCTACAAATTGTTGCATTCACGATCCTAGGGAAAAAATGTAAAAGCTGAAATATTTTTCTTTATTTTCAAACTAGAAACATGTCAAGTGATTCAGAACAGCTGAGTTGGTTGTATTACTCAGCAGAAGTGTCCATGACCATTTAGGCATGTAAACTCCATGTATTTTACATTCCTTCAGGATACCTTGTATGGTGTGCGTATCAGGACATCGTAAGTTTAAACACTAGGCTGAGAAGGTTTAATTATCTTCTACTTGCATCACGTATCTCCAGCCCACACTTTACTGTCCAAGCTATTAACTGAAAGTTTAGAATTTGACTACAGGCTAAAATGGATTTATTTGATTAATGTGTGTATACAAGTGTGGGTTCTCTTGTGAACTATTCAAGTGTTGAGTTTAATTGAGCTACAGCTGGTGCTGACTGTGTTTTCAGAGAGTAGGGATTTACTGACTGATTGACTGTCTCTCCCTTTTAACCTGGATGAAGATGAGTTCAGTAAGAAGTGAAATTTCCTGATGATACAAAACCACAGAGAGAAGAGTAAAAAAGAAAAGCACAATAAACTGAAAGAAAATAAGTGCACATAAAATCAAGTAGTTTATATAAAAGGAATGAAACTAGGCATACCAGTTAGAAAATTCATGAAATCAGGGATTTTGTTTGTAAATCTCCAATTCAACTGGGGAGGAAGGAAGAGGAAACAAAACAAATAAGAGCTGCTATTCCAATGACAATGCAAATCTCCTTTGGAGAGGCAGAATAAATTAAATTAATAAACTTTTAAAACCCTTCAGCTGAGAACTTCTTCCCCTTGTTGGCAGAGCTAGATACAGCTGTTCAAATGGTATCACAGAGGGAAAGCAGAAAATCAGAAAAAGAAGGAAATTTTTTTAATTGTCTTCCCCTGCTCAAGGATGTCAAACATCCTGTGTGACTTGTCGTAAGTACTGCTTATCCTAAGGAAAAGCGGTGAAACCAAATGCAAATTGCCAGAGTGTCACCAAAGTATCAAAAAATAATAATAAAAATAGAACTACCCAGTTAGAAACAAAACAAAAACAAATAACATCCACCAAACCTCCATAGACTTCTTTATCTGGAAAAGCACTGCAAAATTTAACACTTGTCATCATTTTGCCTGAAGTTCTGGACAACGATCCAGAAAGAGGCCATCACAAGGGCTCTTTCCAGCTATTCTGGATGAGCAAGACCAACACTTCACAGTTATCCTGACCCTATTCCATCTCCCNAAGTTTTTCTTCTGTTTGACCTTTCCTCTTTTTCACCAGTAATTTCATTGCTATCTCTCCATAAAATGTGATCTGTTGATTACACAAAGGTTTAAATTTTTTTTTTTTTTTTTTTTTTTTTTTTTTTTTTTTTTTTTTTTGTTACTCGTNCAGGGGGGAAATACAGTAATTTTTAACATATATCTCCTTAACATATACCTTGTTGCTGCCCACAGTTATAAACTAAGATATTCTAGAAATATCGTTTGTTTTCATGATGTATATTTTCATTCACTAAGAAAGAACATGTTCTATTCAAAAATAATTGAGGAAATCTAATCATGTAGAAAATCTCAGTAGTTCTGAATAATGTCCCTAGTATGGTTTTGTATGCACAGTCTAGGAAGCTGTAACATTAGATTTTCAAGCAGTTTCTTGCTTTTTTATACTAGGATAGGAGAAGTTATAAGAACACTCTGGCCTGGTTTGCCAGTATCTCGAAGGCTTGAAAATCTCAACTGTCATCTGACTCAACAGGTCACAGAAGCAGATGTACTTCTAAAAACACACACGGGAGCTGGGACCGAAGACGTACAATGTGTGGGACTGTAATGTCATTACGTCACTGAGAATTTTGTCTTTTAACTTGGGTTTCAAAGCATAAGCCCCTCTAGTTGGCCAACCTTAAGCTCCTCTCCCCAGTGTTGTGGCTTTTCTCCTATTCTGTAATTCTGGTTGCCAGATATATCTGTCAGCAGATGGCTGGTTGGGAGAACTGGCTCCTTTCGGCACAGGGGGTCACCAACCAGGAAAGAGCCATGTGTTAAGTATATTATGCAATAAAATATGGAGCTTGAGCTCCAATGACAGAGTCTATTCCTGGTAAAAGAGATCTGACAAGTCTAAAGATTATGTTGGAAGTGTAAGATTTTATTCACATGCTAGTAAGAAAAACTCAAAAATACCTATACTTATCCATCTCAGAGGAAGTCAATGCATGTGCACATGAAAAAACGAGAATAATAGAAAAAAAAAAAAACAAAAATGCACAAAACCACAAGAAAATGCTCACTCCCAGTAGTAACCTCTGATTGTTCAGTATCACAATGGCAGAGAGCCATAAATTCCCCAAGTTCTTTGTTACAGTGTGCACAGTACATACACTGCAGAAAAAGAATGAGTAGGTGCTTCCACTGTTGACACTTCTTTAAATCGTGTCCCACTCATGTGGATAGAAAAGAAACAAATTGTGAGGAAAAGTTACTGAGAGTTCTTTATACTTTGCAGAGTATAGAGAAGGTGTTTATAGTGTGGTATTCCCTCCTTTTTTCCTCCAAATACAATCTATTCTCTGCACCAGAAATAAATCAGGTGACTTTCCAGATTTTACGAAGAACATTTAGAAGAGAGATACAAGTATGGCATAAATTTAAAATATTGGTGGGAAAAGGATGTAAAAACATGTATTAATAAGCTGAAATTTTTTAAATTGTACCAAGATTGACAGATATTGCTTCACCCTTGCAGGTTTGCATGCACATTACTAAATATACCAACACTGTATTCCCATTTTATTTCAGTAAAAGGAGATAGCCTTTGCTTTGGCCATCAAGTCTGATATTTCTTCTGTGCTAGAGTAATTAAAAGTAAAGCCATAAAGCTTCTAATTCCTAAAGGGATGTATTGAAATACCACAATATTTTTTACTATCTTCCTCCAAAGTACTATTTATAAATCCTGTCTTTGATAGCTTTTCTGCAAGCTATTTGTAAAGTACATTCACTTGCAGAGTAATCTGGCTCCACCAAGTGACGATTGCCGTGATTGCTAGTCTACACCTGGACCCAACACAAAAGGGTACTGAATATTAAGCTAATTTGGTAACATAAGACTTTGCTGGATAGCTTTGAAGTTTATTAAATCATACATTCTAAATAGACTATTTTGTAGTGTAGATGGTAAGTGAAAGCACTTGTCGCTGACTGTCTGCTCCCTGTGTCAAGCGGTCGTTTGGCTTGGGCAGCCCAAAACCCAAGGCAACAGACATGAAGTTGTCCCTAGATGTGTGGGTCAAGCTAGCTCAAAGGCACAGCAGGCAGAGAAATCCAGGCAGAGGAGGAAGACCAGGGAGACTCTTTGGATGGTATTCCAGGGGAGAAGTTTATTCTGACCCTGAAGGGAACCAGAGCCCAAGAGCCCCGATTGCCTTCAGGGACAAGCTTTTTATACTGAATGGGAGTGGCTCTTTGTGCCCAATCAGGAACAAGTGAGGGACGTCAGGGAGGACCTATGGAAAAGCCAAGGGGTGGGAATACACTTGAACTGACAAATGGGGATTTAAGGCTAACAGAATCTTCTGGACTAAAGGGCAGGGTCTGAGGGAAATTGACAGGGAAGAAGGGGATTTCCAGTGAGGATTGAGAGGGGAATAAGGGGTTTTCCGATCAGCAGAAGGCTGGGCTTAGGGAGTAGGCAGGGACAAGGGAGGAGAAACCCAAGGGTGAAACCAAAGGGATATAAAGCATGGGGAAAGGGCAAAACCATTACAACTCAAGGAATGAACACAGAACCTAACAGTTTTTGACAAAACATACCGCAATAAACACTGAAGCAACGCAAGGAACTTATTTGTCCCACTGGCAATGATGAAATTTTGTCTTACAAAAGTACTCATTGGATGACTATTAGTAGCCAATAACACCTGTGAGGATAATTGTAGGAGGGTAGGAGGGACGCAGGAGAGTAAATTATTTTCCTGAAATTAATTCCACACCTTCCAGATGCAGATAGATGATCAGAGAAAGTCTGCTGGAATATGAAGTATTTGTATGAATGGACTTGCTACACAGTCCTTAATATAAGGTCTAAAAGAACATGCTCTGGAAAGTTAAAAACAAAGTGTTTGAAAATCACAGGTGTAAACAAGATTATTATAAAATGTAATCTGCAATACTATTTTTGAACGATGGCACATTCTGAAAGGGAAGTTTTTAAAGCACTTCAGGTGGCTGGGAAGATACCATGAAAACCCCTACAGTGAAACTGAAATTACTTTGGATGCTGCCTGCATTGACTTTGTGAACCTACCCAAAGATGCTGGCCTTAGATTTTGCAAGCTCACAGGGTCACGCAAAAGTAGCTCTGCTGAAATTTGAAACTATAATGATGCAGTTGATAGGTTTTAAATATCAATGTTTGTTAATTGTAAATTTTACCATAAACAGGATTTCTTTTAATCATCATTGTTACTTGTAGTTATTATTTTTGATGAGGAAGACTACTGAAAGGCTGACCAAGTTGTCTTTTGTTACCTCAGAGTTTTACTTTGATTAGTTCTTAACAGAAAAACCAATACAAGGGGTCAGCAGCTATTGGAAAGAATCATAAACCAATGCCCATGGGTACACACATTTGTACACACACGGGGCATACAAACTATTAGAAATTAATTTAATATATAAATATCTTTGGATTATTGTTTGCTCTGCCATTGGCCCTAGCTATACAATAATGCAGCATTTGTTTCATGTGTGTTTTCTCAGTTATGTGGTCTGTTCCTTTGAAAAGACTGGTTGAGGAGGAAGCCTCAGGAGATAACAGGAGATAACTCGGCATGCCAAAGGGAGAGAAAGCCAGAGAGGACCACAAGAAGGAATAGACAGGACATTCACAAGAAAGAATGGCCTGGCTTCAGACAAACTGGAAAGAACATGCAAACAAGATTATACAGAAATTGTGGGCACCCAGCAGCTCAAACCTGTCTGCAATGATAGCGGACAAGAAGAGAACAATGCATAAATCTTGAAGTGGTGTCACTTCAAGTTGCCGTAAGTTTTCTTTAAACAAAAAAGTAGAAACGCAACTATTTATTTAAATAAAGCTTAGCCTTTTTTTAGCCTAGAATTTTTTGATCTTTTGTGGGAGCTCATTATAAGATGAAAGCCTGAGGCATTTCACATCAAAGCTGTATTCCACTCTGCATCTTGTCACAGGAGGGAATACACAACCTTGCAGACCAATAGAAGCTGCTAGTGTTCTAGATCCTGGTCTTATTCTGAGAAAGGGCAGGGGGATGTGAATAAAATAGCAAGGAAAATCACCTCTGGATCTGAACTGACTCCTCTTGAAGAACACATTGAGATACTTCTAAGAGCCAGATTTTTGCTTGGATTCTTTATTAATCTGACATTGTTCCTAAGGTGGGGGGTAGGGGGGAGAGAAATTACAGTTATTCTCCATGCTGATTATCAAGGGCAAATTAAAATTTTGGAGTTCTTTTCCTAGATTTTCACCAAGATCCTGTCCTTAGAATTCTAGGACTTTATTCCTTTGAAACTGCAGACTTTTGATGACTTACGAACTTAAGCATCAATTAGCGAGAAATGCAATCCTTGGAATCTTGAACAACTAATACTAGTGTTATTGTCTCTAACAAAAGCTAGCAACACCAAATTCCACTGACCCCTAAGAAGACTCCCACTCCAGGGTTAAAAATCACAGTTATCCCAAACTGTAAACTGACTGTCCAGCAAACAGCATCTTAATCTGGAAGCAGAGAACAATAAGATGGTAGAATATAATACAAATTAAAAGAGGAAAGTGTAGATGATAGTTAAATCTGTGCTGAAGGCTGCACTTAAGAAAATAAATACTTGGTTGAAGTATCTGGTAAATCTGCATTTAAATTGTACTTCAGTGCAAGATTTCAGGATTTTAAAAAGCCGAAGTGAGTTTTCATGAGGCAACTGATAAGCTACAATAAGCCAGTACTAAGGCAGACACATGAAAACATTATTTTTAGCAAAAGAGTTATGGCAACTGCAGACTCCCTCATTCCTTGTTCACTAGTTGACTCCAGGTGACTACAAACAACCATGCACTAAGACCTCAGCCTCTTGACTATCAAATAATGCATAGTCTGACAAAATATATAAAAGTAACAGAATTGAAATGGGTTTGCAGCTGACTGATTGTTCAGCCTACAGGCAATCAGATAAAATATGGTGTGCACACTGAGCTCCTATTTTATGCATAGCAGTATCTTCCTCCTATTTCTAGAACTTATGTGTTTCTAGAACTCTTTAAAAAAAGAGAAAAACGAGAGGCCTAGGTTATCCATCATTTCTTAGCTGGCCTAAGCTGACCATGAGTATCTGCGTCTGTGTGTGTGTGTGTGTGTGTGTGTGTGTGTGTATTTCCTTTGCTGACTGGGGCAGCAGCCCCAGTGCACTGGTACCTGTAGGAATTAAACTAGGAAAGCCAGAAATAAATAGCTTTATCTAAATGTTTACAACAGGAAACAAGAGACTCTTCTGCAACAGTCTACATCTACTTTCCAACACAAAAATGGTAGGAGAGATGTGTAGGAAGGTGACCGCATGTTGAGTGGGCTCCATGTCTGCATTTTCTCTGTATCATGTTCACAGAAAACTCTCATCTCAGCAACTCTGTTCAGATTTGTGCTTATTTCTTGGCAAACAATTACTTCAATCTAATTTCTCCAATGAAATTTCTATTAAACTGTTTTGTACTAAAGAATTTTGAAAGTTTTCTATTAGGTCTCCTCCCAGTCTTTTCTTTTAGAAATTGTTGGCTTAACTACAGTGAAAAACTTTCTGGGAACATACTGATTACATTAAAATTTGTGACATAATAATTACTTTTTTCAGTAATATTCCAGCATTTTACAATTATTTTATAATGGCAAATGCTGTGCTCTATTTCTATTGATTTAAATAGTTCAGATTGAAGAAAATTTATTCACAGTATCTCATTTTTCAAATTTTCTTAAAATTTTAAATATTTAAATTACATAAAATAAACTAAAAGAACCATGGAACATTGATTAAAACATAGTCTTTTGCAACTTACTGATTTTTTGCTTCCTCTTTCTTATTACAATCTCTAGTTCTTACCGTACCTATTGTATCTGCCTCTAAATATAAAATACCAATATTGTATCTTTTTATTCTGATTTCTCCATTAAAACTGAGAGAAAATATTCTGAAAGGACAGAAAACCAGATGAAATTGTGGGAATGAAAAGCTGTAACACCGGACACTATAGTACAGTTGCAAAGCACGATAATAGAATGATAAAAGGTACCAAGATACAGAGGAACACAAGAAGAGAAAAGTGCAAAGATAACAGACCTTGGAGAATTTTGCATCTGTTCCACTTTTATGACAGTCAAAAATGTTGTCATATTTGAAGTTCACATCTTCAGCAGTTCAGCTGTCTTTCCATACCTCTTTACCATTGTCATGCCACTTACAGCTTTTGCTGGTGACAGATCTGTTTCAACCGTTCAAGAAAACATCAGGATGTTAGTGGCAGGCTAAGCTACAGAAACAAAACATCCTCAAAACTTAGAAGCCATTTTACTGTCATTTTGGCCATACAGTTATGATTTCAGTTGATCTTCATGTGTGTTTGCCATTCAAACCCCTCATTTCTTCAAAAGAAAGAGCAGCCCTGGTGTGAGTAGATCCATTATCAACAGATGCACCAAATGATGCAGGGTATTGCTTTATTCTAGAACTGACCATGTCACTGTAGAGTCCAACGACACAAGATAGACTCCAATATATTCATCAAGGCAAAGAGAGATTTTATTAAGGAATCACACTCCAATATATAACATAGATCGTGGAAAACAAAACCCCATTGGGTAAAAGATATAAACAATTCTCTTGACCAATTAGAAAGACTCTCACGTACAGCCTTGCAGGTGCAAGGTGCTATCTTATTGTTTAACATTCTTTGTGCATGTTGATGTTAAGCTGGTCTTGAAAACAGAGAGTTGTTTTAGAGTCACTGCATGAGAACTTCTCACAAACACTGTTTCATGGTTTTCACAGATTTTCTCTGTTCCAAGCCTGTTTCTGTCACGATATGACCAGTCTTTTTTTGCCTTTGTTTTCTGTCTGGTATTACCCACAGCATTTCCCACAAGATGTTTAAGTAATAAGACAATCTGCTTATTTTAATATGGGCAACATTCCTGGAGCAGAACCAAATGGAGTACTACAGGGTAATGGTGTTTGCTTCTTTGTTTATCCTTCTCTATTATGGTTATATAATTTATTATACCTTATCTTCCCCCTGTTTACCCTATCTTGTTCTCTGTGGTGGACTAAAGTCAGTAAAAAGTGTTTGTGCAAGACCTCTAATGAGAGAACAAAGTGTCAATCTATATCTCTGTCTCTTACTTATGAAGAATGATTAGCTCTTTGAAAGTCATTCACCCATGACCCAAACCTCTGAGAGCTGACTGCAGCAATACAACCCCAGCAGGAAGGAAAATTGCTGTTCCACACTTCATAAAAATTCTTCTCAACAAAATATTCTGATCTAGAGGAGTGCTGGCTGTCAAGACACTTTTCCCCTACCCAGCACCAGTGTGTTCCAGCCAACGTGCATGCCAAATGCTGCTGTTAATTTCTTCAGTCTTCTGTCTTTCATCATGTATTACCAGTGGCTTTAGGAGCCAATATGGATTATACACACTACTACAAGACCTCAGATAAATACTTGGATTTAATAAGTACATATCAAGCAGTTGTGTTTAAAGAGAAAGATAAAAGCAAAAAGATCATCTCTAACCCCAGGTTTACCCATATAAACCAAGATTCTCTCCACTGACACCACTGTACCTATAGAGAGATGGTACGTAAGAATGGGAAGCACTCTTTCCACTCTTACACATGGCACTTCGTTCCATCAGGATCCAGGATTTCTGCACTTACTAACATATGATTAATATTCACCTCTCAGATTATGACAGGTGTATTAGCATGAAGAAAAGCTACACTAAAATACATTCTTGTGTCCATGAATGAGTTTTTCTCCATTATGCCTGATAGTATCATCGTCATCACCACCATTATCATGAAGATCCACTATGCAGGTCATTTTTGTCTTTGTCTCTTCATGCTACAATTCTACCAGTAACATATTCTACTCCTGAGCTATTTATTCATCAGGAAAAACAGGGTAATAACTAGTGGAAAGCCACATATTTGTGTAAATAATAGAAGGAAAAGAAATTGTTTTGTCAGTAAATATTCCATTCAATTGTTAAAAAAAAAAAAACAAACTCACCAAAACTTTAAAGTTTAAAAAGAAAAAAGTTTACTTACTTAAAACTATCTGGTAACCTAGAACCAGTGCTAAGCTTCACTTCAATAATGCAAGAGAGGTTGGTAGGAGATTTGGGGGTAGAAAATTTGAGGAGGAGGTTGTTTCTGAGTGCATGCTCTAGAGCTCCTGTGTACTGGAGAAAGTCAGGGTTCTAGTCTCCTGACAGGTGGTACAATGATAAATTAAGATACCTACTCAATGGAAAGGTTGCGAAAATGTTAAATGTTTAATATACACTTTTGACACGTTATTTCTCTTTGCTCATTAGACCATGTAGTTTCAAGATTTCAGATTGGTATTTATATCATTGCAATACTGCTATAGATTAAGACACTCTTTTGGGATTCTGGATTTTCTCTGGCACTGAAAGGAAAGATTTTGAGGCAAGTCAGATACATATAAATCAGAGTGTCTAAAGTGGAAGACACATCTGTATCTGACCCATATAATAATCACTGCATATATTTTTGTCTCTGGAATATCTCTCATGAACACATAAAGATACTTATTAATCTTTCACATCCTTACTTACATTAAACTGATTAATAATTGAAAACATTTTAGAATTAATTAGAACATAAAGATTTATGTATATATATGCATTTAGAACAGTTTAGAATACATATGTACACCAAAAAGACACTGATACGACTAATGTAGGTATGCTGATTTATAGCTAATTAATTTTAGCTTAATGAAACCCATGTTGTCTCATGCTTCAATTAATTAAGGCTTCTTTTCCTCTTCCATTTGTGGTTTCGGTTGTAAGTAGAACAAAGTTATTTTTGAGAATGAAAAATATTAGCATTGTAATTAAAAAGTGGTTATGGACAACTTAGAATAGAAAATGCAATACTATTAACATATTCCAAAATAGAAATGGTCTGAACTTTAGCAACTTATGGCTCTAATCTTTCTGAAATGTGAAAGAAATAGCATTTACAGACAAACATAAAAATAATGACACCCCCAAAATGCTCATAATCCTTCCTAAACTTGCTGAAGGACAAATATCAATTATCTGGTTGTTGAAATCTTTTCAGGTCATTATTTCTACAGGATTTTCTGCCAAATTTGGTCAAGCTGGTACACCATCTTTTTTGCTCAAATACGTCTGTGCCAGCTTCTTCAAAAAAAGTTTGCTGCTTTTCTGTTTTCAGGAAAGAAGAGGGTGCATCAGCTTCTTGCAGTTCTCACACATCAAATATTCTTAGACTCCTGTCATGATACTTCCAAGATGATGATAGCTACAAACATCCTACTCCAAGCTGATCAGAGCTGAACAGTTTGTAGGCAGCTCACAAATGAGCCATCCGATGGCCAAGCAGAAAAGCACTGTAAGGCAGCACCAGTGTGCCAGTCAGAGCAAATGAGAACAGAGCTGACTCAGCAAGACATAAATAATCTTCCCAAACCCCAAGGGTAATGGAAAGTAACACAGTCCTGTGTGCCACTAATCAGTCTCTCTCTCTTGCTAAAGGAAGGACATACTGCTGGTGTGTAAGAGCCACTTCTAAGGATGTCCTCTAACAGAGAACACTTTGCAGTATTCATTAATTTAGTACTGCACATAATAGTATATTACATGCACTTTTCCTTTTGTCCTCTCAGTATGCACTGCATTACATACTTTGTGATTTCCACCTCTGTACCTCCCTGTGGTAGAGGTAGTAAAATAGGAGTCATGTCTACCACCCTAACTGAGCTACTCTGATGGTTAACAGCAGACAGTACAAACATCACCACTATGGTTGTCTGATGTAGGGTTGAACATGGAGAAGCTGAAAAGATGGGTGGGGTGTTTAAGCTGGGTATCTGGAGGTTATCCAGCTGCCTGCATCAAAAAAAGCTTGCCATTGGTCACCACATCATGGCTGCTCTTCTGTACCCTACTGGTGACCGCCAAAAATGAGTGAAAATGTACATACAGCAAGCCTAAACATCTGTTCTTATAGAGCCAGACACACTACATCCTATTACTGAAACCAGTAAGAGTTTTAAAAATATTTTCCATCAGGTAACTGGGTTATCAATGCCTCTCATAAGCATGCACTCAAAAAGTTAGAATTCCATTTACTTTAAGACTTGGGTGTTTCTAGCAAGAAAAGTAGTTAAAATTGGATGGGACATTTCATATCTGATTGTTTGCATAGTTGGGAAAAACAACAACTTTCCAACTTTGAGTCCCAACAGAATGTATTGGATATCACCATGTAACATCACACTCTGATAGGAATGCTCCCAGAATCATGGCTCTGATTCCTGTAATTTGTGGTCATTATATGAAGCAACTCTTGCTTTGTAATGCAAGACAATAAATCTAAGATGAGAGCAAATCTTTTCATACTGCAATTCCAGTCACAGCAGCAGCTGTTTTGCCACTTGAGTGCACCCGCTAGAAATAAACTAATAATCCACAGCAACTCTGGCATCAATGACAGCATCAATCTTTATAGAGGAAAACGTGAAATTGCTTACAGCAAAAATTCAGTTGAGCTAGAAAAATTCACTACTTGGAATCCTCCGCTATAAATAAATGAAATGATACAGAGGGTGTAACCTGCAAATAATCTAATAGAAACACAACTGTCTGGAGATGAGACTAATGCACAAATGAGCACACCTCAGTAACAGTGAAA
This sequence comes from Chaetops frenatus, assembly GCA_013400775.1. Lineage (NCBI taxonomy): Eukaryota > Metazoa > Chordata > Aves > Passeriformes > Picathartidae > Chaetops > Chaetops frenatus. The sequence continues at coordinate 289,562 of VZTR01016429.1, read as the reverse complement.
ATGTGATTATCAGGATATAGAAATTCAAATACATGAAATTAAAGATAATCCGCAGAAAGATTCCAAAGTGTTTCTGAAAGAGCTGTAACAAAATTGATGGAAACAATAGAACGAAAAAAGGTGAAGAGTGGATTTTTAATTTTGATACAGGTATACTCAGGACCAAAAAAAAAAAAAAAAATTAATTAAGAGTAGCACTTGAATAGTAATGAGGAAAGCATTATTTTTAAATCAAAACAGGGTTCATTTAATCACAATCAGTGTATTTGTGTCAGGCTAATAAATGTCTAATGGATAAAAGACCTTACCAGCACTGCTGGGAAATATCAATTGCTATTTGGCCAAATGCAAAACACCTGCTGCCTGGAAGCAAGACAAAGTTTGTAGGGAAAGGTATTGCTTTGGGTTAGAATAGCTGTGCTTAGCTGGAAAAACAAACAAACAAACAAAAAAAAAGTGAAAAACAACCCTCCAAGCCCCCAGCAGAAGCTGATTCCAACGAGATAGTTTCATCTATGTTTAGAGAAAGAGAGATTTGCAAGGCTCCAGGTGACATGGTTTGCTGTGGCTGGGTAGAGAAGGGTGCCCAATTATTGCCTTTAAAACAGTGAGGCCTGAGGGAAGGGGATGTGAAGTTAATTATACAATACCAGAAAATCAGTATTTCTACAGACTGTGATTTTTAATGTCCAGTACACCTCTACTTTTCTTCTGGGTTGGGGGGGGGGTGAGAATTGGGGTCTTGTGGGTTTTGGAGTTTTTTTGGGGTTTTTTTGGTTGCTTGGTTGGGTTCTTGAAAATCTTTATTTTCTTTTTCCCCCAGGCCTGTGAGATTTTTTTTGTTTGTTTGTTTTGGGAGAGTTCTTTGAGGCTGGAAGGATGGGTTGGTAGATATTACTTAGGCTTAGCAAGCAGACAGAAAAAAAAGCAAAAATCATGTAAAGAGAAACTAAGACTGTGGGTTACTGCGGTTTTGTGTGTTACTAGTAAGTGGGTCTAATGTGTGTAAATTGCTCATAATTTTTCATGCTGAATCCTACAGAAAACATGGTTTTTTTTCACATGATCTCATGTCTCCAAAGGGGATTGCCACACTGCATCAAGGGCTGGGTTTGCAGGACAACTTCTTTGTTAACAGGAATGCAGCAATCTTTAACATGCTACTTTAACAGCATCTATTGATGAAGTAGGAGAGTTAAGTTAAATATTTATTTATACTACTGTAAAAACCACATAGATGAGGCCAGCAATGCTGAACTGGAAAAACAAAAATTTCATGACCTTGCTAGGAGTAGGAAAGGACAAATGCATGCATATCATGGTTTCTGTCACGATCCGTGAGAATTTTTTAAGTTTGAAATCAGATTGCCACACCACATCCAAGCTGTAACGAATAAAACCTGGAAATCGGGAATAACTGTAAGGAAAAAAAAAAAAAAAAAACAAAAAAACAAGTGCAGCAGCTATGAAATGTTGATTTAACAGGACCGAAAACACCATTTATTCTGTTAATAAGACACCGTTTGGCCGATTTTTTTTCTTGCGTTTCTCTCAGTGTTTAATCAAGGCTCAGCACGCTGTGGTCAAGATGCATATGAGCCCATAGAAGATGAAACTTCCCTCATGCTTGTCAGGAAAATCCACAAACGCCAGAGGTTTATGTCCATAAGGAGACAGAGGAGTCCTGCAGCTTTACTCGAATAAAGGGAAAGAGTCCACTGGGGCAGAGCCCCACGGGCTTTTCTTTCTCGAGGTTTTGGAGGGTGCAGCCTCCCTTAACATACCAAACTCCCGGACACGTGTTGCCTTCTTCCTTTCCCCACTGGCTGAGGTACTAGGAAGGCACAGCCTTCCCGAACCACTTACCACATATTCCCACCCTGAACACCTGTCACTCTACCCCAAAATCCAGGAGTTCAGCCTTGTGCAGGCCCTCGTCTGTTCCAGGAGCCAAGCTGTCTGGGCTCTGTAACCAGCCTGCTGCCCAGTCAGTGGAGACATTAAGGCACATTTCCGAGGCGTTAACACCCTACCCACACCTTCACCCATCAAATCGTTGGTAAAGACATTAGCTTTGCTCTCAGGCTTGTCCTCACTGTACGGCCTGGCTGTGGGTAACTCCAGAGCGAGCAAGGCTCGCCCTGCTACTGCCGCAAGAAGCGGCACTAGAGTTAAGCACTCCCGATCTAGGGTTTAACCATTACCCCGGCCCTGTCATTTAAC
>VZTR01016429.1:249420-272544 GCA_013400775.1 Chaetops frenatus | reverse complement strand
TTTGTTTTATTATAAATACTAGTAAAGAACTGTTATTCCATTTCCCATATCTTTGCCTGTGAGCCCCTTAATTTAAGAATTATGGTAATTCGGAGGGAAAGGGTTTACATTTTTTCCATTCCAAGGGAGACCCCCTGCCTTTCTTAGCAGACACCTCTCCTTCAAACCAGGACACTAGGGAAAGGCTTTTCCCACACATGGGTACAGGAGTTTTACTTCGCAATCTTATTACCTCAAATTCTAAGAAATTTGCTTTGGTGCTCTTGATACCCACTTAGATACTTATCTAAGCTTTGTGTGTCCTGGGTATGTGACTTTTAAAATTTCCTAACTTGGAGTAAACAAATGCAAAGCCATGCAGACCACCAGTCTGATGGATTGTTTTCTTTGTAAATAATAAAAATGGACATATTTTTATTTTTAAGGACCTCCACTCCCTCATGCATAGTATTTCCTCTCAAAGAAGAGAAAAAGATAAAACCAACTTTCAATGGAGCTTAGAAATGTTAGGAGAAATACAGTATACAACAGTACCATGGCCAGATTTCAGCACGATATGAAAATAATTTCAAAATAATTATTAAATCCAACTTAAGCCCTTCTTATAATTTAGGAACTAGTGGCCCCTCCTGATTAAAGCAAGCTGTTCAATCCGTACCAGTGATTGCTCACAAGTCAAGAGGTCACAAAGCTTTGCATAGAGAGATTTGTCATATTTTTCAGAATGATTGTAAACAAGCTACTGGTCAGGTAGCTACACTGTCAGGTGTCTTAGCAGCCATAGGCATTTACTTCAGTTCTTTAAATAAAACCTTAGATCCCATGAAAAATTTCACTTCTAAAGACAGGTGCTGAAAAGTCTGATGTCTAGCACTGGCCAATACCAGCGTTCAAGAAAATTGGTACATAATACAAACTGTCAACATTCAAAGTTCTTCTTATGTCCAGGTAGCATTTCACAGCTTTTGATACGAGCAGACAAGCAAACACTCTTCATAAAGCTGCAGACTGTGAGGGTTATTTCTAAATTTCCTTGCAACAGGGAGAATAAAAGGCCTGATCAGTGTTTTGGGTGTTAAACAGGCAATCCTAAGATGCACTTCCAAAGCTGTATGTAATTATTCTCAGAGAAGATGAACAGCACAGATCTGTGCATAACAGCAGCTTTCTTCCTAACAATTTTAGACATCAGATGTCTGGAGGACCAAGGTCCTTTCATCTATAAGAGGAGTGTCTCCAAGTTCTTTAGACTAATGTGGACATCCCAACAGATAAGAGAGTGAAGAAAGCTCATAAAGCAATCCCAGAGCCAAAATTTTGAGCACTAACAAGTTTTCAGAGGTGGCACATTATGTTGATGCCCTAAGGGGCAGCTGGCATGTCCAGCAGTAGCCTGGAATCTGAAGGGTAATGCAGCCAAGCAGAAATGAAAGGGAAAAACATAGGGTCCTTGTTGTGTGGACATATGAAAACTTTCCCAATGAGTGAGTGAAGTTAAAAAACCTTGTAAATTAAATGTAAAACCATCAGATACTGTCTTTCCTTCTCCAAGCACAGGCCAAAACATTCTATTGGAAGAAAAATGATTGTTCCATAGAGAAGCTTTTTAACAAAAGAAAAGGTCAGGTTTGAACAATCTTGAAAGAACAAATTATAATTTGTATTTCTTTAAAAACGAAGGAAGGTATTTGAACACAACTGGAAACATCATAATTATTTTGCTAATAAACTGCTTTATTATATGGAATATTATTAAGAACTAAATAAAGAACATAACACATAAAATCCAAGGAGGGACAGACTGGAAATTAAGACAGCCCACCCTTGATTTATGTATTTTAAAAAATGGCAGAAAAAAGAATCCTCTTTTTCTCAATTAAAACAGGCCACGCAATATAAACATTCCATTTAAATGTCACTAATGAAACACTATTCACTATATGGGGGTGAAGGAATTGACAAAGCCAAAAAAAAATTAATATCACAAGATTTTGCTTAGTTAACTACCATAAAAATGAACTGTGAAGTACTCCTCAAAATACCAGTACTTTAACAGTCTTGTTAAGTCAGTAAGTTAGAATTTGATGCTTTAACTACAAAATTTTGGCACTGGGACTTGAATAAAGGGATTATTCTAACTAATAAAAGTATACACTCAAATTTAAGCACCAAAGCAGAGAGCTAACCTGGCACTCACTGAACTGTTTCTAAACATCAGAATAGAGGATAACATTAAACATTTCATTTCAACCTTTACCTCTTTTTGCTTTTTGATGATGACAGAAAATTCCGTGTAGGGGATCCTCGGATTTAGTTCACATCCCATTAATGTGGCACCCTCATAATCCTTGATGTAGCCAACATATTTTGCTTTTGGTACTTTAATATCTTTGGAAAAACCCTGACAAAGAAAAAAAGAACTTACATTGTCATGATGCCATTTTTCTTTTACATTTGTTTTAACTGAAATGCATGAGGATTTAGAACCAAATTAATCATAAGGTTAAAATACAAAAAATACAACAGAGTGAGTTACAGATCATGGTTCAGTGTTGCAAAAACCTTCTCATGGGAGGCACTTGAGACAGGAATAGTTAATTGCTAAGAAGGGAGATAGGGGTGACTGTATTAATTTTGAATGTGTGAAGAGTAAATTGTATCAGTTTTATATACAGAATCATAGAATACGTTGAAAGGAACTTGAGGAGTTCATCTAGCCACATCTCAGCTCAGAACAGGTCTCATCATATGTGGTTGATCAAGGCCATGACCAGTCTGCAAGACTGTAAAGGACAGAGATTTCACCTCCTTAGGGAATATTTTTCAGTATTTCACCACCCTTAAGACAGGAAAGGATAAAAAAAAACCTCCATAGTTGCAATTCCCCACTATGCAAGTCATCTCCACTGCCTAATGCTGTACAGCTCTGAGAAAAATCTGACTCCATTTTGCTGACCAGATAGTTGACACCTGTTTATCAAATCTATTTGACAGAATAGACATTGCCATCTTTCCTGAATTTGAACCTCATGCTTCAAATCAGGAGGAGCTGTAAGTGCAGGTCAAGTAAGTTTTAATCTGTCACAGGTATGCCCAATCCTTCCTTATACTTCTTACAGAATCAGTGAAGGAACTGATATTTTACTGGTTTTTAGACTAGGCAAATTATAAACTACACCATATAGTTATATTCTATCAAAGTAAAATGTATTAGAAGCCAAAAACACTGCATGAGATGAACTCATAGCATATTTTATAGATTAAAAAAAAAATACATGTGAAGTTGCGCAATGCACAATTACTTTGTCACGTCTAGTTATTTTGTTCAGCACTGTTGGATGTTAGACTTCTTGCATGATGCAATTTCTTGCATTGAACTTACTTGTTTTTTGAAGTAGCCAATAGCATATTCATCTGCATATGTGAGAAAGTTGAGAATGTTGTGTTTGATGTGGTACTCCTTCAGATGGTTCATTAGGTGAGTCCCATAACCCTGTGTGAAACATATGAGGAAAAAGCCATGACAAAGCCTTTGGGGACTGCACACATTAGAACCTGTGGACCCAGGTTTCTTCCACAGTTTTTCAAAATGCAGTCTTTCCTCTAGATCCTATTTTAAAAATTTTCTCTTCATTAACTTGGTGTTGCACACTCAAGAGTAAACTCTTTTCAGCCTTGTAAGGGTATCTTTGTGGGGCATGGAAGCTGTAATTCAAGGTGCCCACCTTGTTTTTTTGTTCCTCTTTAAATTAGGTATCAACCATTAATATCACATATTTCACCAATAACAAAAGTGCAGATAATGTAACAATAGAGCATCCTTTCTGAGCCATATCACTTCAAAACTACAAAGCAGTAGCGATACTGGAATTATTCCAGTGTACTGTGCACCTGTAACAAAACAATCTCTGCCTCAAAGGATTTATTGTCTAAACTTATCATAAAGCATAAAAAGGAACACTGAACAATTACCATAATAAGGAGCTGAAAATTATTGAGTCCACAATCAAATAAATAGCTATTTCTTCTGACTGCACCCAGACATGATTTCCATTTAAATTCAGCCCCAAAGGAAACAAAAGGTTGCATTTATTCACATTACTGAGTAAGCCACAGTCATGCCCTTCTGCTGTGAGATGAAGAAATGTAAAGTAGACAGGAAAGCCCATAATAATGCATATGTTCCAATTTTCTCATCACGGAGACTAACTGGACACTTAGAGAAACATACATGGATTCCTTTTGGGTACTCTGTTGTTGGAAACTGGGAAAATTTTTACTTATGTAAAAAAGCCAGAAAAAGAAATTAGAAAGTACAACCTTCTGATTTCATTTACAATTTAATAGACCCATATATGGCAACCGCTAGATAGAAAACTAAGCCACATAGAGTAAAATTTAAAATTAGTTTGTAACAGAGGACCAAACTACCTAAAACAATTCCATTTGTATGGAAAAACAGTTCCTGTATTTTTTACTCCAGCTCAAACTGAATTAATATAGGAACTGATTTTTCCTGAGACTAGGCAGGTCACCCATGTGTGAACACCTTTTTTTTTTCTCAGTTACCTGTTGACAGGGTCAGCTTGCTCAGAGAGAAAGGCGGGAAGGCAAATTTTCAGAAACACTCAACTGGTACAGCAAAGCACCCAGAGGATAAAAGAATAGCCTGTTATGCAACCCTGGGGGCAATCTGATGGGTCAGAATTATCTGCTCTATTATTTTGAAAGATTATTCCTATAAAATCACAACACACCTTTGGCAGCCTCACCTGTGTAGTGCAGTTAAACACAGGCATATTCTGTTAGGGTTTGCATTTGCTAAAACACTTTGAATGCTGACAGGTCACTGCTTAATGCAGGAGAACGCTCCTCTCTAACACCAGAGTTGAATAAAATCAAATATAACCTGAGTATTAACAGTCGCTACAGACTTTTAATCCTATTGTGTTACCCTTTTGCACCTGGGTGTACAATTTCTGCATGTTAACAGCTACACACTGAATCAACCCACATCTCAGCTCTTGCTGCTTGAACTGAAAATCATGAAGCTACAGCACCATCTAAAGGCAAAATACTGAACCAAATGGTCAGAGTTAAATCTACCTGGAAAAGCTGGAGGAATCTCATGTATTCATAATACTCCGTATTCTTCCAACACAGATGCTAATTCTCAAAATTCTGAGAAAATGTTGTGACCTTAACTCAAAAGAGAGTGTACAGAATAGACCCTCTGCGTATTTTGAGATATAAAACTGTACCTAATATTTTACTGTATCTCATTTAGATTGAATTAATGTAATGTCACAAAGTGACTGAGCACAAATTACTGCCCCACACAAGCAATACATATTTCAGTCAACCACAAGATGTTACACTACACAAAGACACAGCTACTGGGGACAGAGGCATGGAAAGCCTGGGAATGGCAAACTACTGGACACTATTGCTCTGTTGAGAAAAAATTCATTTAACTAATTAATTACAGGCAATCTTACTATTATGATGATGATTCTGAATTCCACATTTTAGTTTGTTTCTTGTGTATTATATTCAGAATCACTCTATCTTTCAAAGTCTATTTCTGTCTGGCAACGCAGCAGTGAATTCAACATGACTAAAAATATTAGGAGCACATGCAGGAGGTGAATGGGACTCAAATCCATTTAACAAACACTTGTACTACAGAATTCTTTTTACCTTGACTTGCTCATTGGAAGTCACAGCACAGAAAACAATCTCTGTAAATCCCTGGGAGGGGAACATCCGGAAGCAGATACCACCGATAACACGACCATCTTTTATTAATGCAAGGGTTTTATGCTTCCTGAGCAGACAAAAATAACAACCACTTTAATTCACGTACATAGTACATAAAGTGCCATTAACCTCCCTTTTTTCAGAAACTTGATTCACTTCTTTACATGATGCTAATGCAGTTGTATATGCCTCTTAAGTTATCCACTTGTATCTACAGAGGAGTTGCTACTTTAATATCATGCTTTCAGTGTACCATAAAGGTCGTCATTGTAAAGGAAGCTCTTGGTCCTGCCAAGTACTCTGAGATACTTGGGTAATGCCCAATAAACAAAGGTTGTATTGCTTTCATTGAATCTATTGCTGACAGTTATGCCATTGCGCAGTTCTCAGGATGATTTTATCCTGAGTAAATTAGAAATTAGTGGAGTTACAGGAGAGCAAGTCCTTTCTAAGGGACTCCTGTTTCCTTGCATGCACTCTCCACAGCTAAGCTATCAGTTTCAAATGCAGCTGACGAAGGAAGAGAGGACATTTCTTATTTCTGATCACTCACTCCTATGGGAATCAAGACCAGAATAAATATCCATTTCTGTTGCACTTATACTGACTGCCAGGAAAGACGTAACAAGGTGCAATCTCAGCTGTTACGTCAAGGATAAAGAATTCTAGTATAATCCTCAAGGTGTCAAAACAGTGCACCTTTCTTTAGATTATTCAACACACAGTATCACATAAATAATATAAATTATATCACTAATTTACAGATGATGTATTCTGGGGAGAAAAGCTGGTGCCAAAAGTGAGCCCCTTCAAAAAGCCCAAAGAGTAGTTATTTAGTACGTGCCATCACTGAAGAAGATTTTATACATATTATATATTCTTTTTTTCTTGTACTTGTTTCAGTGCATTTTACTTGTGGACTGACAGCAGCAATGCAGTAGCTTGAGCTTTTGTGGTGGTTTCACCCTGGCTGGATGCCAGGTGCACACCACAGCTGCTTTATCACTCCTCTCCTTAGCTGGACAGGGGAGACAAAGTGGAATGGAAGGCTCAGGAGTTGAGATAAGGGCAGCGAGAGATCACTCAACAATTACCACCACAGGCCAAACACACTCGACTAGGGGAAATTAGTTGAATTTATTGTCAATCAAAATCAGAGCAGGATGATGGAAAGTAAAACAAGTCCTAAAATTACCTTTCCCCAACCCCTTCTCCTTCCTGACTCTCTATCTTCTTTCCAAGCAGTGCAGGGGGATGGGTAGGTTCACCATATGTTGTCTATGTCACAGTTTTCTCCTCAGGGAGAGGAGTTCTTGCCCTGCTCCAGTGTGGGGTCCCTCCTATGGGCTACAGTCTTTCAGGAGCTGCAGTAGCATGGGATAGAGACACAAGTTCTGGCAGCAAAGCTGTTCTAGCAGGTAGTATGGGCAACTCTCTTCACAGGGCCACAGGATCTGCCAGGACCCTGCTGCAGGGTGGGCTTCCCACAGGGCCACAGCCCTCCCCCAGGCATCCACCTGCAGCCCATGAATGAGGCCCCTTCATAGGCTGCAGAGGGACACGAGCCTCCCCATGGTGCTCACCACGGAAGGCTGAACTGCTGGAGCAGTTCATGAACAACTGCAGCCTGTGGGAAGGACCCATGCTGGAGAAATTAATGGGGAACTGTCTGTCGTGGAAGGGACCCCAGGCTGGAGCAGGGAGAGAGTGTGTGAAGTCCTTCTCTGTGGAGGAAGAAGCAGCATACACCCCATGGGAACTGACCGCAGTCTCCATTCCCCATCCCCCTGCACTGCTTGGGAGAGAAGGTAGAGAATCATGAATGAAGCTAAGCCTGGAAAAAGGAAGACATGGGGCAAAGGTATTTTAAAATATAGTTTTTATTTTCTCATTATCCTACTCTGATCTGATTTGTAAAAAATTAAACTCATTTCCCCAAGCTGAGTCTATTCCGCCTGTGGCAGTTATCAGAGAGCGATCTCTCCCTGTCCTTACCTCTCTCCATGAACTTTGTACTTTCTGTCCCCTGTCCAGCTGAGGAGGGGAGCAATGGAGCAGGTTTCATGGGAATCTGGCATCCAGGGGAGACCAACCCACCACAACAAGAAGCCACTTATCATTAATACAGCCACCAAGGTGGTATTTGGGTACAACCCAATTAGATTGACCAGGAGTTAGGAGGGCTTGAAGAGATGGCAGAAGCGTAGCACAGGCAGAGCTGCTGTGCCACCCCTGCCTGCAGAGAGCACCAGAGTCCCTCTGCCTCACACGCCGGCCCCCTCTCCAAGAGAATACCCACGGATCAAAGACCAGGCGGGTGATGTATTCCTTCGGCATTCGAGGCAGCTGATGGGAGAACACGTTCTGCAAACCCACGAGCCACATCATGATCTTCTTGTTGGGCTTCTGGTTCAGGGAGTTGCCGACCACATGGAATTCAATCACCCCCCTGCGTTCCTCCAGCCTCGCTGCCTCGTCCCGGGCCGAGTGTGCCGAGAGGAAGTTGGTCTGTACCACACAAAAGAGGAACAAAACCACATTTTTGAGATTTCACATCCTCTGACAGAACAGCCTTGATGAACGAACAAATAAAACCCACTCTCTTTTTCCAACAGAGCTGCCAATGAAAGCCTTTGTAATGTACCTTTCCAGAAGGAACACACCATCAAATAAGCCAGATGTCTACAAGATGTCTACACTACAGTCTACAAAGGCCTATCTGAATTTATATCGGTACAGATCAGATAACAACAACAATGGTTATGACTCAAAAGGTTCCAGAACTTTTTGAGGGATAGCACTCATCCAGTTGAAGCCTATGCCACTAAGACTTCATATTTTCTTTAGTCTTAGGCAGCTTGGACGTGACTTGTGGATTCACCTACACATACTGCAAATTACACATTTTAATGGTGGTGCAGGAAAAGAAATTTTTTTTTCATTTTATTAGTGCTTTCCACTACCTCTGCCACTACTGTAAGAGCCTAAAGAGAAGATTTTAATTCCTACAGAATCTGCTGTTACATATCTAGCAATTGCATCTATGTATCTGAATGCAGATTAAACTAATACAGAAAATTTTATGTAACTTCTTTTTTTTCAAGATCATTTTACAATGCCAAAATATCTTTGTATTCACATATTGTTTACATTTTTGAGCAAAGTTTGGCTGCTCAGTTTCTAGTCACTGCCAGCCCCAACAGCCAGGCTGGCACAGCATTTGTAATATGCAGAGCCATCAGTCACAGTACATAGCTTGAATAAGAAATGTAGGTGGTTCCAAATCTTTAGCAGATTCTAGCTAAATCTTGGCAAATGAGCTGCTGGCAAAACATAGCCTGGCAGAGAGAACAGAAGGAGGAAAAGCCAGCCAAGGGAAAAAAAAAGTGCAATTCTGTACATGGCACAATTCTGCAATTCTGTTTGTTTTTCTCTTCCAGCCGAAAAAAAGAGCAACTGGGGAAGACACAGCAAATAACTGTTTAGATCAGTTTCTGCACTCGAGAGAGGTTTTAACTTTGCATCTTTCATTCTACTGCAATTTTTGAAATTTAACCTTATCTTATGAGCTTTATCTATGATTAGCAATAAAAAAGCATACTCTGGAACTGTTCTGTAACAAAAGTACCTTGCAGGATAACCTGAGATCCACCTTTTTACTACCACTAGTTTACAAGTCTCTTTGCTAACTGTGCACAAAACATTGAAAAAAATTGTAGAACTATTTTTCATGTTAATGATGTTTTTCACCAATATTTCTTGTTCACATAATCATACTCTTCCAAAGTCTATTTTTCTTGACAGGACTCTTAGCTTATCACATTCTATCCAAGTGGAACATTTACTAAAAACAGACCATTTACAAGCAGACCATTTGCAACACCAAGTCTGTATCTCACCTCTGGCCCAAGCATTGCTGCAGGATCTGTAATTGTTGACATTACTTCGTTGATTAACTCAATGGGAATATCTCCTATAACCCTCGGCCTTTTAGAATCCTCCAGAGAATAGGGTTCATTATTTTTTCTCTTTTCCCCTATAAAATAAAACTCAGACAAATGAGAAATAATCTAACTGTCATAGACTAGCACTATGAAGTCTAGAACTTCTGTTATATCCTTTAGTTTATATGACAACCTCAGGGTTGGGTTTTTTGGGGTTGTTTTTTGGGGTTTTTTATCCTGATAGACAAGGAGAAGGAGAAATAAATGAAATCTGAGAAGTATTTATCACTTCTCAATTTTTGGTTTTCATTGGGGTATTAGCATGAAGCAGGATAAATATACCTCTCCTACCACTACACTTCTGTGAGTTCACAGTTAAACTATTTGCTTTTTCTTTTTGCTTCAAAATCCTCTGCATGGAACCTCTGTGCAGCTGTCTTGGAAGGCTAGTGCTCAATATACAAATTATAGTGCATATTTCTGGATAACATGAAATCCTTCTTTTAGGATTCACTGGAACTAAGTATCCATCACATGTTTCTTTCACCTTTTCTGTAAACCAAGCAGCAATTATGGTCTCATGTGTCATACGTACTTGAAAATCTATATAAAATTTCCAAATCAAAATATACCAAGTTAATTATTAACTGCCCTACTAACTGCAGAGCCACATGTATTATATAGGAAAAGCAACTAGTTGAACTCATGGAAGAAAAGTCCACCAAGGATTAGCAGAGGTACGATAACAGAGCCAGCTGCTAGTTTAGGTTTATCCCACTCATCACTCTATTCATTCCCACTTCTGAGGGAAAAATTGAGAAAAGTCCTTAAGGAAAACTGCAGCTTAGAAGCTGCCTTAAGTTTCTCTGTTGTGAACACTAAGACTAAAAATTCACTTTGGTTTTGGTTTTTCTCCTTCCTTGAGGACTTACTTTCCATAAGCTTAGGATCATCTCTCTGACCTAGCAACCTCTCTTGACAGGGTCATTAATCCTGAGGTGTTTGAAAAAAGGATTTATCAGGAGAATTTATGCATCGACCAACTTTTTTTCTTACAAGGTTTTTTTTTTTTACCTAACCTCATTCAGGTTTTAAATTTAACCTCATTGGCGTGTCTGTGCTTTTCTTTACTGATGAAATGTATGCATTTTCAGTGCCTTGAAATGTTAGAAAACCCAAATGTGATGGCCCCTTCTACTCTGCCATTATTTAAATGAAACCTTTCCTCATGGCTTACAATACATGTACTCCAAGAAAAGTATTTTTCAAAAACCTCTGACACTAGCAGACCTTCCCCCATTTTAATTTAATTTAAACAAACCAATTGGGTTTTTTTCAAATAGAGTTGCCATTTCTGCTAGTTAAACATTACCACTGTGGAGAAAAAGGTATGTGTGTGCACACCTTTCAGCAAAAACACCTCAAGTTTGCTAATGTAGAGAGAAGGCAAAGGTTACCATCTACTGCAACTACTGATAATATCATCAGAAGTCAAAAGGCAAGGCTCCTTCTCCATTACCTAAGTTTGGGTCAAGGGCAGAAGAAACTTTACAAGCTGGACTCATATTCCCACTGTTGGATTGCTCCAGAGATGAAGGACTTGCACTGTATGCAACAGATCTTGCAACAGGAGGTGGACTGATAACTGCAATGGTATAAAAAACAAACACAAAAAGATCAGGTCATGGAACCCATTCTGGTGCTCATGGAAAGACTGTCACAAAGATGGACACCCCCTACCCAAAACGTAACAGTGAGCACTGTGCAACAGAGCAATGCCACCAGTTCACAAGTAGAGACATTAAAGATTTACCTCAGTGTATTTTTCTAAACCAAATTCTACCTAAGCAGGGACTGCTGGATAACAAGGATTACAAATATCAGGCTTTATTATTTCATAGTGCTGAGCAGAAGCTAAGAAAACAAACTTCCTTCACATACCTGCCAAGCCTGCTGGCATTTAGCATCATGAAAAGGTTTTTTGTAGGGCTCTGTTGAAAAGCAAAATCTCATCATTCAGCTTCATCTGTCCAAATTACAGTGCTTTAAGACTGGTTGGACAAATCAAACTCAATGAAGAGAGAAGCTGTTTCACCAGTTAAGAGAATGGAACTATTATTTTAAAAGATCACAGACTAACATCCCTCTTTCTATTATTTAAAAAAAAAGCCCCACATTAGTCCTAAATCATGCAGTTTTCATTTGTGTTACCCAGCACAAAATGCAGATTACCTGTCTGGATTCCCAGCTGGCCAGTTCGGGAGCTAGACACCAAGAAATCCTGATCCCAAATGGGAGAATTCTGGCTGTACACTTCTTCCTCCAGCATAGACAGAAACCTAGGCATAAAACCAGGCAAAATATCAACTTAATGGGATCATTCCAAACAGGTTCTTTTTCAAAATAAGCACTTGCAATATTCTTAAATTAAAAACATTTACTAAGTCAGTAAGAAAATGCTGTTGGCCGATGCTATTAAAAAAATAACACACACGCACAAAAATCGCAAGCCAGAGAAGACATAAAGTATCATAATTCAGTAGAGTGCTTTCACTTAAGAAACCTAACCTCTGATTACAAGCAATAATTATTTAATTTGCAAGTGCAGAAAAAAACACTTACAAGCTACTTTTACAGAACAAAGCTCCACTAATAAGAAAGCCATCGTTGTATAACATCATATAAGCCATCATATTTTGCCATCATTGTATAATATAAATCAACTAACATGAGTTGATTTATGTTATACAATGATGGCAAAATATGTCCGTTTTGATAAACCACTATTTAGCAGATGCATTTGCTTTCTGCCTTTGATAAAATCTCGGTGTTACTAAAAATGCTCTTAGGAAGGTATTTTCATTCCTTGAAGTGTCCTCCTGTAACATTTAATTGCAAGTTTGTGGTTGCATAACAGTATTTTTAACCTTACTTTGGTATAGTTGCAGAAACAGCACGATTTTAAACCTCTCTTAGCATTATTATATTCCAGAGATCAGATTCTCCAGCATGCTCAGCCTCTCAGGGCCAATACACCAGCTCCCTCCCAGCAGCAAGACAGCTGCTTATCCTATGTGGCAAAAAAGGGTTTTTCAGACCAGAAGTTGACATGGCACATTTCTACCCTCTGGAGTCATCTATATGTACAGAAACTGTTCAGCTGAAACCAACAGGACTGTTGAGTAAAACTTCCTTGAACAGGATAGGGATTTTTGGGATCAAGTCAGACTCTTGCACTGTATATATAAGATGGCCATACCTAAGCAGTGTGCAGTGTCTGCTGTTGTCTGTACAGCTGAGAATGGGTAAAAAGTTTGTAGCAGTGACCTGACCACGTGTGACTGAGCAGAAGGACAAATTCAACTTTAGCCAAAGCTCCTTCTGATTTTCAGTCAGCACAGAGGCTGTGCCTTCAGCCCCGTTAGCAACTACTTCCCAGCTATGCACAGACACAACCCCTGCGTGCTCCCTTTGCCCAAAAGGAGAGCCCAGGGCAGAGGGGAGCCCTGTGCCAGTGCCAGGCTCCAAGGTCTGAGGCACAGGGGCTCTGCAGGGTTCACTCAGCACAATGCCAGAGGAGAGAGAAATGCTTCAGACAAGTACAGCCCATGAAAGATTTAAAACATTATTCATATTCCCCACAGATCATCTGCAAACAGTACTTGTCTTTTTTTCCCCGGCAGGATATCAAAAGGAACTGCAGTGAATAATAATGCTTTTCAAATTACTGCAAGAGGCTTTACAAGGCAGTGAGAACAGGGGCATATGCACACCTACTTCTTCCACAAATCTGCTCCTTGCATCAATGGGGTGTTAAATCCTTCTTTGTATCTGTTTCAGGCCCAGAGCATGATCCTGTTCCCAGATAGACACAAACATTTCTGCATCCATAACAGTCTACCCCAAGGACAGTGTACATGTTCCAAAGTGGTAAAACAAATTATTAATAATAGTAGAAGTGACAAATCCTGGCTCTGCTCAGCTTGGGAAAGTTCATGTCATTTTTCATTCCCCTGAGTTCTAACCCATCTTCTGGCCCAACACAGCAGCTTGCATAGATAGCATCAGTGCCACCAGGTCTTCCGTAGGTTCAGTTCATTTGTTGTTAGGAGAGACAGGCTTTTAAAAGTATGACTTGGAGAACCAAGGTACCCTCGTAAAATAAGGATATTTTTAAAGTGATACAATACTTGCACAGGAATTCATTATAATGAATGATCCTGTCCCCATCACTACCTCTACAAGTAGAATGTTTGAAATTAACGACTGTCAAAGTTGAGCATGTTTCAATATCCCAATATGTAATTATTGCTGTTTAATTGTGAGAAATCGTCATCAACATTCCAGTACTGGAAAAGACAGTCAGTATGAAATTTGTGAGTTTAGGATTCATTGATGCAGTTTTATACTGACTCCTCTAATAAACCCATCTCTTCCACAGGTGGGGTGACTACTTTGTTCACTGTTACAACGTTGAATTAAACTGAAATTCTTATAAACCCTATACAACACCCCCCTCTTTTTAATGCTCCATCACCAAAGCAGATGCAAGCATGTTTTTGGAGGTCTGGACCTACATTGTGTCCAAGGACTACAGAAAAAGAAAATAATTGACCTACAGTATCTACTAATACACAACAAGCACAATCCCCCAGCAACATGAATAATCCTTTTCATAAAGTAAACCCTAGGACAAAGCAAAGCAAGCAGTTGTATACATAAAACACACTAATCTAAGTTATGGCAGTAAAGAAAGCTGCAGTATCTCAGTTGCTACTGAATAAAAAGATAAATTATTTTAAGCTGCAGGTAATTTCTGCTTTTCCACAACAAAGTTGCTGGTTAACTTTGAATGCAGGCACACTGTGACCCCTTACTTTGGAAAATGAGTGAGGATTAGTGTTCGTTTTTCTTGAGGAAGCTTGTCTTTTTCTTGCCTGGCCTGCTCCAGCAGTTGTCGTCTCATTACAGTAAAAACAGAGCGAAGCAATGTCCTACCAAAAACCTGGGTGGTTTCATACCGAGGTAGACTGTCACAAAACTGAGGGACATTGCAGTAACAAAGCCACCTGTAAAGAGGAAAAAAGACAGATAATTATCACCATCTAACTTATGACTAAATGCAATAAAACCACTACCCACATAATTTATAATGCAGCTGAGAGCTATATGACTGTATAAATCAGTTCCACTACAAGGCTGGACAGAGTTAAGCAGCATTTATATTGCCCATTTTTTTACAGAAATGACAACCAAGTACTTCTACGTTTCCATATATTCTTTTTCTCTGCAGTGTAGTTTACACAAAGTGCTCTTGTTCCAGACAATAATCATGGATTGCAGAAAATTCATGTTCATGTCAAGGATTCCCTCCACAGCTCATTCATTCAGCCTCACACATCTCCTGCCACTGACTCAAAAGACCCTTAGCATACCCTTTTTTACCCTCTAAACTTCTGCCTTTCCCCACATAGAGGCCAAATGGGTGACACTTTTAACTAGCTCCATCCCAATCCAACTGGACTCCTGCCCTGGTCTTCCAACAGTTAGCTTCTTCCCATTACTTGCTACTCTTTCATTACCAGTATCTCCATCTATAATAAACTTTGCACTAAGGAAAATTACAGCATGTCATGTTTCTTGTCTAGGAAAAGGGATTATGGTACTGAAGAGATAATTTAGGAGTACACTGCCTATGTAGGTCACAGTATCTGTTAATCTTATAAACAAGATTTTGGTATCTGTGTGTAAGGGAACAGTCATTGGTACCTGGAGCTTTAGCAGAATCACACCATGGCCATTATAAAAGCTCCATCAATGAAAAGAAAATATTAGGAATTGGATGCAAACATACTGTGCTGGATCCTGCACACATTTCCTCATCCAGACCCAAAGTACAGCCTGTCTCGAAATGTTCTCCCAAACTCTTGTGCCTTAATCTTTGCAAACAAGAGTTGCAAAAGAGTTGTGAGATAGAGTTGTCCACAGACTTCTACTCCCTGATCTTGGCTGATAAAGGACAGTTCTCAAAACACAAGAATGCATGTGAAACTCTGATTCAGTTTCATTCAAATCCTCAGGTTCTCAAATGAAATTGTTGACTGCAACAATTCAGGTGTGCCCATGGTGCACAGTAGCACCTGAGCAATGCCTCAGACAACAAAGAGGAGAGAAGCTCACAATGACAAGTGAGTTCTGACGGGAAGAGCACTCTGGGTCAGGGGGGACCTTAGTGACCGTGGGCAGGACGGTTTGAGAAAACACAAGTGACAAAATAATTAACAACAAAAAGCCACCCACCAGAACCAATTAGTTATTGACTCCTAATAAGAGCTTCCTACCACCCCTGGCTGACACCTGCTATCACAAACAAATGGAGGCCCAACACCCCCCAAATATGGTCTTAGGAGCAGCAGGGATTATGAGCGTCCTTTGTGGCAGTTATTCGAGGTGGCAGGACACCTGGGTCGGACACAGACACAGCGCAGTCTGCTCTGTCACTAACCAGTCTCAGCTTACACCAGGTTTGCTGTTCTCCTTCACGGAGAGGAGCTGTGTCCGAGGAAAGGCCACCAGGAAAGCAGCCAGAAGGTGGTGCTCATCCTCGGCCAGCAGAGCTCTCCCGAGCATTCCTGGGAACAGGATGCTGACAGAGGTTAACCACCTGCTGCCTACACCGGCAGGACCCTGAACTGCTCCTTCTGTGCTCACTGAAAAAGGCACTGCACTACTCTTGTCAGGAAAAGAAAATAAAGAGAGATATGTCTTTTTATCCTAGCTCTTCTTCCTCCAGAAACCAAATTATTCCTTTGAATTCTAACAATGCATTTAAAGGTCATGAAAAGAACTATAATTTTAAGGAACCAAGTAACATCTGTTCCCCATTTAGCATTCAAGCACTTGCAAAACTAGTTTGATTTTTCAACTGGTTTCAAATAGTGATGCTTTACAATGCTTAATGTTATCTTCTCTATATTTCTTTTTTAGGGTGAATAATAAATAGGGATCTTACATGAGGCTCATATCTTAAGAAGACCAAGAGCACTTCACACAGAACCTGCAAAAGCATTGTTGTATACAAGTGTTCCAGCCTCTACTCCCTGTTCTTGGCTGATAAAGCACATCTCTCAAGACACAACGATGCATGTGAAACTGATACAGTCTCACTAAAACCCTTAGGTCTTCGTGTTAAATCCAGGGCTGCAAGAATTCACAAGGTCCATCTATGGCATAAAGATACTGCTGTACTCCTAAGTTTTTTTGTGCCCTATTTGTAAGGAAGACTCCTAACAAGTAAAAGCAGCATTACCTGGTATAATTCACTTTATACCCCGCAATATCATCATTGGGTGATCTTAGTCTTCTCTGAGAAGGTGTCTCCAGGTGCCAGTAGTTAATGCGGTTCAGAAACATTTTAGCCAGTTCCACTATTGTTTGCCTTTCCTTCGAGGGTAAGTGGCTAAATTTGTACTGCACAAAATTATTCACACCCTTAAAAAGTAAGAAAATTCTTTTAAATAATTTAGCCATCATTTTTAATAGGAGCATCCTCAAACATTCCTCACTTTATTTTTATTGTGAACTTGCACTGCATGGGAAAGAAAATAAATACTGGAGACCATGAGCTCCTTGCTCAGCTACTCATGCAGCTGCCACAGGCTGTTACCTGTGTACACAGCAGAAGGTACATCCAAGTATTTTTAACCTACTGTCAGCAGCTGATGGAAAGGGAAAGAAGAAAAAATTCCTTTTTTACTTCCTTCTCAAAGTCAGTGAACAGAGAAAATGCTGGTAGACTTTCATCTATACATAAATCAACTATCACCCTTCAAAACTCTCCTTTTCAACAACAGATTAGGGTTTACAGACTTATACTTCAATTTATGTCTACAAATCATATTATTTCTTCAAGAAGTCTTAATATTTCACAATTATGTCTCCTCATTGCACTTTGGATACTGTCCAGTTTGAAGAAAAATCTACTGAACATGATTAAAACGGGTGACTAGAAGTGCTGCAACACATATACTTTATAAATCCATTAAAATACCAGTGCTTAGCAAATAATTTTGTTTGATTGAGTTGCTAAGCTGCTAAAAACAGAATTGAAAATACTTGTCTTTTTTAAAGGGAAAATTATTTCAAAATAAGCTGCAAGAAGAATTACTCTTTAATCTCTATGCTTTATTTTCTTAAGCCACTTGAACATGATGAAGAATTTGACAAAAAATTGCATTGTACAAAACCTTTCCAATAGTGTAGTTTAAGGATTAGGAGCCTACCGGGATTACATACACATTTTTTGCTTATGCTCAAACTAAAGGAGAACTTAAAAGTGAAGACTTCTCAGAAATTCAGCAATAAAGTGGTTTGATCTTCCTGAATGATAAGAAGTGAGAGCGGCAAAGAAATAATTACTACACATAACAGTCTTCACATTTAAATGATCCTGTTTAACAATAGAACATCCATTCATCCACTGATGGGAAAACATCCAGCTCCTGTTTCAGCGAGGTATGTGAGCCTCTGCACAGTCTCACTGAAGTTCATTGGCCCACTTGTCTGCCAGAAGTGCATTCTTAGGAGATTGCTTAGCCAAAAACTGAGTTTGTCATATGTTCTTTATCTACTGAGAGTTACAAAAGCCTCAATTATTCTTTGGTTTCAGCTTTGTTTTTTTCTTGTGCACCCTTTGAAAGAGAAGGCTATGATCTCACTGAATTGGACTGTAACATTTTTCTTGATATACAGAAGGCAAGTGTCATTTTAATATTGAATTTCAAAACTTCAACAGCATTTTTCATCACTTGAAACAAAGAAAGATTAGAACTGCCCACATAAAAGTAGTATTTCAAGTTAATTCTCTAAACTCACAAAGAAGTCAGTTTCATTAAAGCATAAGACCAATGATGAGAGAAGTCAAATAATGTAACTGTTGTACGAACATAAAAGTAGAAGCATCAGCAATCTCTTATAGTCCCCTATTTTGTCCTAAGCAGAACACAAAAACATCTGCAAAGTGCCTAAAATGCCCATTTTCAAAACCGGTGCCTGCATTTACAAAATGGAAAACAAACCACAAAAAATCCCAAAAAAACCAAAGCCTCCCAAACCCCACCTAAATAAAATTTAAAAATAAATGCATAACTCAACAACAATTAAAAAACCCCACCACATACCAACCAAAACCACATTTTGAATCTTTACCTGTTCAATGCTAGGTTTCTCAAATGGGGGACTTTCCAAAGATCCTTCCACTACAGGTTTTCCCATCTGTAAAATGCACTTCCTCAACAGCTGTTAAATATACATCAATTTTTAAAAGTTAGTATATTTGCACACATAGAGTCAATGGAAGTCACAAGGCCACAACACACTGTGAGCAGTGTTGAAATTCTCCTGGCTATCTATCTGCTTGTTTAATCATCTGAATTTGTAATTACTAAACTTCTCTATGAAATCACCTTCTCTGAAATGCATACAAGAGGCTCCTCTGAGGAAATGCAGGCAGCTAAGTTACCATTCATGTCAACTGACTTTTCCTGGTATGTCTGTGAAGAAGGTTGCAGAGTTCATAGATGGGACTCAGGATCACTTCCTCAACCATCTGGATGACTTTTGGAATGAGAATCAGTACATTGCAAGTACCAGAATGTCCAGCCCACAGTTACTCAGCGGAGCATCATCCTAGGGAGAAACTGCCTTGGCACATAAAGTCAATCCATGCCCGAGGGGCAGTGAAATTGGCTTATTATGTGTGAGAAAGTGAAAAATCTGAGAAGACACTCCACAAGTTCAGCTTACTTTGAACAGGTAGAAATAAACTTGCTTGGTGTCTGCATCTTCTTCTTTGTGCACACAGGTGAACAAATATTCCACATCCAATACAATCCCCAGGAGCCTGTTCATTTCTTCTTCAGACACATTCTCCAGGTGAGAAACATGGGCAGCTAAACAAGATAAAAACCCAAACTTGTAAGAGCCTACTGAGAGAACCCATAGCACAAGTACAGCCCAAGAGATCTCCAACTAAGCCTTAACTGTAAAGGCACTGATCCTGCAATAACCTACTTAAACAGAACACATCTTATCAGAGGTGACTGAAACCTGTGTCACATCAGAGCAGTTTGTAAGGTTGACCAGGGGTGGTAACTTCCACAGCAGAGGAATGACAGCTGGTTGGAACCACATCATCTGTTAACGCTTAAAGCAGACAACACAAGTTCTGCTTGTATTCATATGTTGCATTATATAACTAACTACACGCATTTTTGTCCTAGAGCTATGCCTTTGAGACAAGGTTTCTTGACATAAGAAAATAAACCCATAAATTATGTAATCCAGATGTAAGCAGCACCTTATTTGATGAAGAGTTTTAAAAAAAAACCAGTTCTGAAAAATGCCTCTTTTTTTTAAACTGGACATTATTGGCTAAGCCTCTTGCTTTCATATCATGTAAGATCAAACTGTGCTTTGTGCACACTATATTAACAGAGATTTTGCACACTGTACATGCTCATTTGTTCAGAAGTTTACACACATTGCAATTTCCAAATGACAAACTCCCTTTTATCATCTCCAAAGGTAAATACAGTTCCACATCTGTAATTTTCAAAAGCTTGAGGCTTCTCCCTATAAAGCGGGACATTCATTTCAAGCTGCTTTGAACAACTGGCCCCGGGAAGAAGGAAGGCACTGTAAAACAAAAAGTCAACTCTCAGAAAGAAGATATTTGCATTACAAAAAGCAATGATCTTCGCTGACTCCAGGCCAATGTAGATGGTATGCATATCCCCTCCTCTGAAAGGACAAGAAAATATCCTTTCAAAGAAACAGAAAAATACTTTAAAGTTTGGGCATATTTTTTTATATTTTAGTAAATTTTATCTATATTTACTTCTTAAGATCAACCTATTTTTTCAACAGAAATCTGACTCTTTAGTTGGGGAGTTAGTGATGAAAAATAACAATCGCCTTGAAAACCATCACATTTATTGGCCACCCAGCAAAGATGGTTTGTTTTGAGAAGTTTAGTATGATACCAAAACATTTAAATTCAATATCTTTATTGAGCTTCAAGTAACAAGTACACTGTAGCTCAGAACTTTAAAAATATGCCAGCAACTGTTTCCACTTAAATGAAACTTTATCATATAGTGTCTTAGGCACATGGCCATCATGAGCTTCCTTTAAGGATAAATATTCAGTATTCTGGGCAGAATAAAATTATTTAATTTCTGTCCTTAAGACAGGTAGGAAGGGTTAATATTCCCAGCAGTCTGTCCTGATCGTTTGCAAGTAATAAATACCCTCCTAGAGGAGCTTTGCATTAGAAACTGATAATACACTAAAGAAACCTTTCATTCAACAAATGAATAAAACATTGTCATAAGAAGGCATTTCTATGCAGTTTCCATAACAATACTGAACCTTGACTACTTAGTGATGTTTAAACATTTTATTAAATTAGAGAATTATTACCCGTACTGTGGATCTAAAAGTTAAGTGTATTACCAGCATGTATTTACGGAGAGACACAATATTTAGACACCAAGCCAACAAACCACCTTTCTTCAGATGTTCACAGCCCATCCCCAAACTCTGTGGCCATCAGCAAGCATTTCATTAAAATTAAAGCTTTAGTACTCTGACATCAAAGACTGCATCAGTCTAATCAAGAGTTACACAGTCCCAATCACATGCACTGCCCAACTGGTACAACCTTCCTTCAGTTGCTGTTATGCCTGAAAAAAAAATTTAAATATCACATTCATGGGTTGCTACAGCATGCAGAAAAAGGCAAGCAGAAAGGATCAATGATAGAAAGACCTGCAACTTCAGCAAGCAAGCACTGGAGTGCACAAATTATGAACAGTGAAAAAACATATTAATGAGGAATGTGTCCACAGTCTGTCTCAAAACACTGGTAGCGTACGTTGGACAGGCAAACCAAGAAATACCCAAATATGCTATGTGAAGGTGCATAGGAACTGATGGAAAAAAAAGAGATTGAATGTGTATACAGCATATTAATTAATATGCTAATTCTAAAAGTGATTCAAGACTGGCAATGTTCACCAATTACAAAATGCACCCTGCAACACAGGAGAAACAATCAAGTAGAAAAGTCTGCTTGACTACACCTGGAAGCAACACCTGGTCTTGTGGCTGGTGGACAGTGAATTGTCCCAGCATCTAATCCAGTCACAGTGTTAGAAAATGTATCACCCAAATAAAAGAGAATATTCATTAAAACAACCACATTGAGCCAAACTGTGGGGCTGAGCACCAAAAGGATTAATGTAAGTTGTAGATAAGTAGACCATAATACACACAATCAAATAGCTTTATGCACCAAAAGATGCACTGAGTTGAAAATCAAACCACACCCTCAGAGAGAGACATCTCAAGTAAGGTAGTATTTCAGATTACTTCTGGATGAAAATAATAAATTTTAGGAAAAAAAAAAAAAAAAANAAAAAAAAGAAAAAGAAAAAAATCCTACATCAGGTACAGCTTTAACTAGTACAGGAATTTCTACATTGCTACATCAATGGCTTTCTGAGGAGAAGAAAATGTAGCACAGCTAATGTGAAGCCCACACACCTTGTGGTAAATCTGCCTTTAAAGGTATTCAGCAGAAACACTAATTCAGAGGAGATGAATAGGGAAATTATCTTGGAAAACACAGCTGAAAGACATATTTTCCCAGTAGTATGAGGAAGCACACAGCAACTCGTTTGGGTTATTTTAAATTAAACATCTTCCTCATTAGCTGCAGTCTGAAGAAGTCTTTTCTAAAAAGAGCAGTAAATAAAAATGCAGTTTCTTCATAAAATGCTTTTGCTGGTTTTACAGTACTGTTTTTCTCTGGTTCCCTAGCTAAAGAATAATAAGTATTTTTTAATAGACTAAAACTAGGCCCAGTCTTTAGAAAAACTGAGTTTTTCTACAAACTACAAGGCATCCACAAATTCTGCTGAATAGCAGAGAACTGAGAGGCTCACCTTGCAAGTTTTGTTTGTTTGTTTTTTGGTTTTTTTTTAAAGAAAAAGGTCTTTCTTCAAAGGTGTTGGGGTTTGGGTGTTCTTCCCTCTTGTTTCTTTTCACCTTTGGAACTTTTTGCCCATCAGTTACTAAGGAACTGTAATGACTGGATACTTAAGAAGAACCAAAGAAGTGGTTGAGCTGAAGGGAAAGGGGATTGTCCAGTTCTGAGAGTTTTTCTCTCAGCAGGGTGGGGGGATACCTCGGGGTTTGGGCTGGCAAAAGGTTTGGCTGGAGGAGGGGCCGGCAGTCTCGCTCTGGGCTGCCAGGGAGAACATTTGGGAGCTGCTGCTGGACCTCTACAGAGAGCTGTTTCTTCTGCCTTGGAGTGAGTCTCTGTCCTGAGCTGGGACCTATCACCATCTGTGTGGGC
>VZTR01016429.1:226319-236502 GCA_013400775.1 Chaetops frenatus | reverse complement strand
TCCCTGCGCGGGGGCTGCGCGGGGCGGGCGGCGCCCCCGCGGGAAGGGCGGCACCGGCACCCGCTGCCTGCCGAGCCGCTACGGAGCCATCCCGGCCCGCCGGGCGGCTGCGCGGAAAGTTGCCCTGGAAAGAGGCGGCATCGCTGGCGGTGTCGAACGGTCCCGAACCCCGGTGAGCCCACGGTGCTACCGCAGCCGCTGTGGCCTCTCGGAGTGCCGCTACTTTGTTTGGCTTAACCATTGCCTTCCCACACTGTGCGCTCTGCGGCCACATTTAGAGGGTTCAGTCTTTTCTCCCAGATGACTTCTAATTGACTCTAAAAGTACAGGCCAGTTTGAAATACCAGATAATTCAAAAACTCTCTGCTCAGTTCCTCGTGTCATGATTCTAGGGCTTGTTTTTTTTGTTTTGGTTTTTCTTTGTGTCCGAAAACAAGTGCTGAGAGCAGGTCAGTTTGTATCTTAAATGCGCTACCCTTTAATTGAAAGTTAAATTAAGCGAATGGTCCTGCCCCAGAGAGCGCACTCCACGCACAGCAGCAAGTGCACCGGGTGTGCGGCGGTTCTGCCCCGTTGCACGTATGTAAAAACGTGGTTGAGCCGTGAGAAACCACAAATGGCAATTCCGTACTACGGCATCACAGTTTAAAGGGTTGGGATTTAGACTGGGCGTTTGCGTGGGATTTACGGTTCTTTGGTGTGTAAAGCTAAAGTATCAAAGGAGCAGTGTGAGTTCGGAGGGAAGTCCCAGCGCAGAGAGAGCTCTTGCGGGCACAGGGCCTTGGCACCTTGCATGGAGAAAGCAAAAATAACTCTAGGTTTGTGAGAAGTAGTATTTGGGGGAAAGGGTGGGCGACAAAACCCTGCGGTCTCCTTCTTCCCTTCGCAGCTCCGGGGGATATTTTCAGGCATGGTGTTATACGGCGCGTTGGCATATTCCTGAAATGATAGGAAAACAGAACGGAATAAAATGAGGTAATTCTTGAAACAACGGGGTCTGTTGTTTTGCTCTGTTTACTTATTTATATTTTTATTTTGCTGAGATTTTGAAACCGACAGGGTGTTGATGGGGGTGAGGGTCAGACCTGCTCCCCGGCCGCCGCCGCGGGTTCGCCGGAGCCGGGGTACCCCGGGGAGTCCGCGACGGAGGCCGGGGCTGGCTCCGGGCTCCCAGCAGCTGTGACAGCGACCCGTAAGATGGCTGCTGCCATCCCCGGCGCTTTAAGACGGACTGGTTAAGGTGGAGGAGCCGCTGCCCTTGGCGGTAGCAGCCTCAAGTTTAACAGAAAATTAAACGTGATTTTAAAAAAAAAAAAATCCAGTTTCTCTGGAATTTAGGAGAGAATTATCTTCGTCTTTTAATTTAAAATTTTTGTTTTAAGTGTCCGAATCACGTTTTAAAAAAGCAAATAGCCGCTGTATGTTAGCAGCCCCTAAGAAGCTCTTTGCTTGCAGTTTCTTTATGCCGGTTAGGTTTCTGCTTTCGGACTTGAAAATGAAACTGTTCTTGCTTAGTTTCACTTTCAGCTTTCCCACGACTCCTCCTCGGCAGCAAATGTTACAAGCAAAGAGCACATCTGGAACAACACGCTGGCTGCAGTGGACCACTTAATATCTTTTCCTGAACATAGGCTCCTAGTTTTCCTGGGAGTTGCTTACCTTTACGTCCCCCAGTATGTTTTTCCTTCTTTCTTTCCCCCCCCCCTCCCCCCCAAATCACCAGGTTCTCCTTTAACCAGGTAGTTAATGGTCTTTAACCCAGCATTAATTTTGCACACTTGCATTTAATGAATTACAGTTTTGATTCTGAAAATACATTTACTGCTTTCACACAGGTGAATAACCCGACTGATGTTCACTCAGTGGGTATTTATGTCAGAAGCCGCACAGGTGTATGCTCACAGGATGACAGCCTAGGTGAACAACCTTATTCTTTGGGCTCCTTAGAAGCCTGAAAACTTATTGCTTCCATTAAAAAAAAAAATCAAACCTGAAAGTTGTCAGGAAAAACATAATTTTACTGCAGTTCCTTCTTGAATCCCCAGGAGCATGGCTGCCTTACAATAGCATCTCTTTTTTTTTTTCATTATACCTTGATGCTCACCAGATAACCAGAAATGTAAGTCTACAAGCTTGTGGCTACAGATACAGTTACTATAGTAACATTTATAAACACTAATTTCACTACACTTGCAGAACTGCTGCCTGATAGGAACAGCTTAGAAAGAAACCACTCTAACTGCAAATAGGTAGGTTTGTTTTTTTTTTTTAACATTAAGCCTGATCATTGCTCACATTCTAACTTTGTGTAAATATATTGTGAAAAACAAGAAGAAAAAAGCTTTACTTTGTCTTAAACAAAGCTCTAGTGAAAAGTAAAATATTACATTCAAAATTTTAGAAAGAATAAGGAGTGAAAAGACCGTTTACTGTCTGGAAACATGGGACTATTACTTGGGTTGTGCTGGCTCCAGTGAATGTAATTAGGTCATGACAGGTTGCACTACATTAGGGGAAAAAACCCCAAACCCCCTATGCTATGACATATGAGTAGATACATCTCACTTTCAGTTACATATATCCAGGCTGTTTTCTTCTGTTGGCTGAACTGACAAGTACGGTACATACTGATTTTCTAATCATAATGCATGCATAAATGTGAGCACCACATAATCCCTCTGTTGCTTGTTTTTCATCATTAAACATGAAGATACTAAATTAGAGTCAAACTCCAAGTATTGTCTGAAAAATCCTTGCCACATTCTTCAGTTTCTGTCCTTTGGGGCATGTCAGTGGGTTTGCACAAGTCGAGCCGACTCTGAAACCCATGCTGAGGAAGCACAGGTGGGAGCAGATGATCCTGCCTGTGCTGCTCAGCTCACAAACTCAGGTGAGTAGCCAGGTGACTCCAGGAAGGCTACTCATCTGCATCGAATTAGGGAAGCCAGGAGCTAGGTGAGACACGAGTGCCAGCTCCTGTGGGTTTCAGGTCTCACTCAGGCTGCTGATAGCCCCGAGGAGGTGCCTGCTCAGAGCCCGTGCTCCCGGCAGATCAGACAGGCATTTCTCATTTGTTGCTCCTACATGAATTCACCGTGAGCGCCTGACAGGCTTAAAGTGTGTGTGTGTGTCTTACTATTATTCCAGCAAAGGAGGCAGCTGCATTCTTGAGTCACAAAAGTGGAAGTTAAAATACAGTTTAGGGCGTGCCGGACTCCTGGTCATTATCTAGTTGTCATTTGGGGCTTTTGGGGCCTATCTTGCTGGCATAAATTAAAGAATGACTCAGCTAATAGCAGCCTAGTGCTGGATGCTACTGCTCTGACAGGGACTACCCAGCCTGCAGCTGGGCCCTGGGAGTGCACCCGTAACCCTCATCCCTGTCTCACAGCCCAGTCAGACCCAGCATGCCCCACCCAGCCTTGCCTCCCTCCTTTTGTTCCCGATGAGACTTTCTTCCAGAGACCCCACCTGTTTGTATTCTTGCCATTCAATTCAAATAGGAAAAGTGTAGCCCTTGCTCTTCCAGGGAACTTCTCTGAGTTATAAAATCCTATTGTGTCTTTTCATTAGTGCATTTCTTCTGGGTGAAGTGGCCTCCCACTTGGCCACTATGCATTCAGGAGTGCTATCAATATTTTATTAATCACTGGAAGTATTAACAGTAATAAAATTTTGCTCATTAGGCTGGCTTTAGCATCTCGTCAGCTTCCCATGGTGCTCACATGTGACTGACAACACAGAGGACAGACCTTCCCATCAGGTTTTTGCTCTGGTAGGAAACCTCACACCCTAATTACCCATTTTTTAAAGAGAAAAATGCAGAAAAATAAATGGAGAAAATGTCATTGCAACACCCGTGGCTGCTCCAGTCACACTAATTTCTTGTTAGTGATGGACCATGTAGCAGTTTTCATATGCTTCTTTCCCAGAGAATGCTCTTCTTGACTGCAGTCAGACTTTTGATTAAACACAAAGTGAGGAAACTAAAGGCTGGAGTCACGCAGCCTAGGACAATCTCCCCTGCTTTTCCATAATTTGAGCTCTGTGTGTGAAGTCCAGAAGATGTTTGTTGAAGTTATTTAGCTATCAGCAGTCACTACATAGCCTTACACTGTGTTACTTTGTGATAGTGAGAGCTCTGGATTTCTTCATGCAAACATGGGGTGTACTATCTGTATTTCCCTTATCTTCTCTTTCTTTTGACTCCTCACAGTTCTTTTGTTTATTCCTTTCTGTAATGTATTTTTCTGTTCTTTCTGCTCCCTAATTTGTGCCAGAGATCCTTGCACTCCTCTGGGACTCCACTTGGCACACTTTGAGTGATTGTGCCATGTAGGGGAGGTCATTTGGTGCTGGAAACCTGAGAGACCCCAGTGAGACTGGCACAGGCATTGCTGGCAGGGATGGCAGAGAAAGGGCCTCCTTTCTGCTACCTGCACAAAATGCTGATGCCAGCCAGCACCATTGATACAACACTGACTTAGAAAATAAAACTCTGCACAGAAAATAATCCCTATTATTTCTGTAAGATGAAGTTACTGTGGCCTAAGCACATCTGATTGTGCAAACCCAGTCATGGGCCTTCCCCATATCCGTGTGGGAGACTACCTGGGAATCCTGGTAACGAGAGACACAACCACAGGCACTACAGCTAACCACTTGGCCAAGCAGCAGATATTAAAAACTTCCATTTAGACCAACTGCAATAGTGCTGTGTACAGCTGAGAAAAGCAGAGGAGCCCCAGGAGTACAGCACCAACCCCAGAGAGGGATTTGGGGAGTGAGAGAGGCAGGATGTCACTGGGAGTGCAGAAGGCACAGTTATGTTATCACCACCCCTCTTCTACCTTCTGCCACAGCTTTCTTTGTGGATCCCCAAACCCTCACATACCTCCCCTCCTGTGCCAAGGCCAGCAGGCTTTGCCATCCCCTCTTGATGTTTTGCAGCCTCTCTGCCCCACACAGGCCCTTGGGGGTAGCAAACTGCTACCTCTGCCCCACTGAGACTGACCCATCTACCAGGAAGAGCTGCAAAATATCTGGAGTGTAGAAAGAGCTGGTTTTGTCATTGTTTCACTACTCCCATTCCCCTGTTCAATGCTTCCTCCCAGCTGAGGAGCTGCACCTCTGCACGAGCCTACGGTGTCACAAATTATAACTCTCACCCAGGAAGACCTGATGACAGGGACTCTTATTTTATAGGGTAGCACAAAACCAGAGGGCCTGGTATCCCAGAATTCCAGTTTTGGACAACACTTATAAGATAAATAAGGGACTAATTATCTTAATTTATTCCATAATTATTTTAACTATTAATCACTTCCTTCTTTCTTACCTATTATCAGGTTTGCAGGTGGGACTGTTCCCAAGTCCTGAATGCAGGCTCTGCCCCCAGCATGCTCCTGTGACTCACCAAGTTTGCCTTTATCTCTTCCCACACCTTCTATAACTAGACTTTCTTGAAGCTGCATTATTGCTTCTGGGGTTGCAGTAAGTAGGCTATACTATGCACACCTAAGCTAACTCACCTGGGAGAAGATGTCTTGCTCCTTCTGCACCCTTCCCTCTGCTGTTGGTTTTAGAGAATGAGAGGGCCAGCTCTGATAAAAAAAAAGTGATGGAAGGTGTAGAGCATGGCTCCTGGGTTAGCAAATTAGTTTGTTTTTCCAGGTGAAGAGGTTTTCAGAGGTCTCATATGAATTTAAGGAAGGCTTTGTAAGGGTTTTCACATAAGGTATTTGCTTTGGCCAAAGATGACCACATGAAGCTGGGACCTACTAAGGCAGCACCCACCCAGCATAGGCTGGCTCCGACTGTGGTGTGGGACAAGAGCTGCACAGCAGAGTCACACTGCACCAGAGAAATGCTAATGCCCCACTGGCCACCTAGGGTGGCTCCTTGGCAGGTGCTGGTGACACCAAGCACCCTGCAGCTCGGGGACAGACAGTGCTGGCCATGCCAAGAGTCTCTGTCATGGTTGCTGCACGTGGGTGTGATGCATTCACAGTTTTCCAGGGGAGGTGCTGCTGCCAAACTGTGTGACGGGCAGGGGAGAGGAAGGTCAGCCAGGATGGGAACTGTGCTGAACGTGTGGAGGCAGTGAAGCCATATCCTGATGTCACAGGCATGTGGGAAAGAGAGGACTGAGAGGGAAGCGCTGACTGAGGCATGAGCAAATAAATTAGGGAAGCAGGAAAAGACAGGCATGGGAGTTGGTGCTCATTCAGCAAGAATTTGCAGCAGTGAGGCCTGTTCATATGTATTTGTTGATAATATTTTGATGAGAAGCTCAGGGAGACCACGAGCTCCATTTTACATCACACAGCCCTTCTGTGCCTCTTCCCGTCACCCACAGGCAGGCAGGCAGGCAGGCAGGCATCTTTCCAGCGCTGGTTTCAGCATCAGTAACAGTCACCATTTTCTAAGACCACAAGTATGTAGCAAATAATAAAACCCCCAAGTCTCACAGAGGAAGGAGTTCAGGCCTGGAGATTGTGCAAGCCACGTTCTGACTGTGTCAAAGGGAAGTGAGGAAGAAGCACTCTCTGGGTGGAGATAGCAACGACATGTGTCAGAGGGAGATAACTGCATATGGGGCTTGTCTGTTTGGATACAAATCAGGTCCTGGATCCCCAACACTCAGGAACATCTTCCATCTTTGCTAATTAAAAAAAGATGATTTTAGCACCACATGGCAGAAACAGAAAATAATCTTGCTTTACCTTATTAAAAGCAAGCAGCTCCAAATGTCATAGCTAGAAAGGTTTTCCAGAAATATGAGATTTACTGAGACAATGGTACCGTCTGCCATATGAGCCTCATGCTCTGCCTCAGTTCTGTCCCTTTCAGATAGGCCAGTGTTTGGCGAGGTGGAGGAGCCTCCCTTTTTGAGTAGGAGGACTAAGCACTGACCAGGAGGCTCTTTGTTACGACACATACAGTAGATACCATGTTTTTGCCCTTGAAAACACATACAATCTCAAACCGTGGTTCACTCCCCATTCTTCTACATCTAATTTCTTTTTATCTGCTTCTATTTTCATCTCAGAATGTTAAACTGTGTTGGGTTTTGGCTCCCTAAATAGGCACAGGGAAACTGCAGTGAGCTAGAAAGCTGAATTTTATCTTTCACTCTGAAGCTGGGAGTGCTTTAGCTTGGTGTATTGTGTTGTCAGTATCTCATTGTTATCCTTTAGCCTGACAGCAAAAAACCTCCCAGTCTGTATTTGTTCCTGATGAGAGAAATGGAAGGAGAGAAGGAAACACAGACTAATCTTTTTACTTCATAAGAGATCAACAAAGCAAATGTTTTTTGTTTTTTTTTTATTATTTTTACATGATTTTTAGCTATTAACATAAGCAATTTATACATACTATAAAAATTAATATCAGGGCTGCCCTTTTAATAATTATAAACAAAGTTATTGCAACTAAAGATTTGTAGCATATTTTGCTACATGAATTATTATGTATATTATCCTGGTTATTTACCCATTGTAATTAACTGGGACTGTTTTGGTGCTTTGAAAATGTGATTTGTTAGTACTTACAGCCACTTATGGAGATACAAACCCATGCAAAATGTATGTGAGTGTAAAGAATGCAGTTTGCTGAGATCAAACTAACATTTAGCTGAAAGTTTTCCATTTCCCGTCTCTAATCCAAGGGGCTTTTATATACACTAAATATAAAATGGGTTCATATTTAAAAGACTGACAAAAAAAAAAAAAGCTTACGAGGTGTTCTGTGTACATTAGTCTTAATTTTTCTTGGGCCTGAATTTATCATGGTAATGACAGAAGTGAAAAGTCTTGTGCCATCTCTCAGTCTCAAATTCAAACTATGCAGTATAAAGGAAAATGGATCTGCAAAAGCAGTTTTTATCCATGTACCTCCTTACCTTGCCCTGATGAAGTGGTGCAGCACTTTCAGAGGAGACTGATGTTAACCTCTTGTAGAGAGACACATTTTACTATAAACTGGTCCTACAGCAGATTGAGAGCTGC
The DNA here is from genome assembly GCA_013400775.1 of Chaetops frenatus. NCBI lineage: Eukaryota > Metazoa > Chordata > Aves > Passeriformes > Picathartidae > Chaetops > Chaetops frenatus. Next base: position 228,493 of record VZTR01016429.1, on the reverse strand, counting down.
AGCCAGCTGCAAGCCACCTCTGCAAGGATAAGCTATACTACACTGTCATAAAGAGTTTTTAAGTGGCTCTGCTTAATACTATCACCCTTTACAAAAGATATGTTGTAATTGATCTGCCTTGGCTGATCAGAGGCACTTGATTCATTAAGATTTATTAGGATTAATTTGAGCTGGAGGAGGCTAGGGCTTTGAATTTAATGAAACTTTATCTAAAAACTGCCATGATAGAAAAGAGGCACACGTTGAAACACACACTGCAGAAATCCTTATAATACACAGGTGATGGAGAGAAGTAGTGAGACCGAAAAAAATGTACTTCCTAGCTGAAACCCCGGAAGAGAAAACAGGTGCAAAATAGTTTATTCAGGTGTAGCTGTATCGAGTGTAGAGAGAGAGCCCCAGTAAAGGAATGAGGTTAAAGTAGGATGAAAATCCCAAAGGCTGCTCTTGCAATGTGGCTGTGGGATATTACTGCTGCTAAACTACCTCTGCTTGCCCTGGTGATGGATTAGCAGCAGCTAGCAAAGATTAACTAAAACAGAAATCTCGTAACAGAGAATGCAATAGCACATGCATTTGTGTCTGATTTTTCTCATCCATACAGACGTAAATGCTAAATACTAAAATAAGCAACTTGAATATAAACACTATGTTTTCATACTTAGTAGATAGATGATGTATAGGCTGGCAAGCGCAGCTGCTCACATGGTGTCAGGATTTTGTGTTACGGTGTCTGTGCATGTACACCACGTGCTGGTTTAGGGGGAGAGGATGTTATGCAAGAAGCAGTTCATACTGAAATTTTCCAAGCCTGAAGCAGAATCACTTGGAAGAAAATTCTAGGTAAAACAGCTTAGCTGTTTCTGAGAACATGATTTGGAAAATATGTTGTTCTGAATGTATTAACCCAAAAGTCTAATTTTTTTCTAGAGAAGCTCCAAGATGGTAGTTTTAAGCTACCACTTGGCAATTTAACTGAAATGGCATCAGCAGTGCATCTTTTGTCCTTCTTGACAATTTGCCCAGATCAGAGCAAGTTAGAATATTTAGAAAGCAGCATCATTTAGAAAGTTTGCCCGTGCCAGGTAGAGACATGGCAGCATGCAGGTACTGAATTTGGGCAGGCCCCTCTGTACACTAGGGCTCTGTCAGGAAGCACCTCACTAGGGAGGCTCTCCGGCTCTGACTCTTGGCTTTGCAGCACCAGCGGCCAGACCTGGGAATAGTAGGGAGGATGCAGAGTGAGGTGAGAGATTGAGCTGATGGGGGGAGACTGGAGCAAGGAGCTGGAGTGGAAAAAACAGAGGTATGGGGGGACAGGGGGAAGATAAGAGCTCTGGCTGGAGGATGGGCAGAGAGGCTGGTGCTGACTAGAGTCAGGTCCTTGCAGTACCTCAATTCTACACTGCTAAATTCTCCAAGACATGTAGGCACAAGATTCATTATTCACTTGAATTCCTTGTGGATAATCCCACTCCCACACTATATTGTGATCCTGTCCATATCAACAATCCTGGTACTTCTTAGAAAGTAAGTAATTCTTCAATAAAAGCATTACTGATTTGCTAAGATAAAAATTCCACATGGCAGTGAGACTTGGAAGACAGGTTTATTGTGCTGGACAACCATGAAAGCAGGTCAGATACATGTTTTCTAGAGATTCTTGATGGCTGTCACGGTGTGACAGCTACAGACATAATTGTAGCAAAGCTTTTATTTCTTCAACAGCTTTCTCACATAGGTTCCTCCTACAAAAATAATAATGATAAAGAGCAAATTCTAGATTGGTTTTTTTTTTTTTTTGCCACAGTAATCAAGGCAGATTACAGGGAAAAAGAGAAGAACTAGGAAATGAGGAGACTGACAAGACCAGTCCTTATGAAAGTCATTCTGGAGAATGCAGGTTTTTACAACTGGGAAGGAATGAGGTTTCCAAAGTTCACTGGAGTGGTTATTCAGTGATAAAAAGAATGCCCAGCAAAGAGATGGATGACACTGGGGAAGAAGAAAAAATATTCTGAAAACAACAGGCATAGTTCATTAGCCAGGACAGCCAAAGGTGTTGCTGGGCTACTGCACGTTGCTATTATAGGTATGCATATTCCACACCAGGATTTAAAAAAAAAAAAAAAAAAAAAAAAACAAAAAAATAATTAAAAATTTTTTGGCACAGG
>VZTR01016429.1:175122-213650 GCA_013400775.1 Chaetops frenatus | reverse complement strand
TGTTATCCTGTCCTACATACTCTGAGACATCACAGCCTATGAATCATTCCAGAACTGCTGCAACCTTCAACTCAACTCATTACAGAAACCAAAATGAAGCCAATCTTGCTCTGTAAAGGACATTGTAACTAGCATACAGAAGTGTCCCTGTCTCAGCTGTGAGCAGCAGCTGCATGGTACTTAGTTGCTGGCTGGGGTTAAAGTGTGACAAGAAGCTGACTCCTTAAGTGGTCAGGTGCTCCTGCTTCAGGGGTATTAGCATCCATCACAGATGAGCAGGCAGGCTAGAGAAGGTAAAGGCTTTGATGTTCCAATGTTAAATCAGCATAAATCTCTCTAAATGCTACATATCCAAACACTGGTAGAACAGGCTTCACTTGGCAGCTCCCTAAGCAGCCTAGAATCAAAACAGAGTGGAAAAACACCATACATCCTGCACTAAACTACAGGCTTCCTCCCCAGAACCAGCTCAATACTGTATTTCTCCAAGCCAGAGACAAGATGTTATGCAAGCTGATTTTGAAGTTCTCACAGACATTATTCTCTTAACAGAAAAATGTACTTACACTCCATAAATGAAGGTATGTGCTTGGAAAGAGAATTAAACAAGTCATTTATTCTATACAATCCTTCTGTTTTTGTCAAAAGGAACATTTCAGCCACCTTAAAATCCCAGTTAATTTCTTCAAAACAGGTAACTTCGACCTTTCCAATGCCATAGTAAATTGACAATTAATCATCTGTGTTAATTATCTGAGTCTATAATCTTTAACAACTGTACCTTTTGTCTTAAGCAACCAGCAGGCCTTGCTACACTAGTCTGAAGTGGCAAAACTACAACTGCACTCCCTTTCAGATGTTTTTATCCAGATTCACAATGCACATAAGCCTCTCTTTGTTAAAAGGCCCTTCTGTATACAAAGAAAATTATGCCTTAGGCAACTACAAGCCACAGAGTTAGACAGCTTTCTCTATAGAAAACTTTTCTGAATCCTAGCATTGCTGCATGTAATAGCTCTCAGTTGTATTATATAGCATTTCCTTGTCTCTATTTTATGTAGAAAAGGCACAAGTTAATACAGATTACACTATTATATATCTGAACTTGAACTTAGGCTCTTGTTTAACCTTTGTTTAGATTTTGGACAGTGTAACAGGGTTTGGGTTATCCCAAACACTGAACAAGAAAAAACGAAACGGAGGTTAAATGAATTTGAGATCACTGAAACGGAACAATGAATTTCAGTTAAAATTAACAGTTTTTTAAGACTAAAAACCTTGTTTATATTAGAAAGTTAATTCACTACACATCTTTGACAATACTCTGCATATTACTATACAGCTGTTTATCAGAGCACACAGAAACTTCCATACCAACACCTATTCTCAAGCCACGATAAAATGCACAAAGCCAAAAGTGCATTAGAAAGACTGCTAAAGTAGAAAAAAATGTGGTACTTTATTTATGATGACAGATAAAAAAAATAAATACATGTAACAGCTAGAAACAGGGCAAAAGAAGAATGCAGTGAAATTCAACTTGTATTTATTTTTGTAAGCTTTGCAGAGTTTCAACAACTGTTGTTGTGTGGAAGTGCATACAGACCACTGAAAGGCCTTCACATAAATATTACAATGGAACAGGCTGACTCATGCAAGCTGCAACAGAAACTACTGGTGAGTATTTATCAATTCATAAAATCCATACTTTAAAGTCTGTATGCTGTTACATAGTTTTAGAATGCATTTAAATTTATCCAAGGGGGAATACAGCTCAAAGCACAAACAACTCCAAAATACAATATAACTTAAGACATCTGCCAAGAGGAAGAGTGTGATAAAATCTGTTCACAGTTATACAGATTTTTTTTTTAATTCTAGTAGCCAGCACCTGTTTTTTTGGAAGTCACAAAATGGAAAAACAGCACAATAAATTCTGTGATTACTAACACAGAAATATATCCAGAAATGTAGCAAGTTCTCCAAAATCAAAAGCAAAGTCAGCATGCTTAAGTGACAAAAACAAGCTTTTTGGAAGATGCAATGCTGGGGTTTTTCGTAGAAACTAAGATCATAATTCTTATTAAGCAGTTATTTCATGCATTAAGCATACAGCACAATTAAAAGAGCCACACACTCGCTTACAAACAAAACATTACGCTAAGCCCAGGTTTTAAAACCATGCAGCTCAAGAACACATTTACTACCTCCACTAGAAAAGAATGTCAGCTACAGCCTTGTGCCAATTACATTTAACTCAGAAAGTTATAGTTCTCAATTACTGACCCAGGGCTCAGATTTGATCCTTGCTGTCACTGACCCACTCTAGAAGTGCCATTACACTAAAGGTTTTCAAGGACAAGGACAATATAAAAAAACCACAACACAAAACAAATTAACAGGGTAATTTTCTCACCTCCAATCGTACTTTCTTGAAATTCATGAAATTGTCCTTTTACAAAACGAAGCACCAAACTTGATTTGCCAACTGCAGACTCTCCTAAAAGTACTAGTTTGAATTGGCAAATTTTATTTCCAGCATTTGGCCCGTTGGGCCTTGTTGCTCCTCGATTAGCCATGTCCAAATTAGAAAGCAGTCCTTTGTTTCAACAGCTTTTGAAAGCAAGTTCCACTGAGATCTGAATCCTGGTTCTTCTGCCAGTAACAACCTATTTTGTGAAAAGACAGTGGGTGCATTAGATTTACAAACCAAGTAAGAAAAGTCTCATTCACTAAAGCAATATATTATATATAACTTGACCTAGCATTTACCAGAGTCAACAGTCCAGAGTACAGGTACCATCACTGTCAACTATAACTAAGTTGTCAATTACAGCCAGAATTCACGACACACAAACCAGTTTTCTTCAACACCTGGTCTTCCCATTAAAGCTTCAAATTAGTGCATTAAAATCCCACTACGCTGCTTCTTGCAAGACCTCAGTCTCCTGTTATTTCTTAACATATCAAGACTGATGTATAACAAAACAGATTCAGACTTTCAAATTGTCAGTAAAATAACAAAGGACAAGAAGCAACAACTTTTCATAATTATGCTATTGCTAACCAATATTCCAAAGTCAGCACCGCTGAAGTATGCTAAAAAATTGAGCAAATTGGGAAAACTCAAACACCACAGTAACTTTTTTTGCAAGTGTAGTTCATCAATTCACTTCTATCCCATCTATCAAACACCATTTCCTTAAATAAAATTACAGATCTTCACATACAAACCGTTAATACTCTCTCTAATTAACAACTATACTGAGAAGCAAAAGTGAAGCCTTCCATATGAAAACAAATCGACCAGTAAGAATTCCAGGTCACTTTGCACAAGCCACCAGAGAATCACCATTTGATGATAAATTTCTATTTCCAATACTTACACAGGGCCTAGATCAATATTAACAACAGAGATCTTTGTTAAGTACAAGCATGGACAGCATATTGCTTCGTCTGCCTACTCTTCTTTCCAGCTGCCCCACCCACAGCACTTATTCATATGGACAGGGAAGCCTTTAGACTGCTGGTATCACTTCTGACCCTAATATTTATGCTGTTACACACTTAACAGTAGATACAAAACAAAAGACCTCTCAAAACCAGTCCACAATTTTGTCCTACTGCAGTTGATTATTTATTTTAATTGAGCACATGTTGCAGGGATAGAGCTTCTCTAACATCTAGGATGCAAGCTAGGTTAGAGTACATGCTCCTAAGCAAAATTCAGATGTTGCAAAAAAGTAAGCAACACAATAGTTTCAAATTACTTCCTGTTCTTTATTCCTTGTGGTAAAGCAACTACATTTTAAACCAAGCATTTCTCTTAAACCATCTTCCTATTTCAAAACCCTTAGCACACAGATCAGGCACTTGAGCATTCCCGTTTGCTACAGGCCCAGCTCAGATACTAAGCCTTCCTTCCTCCTTCCTAACTCTCCCTTTCCCTCAACCCAAGTCCTGAAGAACCTTCTTTCCTGGAAAGTGCTTCAGCAGTCTAGCAGAACCCTACCCTTCAGTAAGATAATTAAGCTAATATTAATTACAAGCTAATATTAATGGAATAAATGAGAACAAAAATCCCAGCATTATTTATTGAATAACTTAACAACTAGAAAACAGATATTCCATTTCTCACTGTAAACAGAATACAGTTTTAAAAAAATATTTTCAGCATTTTAGAGAAACATCTATTTGCTCTTGTTACTCCTTTTCTCATATCTCTCAAAATAATTTACCTTCTATGAGGTAGGATATAACAATTTTGCATTCTGTCCTGAGTTCGTGTTCTATTTGACTATTACAACATACTTAAATTAAAAATATATATATTTAAAATCTTAGTTGTACAACATAATCTATTAAGTATTACATTTTAGTTGTATATTCTTGGAAACAGTGCAAGAATGAAGCAAAAAAGCCCCTGCAAATCCTACCAGCATTCTTATTAAGTACCATGTTAATTCTAAACTATGATTTTTATTAATTAACTAATTTTGGTGGAGTATTTCTGAATACAGTAATGGATCCAGATATTTTAAAAATAGCAGACCTTTCATCCTTACACCAAAATAACCAACAATTTTGCACTACTAGTGTGTTGGTTCTCAGGCAACTCTTCCCCCTCCATGCTGCTGAGATATGCTTCAGAAGTTGTGGAGTGATTTGGAGAAAAATGGATCAGTGACAACAGTTAATCTCTCCCTAACTATACTACAACAGAGAAAGCAGCAAGGCATAACCAAAATATAGGTGGTTCAGAATACTGTTAGCCATTTGTTTATCTTTTCCTTTGGAAAAGTAATGAAGTAAATTAAGTTATTTCTGTTCTAAAATGAAAACAACCCATCTGTTTGCTGTAGCATTCCAGTATGTTTGGACAACCATGAAATAATTTTAAACGCTTTAATCTTAATACATCCCATGTTTTTCCAGACCCTACAGCATTCATAAAGACATAAGGACAACATCCAATGACTGTGTGACTTAGTACTCCTGAGAGCAAGTGACTTCTAGATGACACAGTGAGGAAACCAAGCCACTGCACAGGTTACTCGCTATGACTGCTTTTTTGCTCGCTGTTTCTTATACTGAGAGCAAAAGGAGGTATGAGAGAAAAACAGGCAAGACTGATTTAACTCACATAATATTTATCAGTTTCACCTGAGCATTTACAGCTTCTAGTTAATTCAGATTTTTATCACTTACAAAACAGTAATTACTATCCCTTACAAAACTACTTCAGAACAAAGCCAACGTAAGTTGTCAAGAAAAATATCTAGTTTGATTTTTATAGATGCCCAAGCTACAGAAGCTGTATTTATCACACAACTTCAAAGTTTACACTCTTACAGCATCCCTCCCCCAAAATCATCCTGAACAGTCAGATACCATGTACAAAAATAACCAGCTGTCAAGCTGATAGCAGACCACAGTACCTGAGAGGAAGGCCATCTAAGAAACACACTGGAAACCTCATTCATTCAACAGTCACATCAATACATCTAATAAATTAATAATGAAACCTACTAGTCATACCACCCACTTTTCAACAGCTCGGGATAAAAGAAAACGCAAGACTGAAAACCTGATAGCGCACATCCAGATGATTGTGACATACTAAAAAAGTCACGAACACCTTCTGTAAGTGTATATGGAAATCATCATCTTTTGAAGATTCAGATGATGCTGAAACTCTGTAGTTAAAGTTCACAACATAGCAGCATACATACACAATAAGCAAGGGAAGTACCTGCTTAATCTAAAGAGAAGTAGTACTGCAGTTTGACTTGGCCACTACAGAATGGTTTTGGCCTGTTCTTTTCACATCTGTGAGCTGAGCACCCAGTGCCTCACAAAGATTCATTAAGTAAATTTCAATGCTAGAGTCCGCCATGTACACTCCAATTCTTAGGTCACATTCATTCTCCTATTCCTTAATTCATCAGTAAAATACAAACCTGGAGAACCTGGGAGGAATACTACACTCATGTACAGTACCCTGTACATAAACTGCCAACTCAGCTCTGGTGAAAATTTCCTGGGAAAATCCACTAATACGCCTCCCCTTCTTCTCCTCCTCTCCCAATTTTGTATGCAATGTATCAATATGTTTGGAACACATAAAGAAAGAAAACCTAGGTAAGACCATTCACCTGTACAAAAGCAAGTACACAAATGTTTGACTTTAAACAAGCTCTTAAACTGATACATATGGGAGTTATGCAAGTGATCTACTAATACAAAAATCTGCTAAAGAAAATACTATAACAATTTCTGAGATGGATGGCTTCACATGGATGGAAAGGAGAGAGATTTTCTTACTTTTATAGAGTTTGACATAAGAACTCCATTTTAGAGTCTTGAGCAGTACAAATACATAGATTACTCTGCCAAGTAGGAACTTGCCCTCTTCTCCTGAATATCGCCCCCAAGACAGAGCAGGTCCATGCTGAAATGCCAGAACACAAATCTTGAATACTTAGCCAAGTGATCCTGGTAATCCCACCAACTAATTTACTGGATGCTGGGTATTCTCCTCACTCCAGAACAGAAATTTGTATGCTGTTAGATAGCCCGAGTTTTATTTATGAAAGAGTCCTAAGTATTTTAACAGATCAAAGACAAATCTTACTATACTTGAGTATGTGTACAAAACACCAATAGCCCCAGCCAATACCGACAAACTCACAATTTAATGGCATTAATTCCATCATGTAAGCACAGGCACTGGCCTATTTTCAACTACATGATAGCTAACACAGAAGTATCAAAGTAACACTGGTGACAAAAGCCAGCCTACTGAAGAGATTAAGACAGTGAGCACTGTTCCTACAATTAATGTGATTAAGTGCAATATCAAATACAAAGGCCATACAAAAAAATTCACGATATATTTAAAACTGGAACATTCCACCACTTTTGTATCTCAGAGCAAACAAGACTGTTTCCTAGTAATAAACTTTCATACACTTCATTAACAGACACAAAGCATACAATGCTGAGGCTGCAATCGTTATCTATCTACTCTAGATTTCTTTATACTGGACTTTCTTGAATGTTTTAAAGAGCAATAACTAAGATATATTAGCCACTCCTACTAACCGAATTCACTGTTATTACTTCCAGGTTCAGCAGAATTAGTGTGACACCTTACTGCAGTGCTCAAGACAGTGACAGGGACAACTAACAAAACGCTTGTCACGTGTAAGCCAGTTTATATTGAAACATAATGAGACTGTAACTTAAATGAATCAACACAGTTGCTGCAAAAAAATCATAGCCCTACAATTAAAGGTAATAGCCATCTCATAAGCTCATCCGAATGATGAATAGTACCAATTGCTTTCAGATAAACTGGTTTATCATACAGGAAATGTAAGCGATGACTATAATTCCATTGTCTCTAGCCACCTCACTTCAGCCAACATCTACCTTTTCCTGACATGTCTCATTATGGAAGAACAATACCTACATGCAATCCGGTAAGCTTGACTGTAACTCTGAAGAGTCACTACAAAACTGGAAAAAATAAAAAATGCCACGATTTTTACTTTGTCTAAACGTTACATGAAAGAAACAGATTAATTTCAGCTGCTTAATTAGCTGTTTAGTCTCTCATTTCCACCCCGAAGCTCTGAAAGAGGTATAAGGTAGAAGAAAAAAAACAAAAACGCCGAGAGAACAGCCTTTCATGGCCCTGTCTGGAACATTTTGATAGTTCTTATGCAATTCAGCTCTCCTCTAAAACATAAAAAAGCTTAGGTTCGTTCCTCCACCCTACCCTAGCTTTGTGTCTAGTTCCAATGCAGGGCGATGCAGATCTCCAGCATACTAGGCCTGTCGCGATCCCCTCGATGGCGACGCGCTGTCGGGAGCATTTTGCTTCCCACCTAGTTCACCCTCCTTCTTCCAGACGCAAGCGAAAGGGAAAGCCAGGGACCCCGCCACCCAGCCTCCCCTTCCGTATCTCACAAGCAACTCGAGGGGCACAGCCCTCACGGCAGGCCCCAGACGGCGATACCTCTCCGCAGGAGCGCCCGCATGCAGGGGAGGATCCCCGCTCTCCCGNCCGCCACCGCCTCCTCACCTGGCCGGGGTGGGGGAGCCGGGGCGGCGGCGCAGCGATGTCCGTCCGTCCGTCCGTCCGCGCGTCGGTCGGGGCTGGTGGGCGGAGGAGGGGGAAGAGGGGAGGCGGCTCCTCGGTGGGGGCGAGGGGCGGGGGCGCAGCCGTGCCTCACCCAGCCCCGCCGCCGACTTCCGCCGCCGCCTCTGCCCCGACCAAAACACACTCACACACACGCCACACGCACTTCCGCCGCCGCCACGTCACGCCCGCACGCGGCGTGCCCTTCCGGTTCGCCCGCGCTAGTCACGTGGCTGCCTTTCTTTCCCACCTTTTCCCCTCCTCCTTTTGTTCCCGCTCCCTCCCTCCTGCCCGGCCGCTCCCACGGCAGCCGGGCCGCACTCGGCACTGCGGTCTTCCCATCTCCCGCTTCTCCCCAGCGCCCCGCGGGAGCGACCCGCGCATCTTCCACCTCCCGTTTCACTGCGGGGGTGCTGTGGCACTTGCGTGGGTTGCTCGGGGAAGTTCGGGGTGCGAGGCCAGGCTGGGTGGGGCTCTGCGCAACCTGCGCTAGTAGGCGGTGTCCCTGCTCAAGGCGGCGGGGTCGGGACTGGCTGATCTTTAAGGTCCCTCCCACCCCGAACTATTCCACGCTTCTCTGCCAGTCCTCTAGGGATTGCAGTGCAGCCTGAGGAGGCCGCTGAGGTGCCGGGGATGGGAGCTGGGTATCACACAGACAGGTCCTGGTTTAATCCTTTAAAAGGACCAGTTTCGAAAGCTGTTATTCAAATGAGTTGAAAGCGGGAACTACAAAGGAAAACCTGAATTGCCACTGGGAATTTGCCTTTTTTAAACACTGAACAGCCACTGATAAAGCCTTAGAGGTTGGCTCATTATTGTCGGAGTGCTCAAAACTGGAGAAAATGGGTTGCTAACCCAGAACAAATGTTGATTGCCTCATAGCATGAAGCGTGACCTTGTAAGAGAGCAGCATAAAGGCCAGGTGGTCACAGGCTGCACATGGGTTGTAGCGGAAACAGGACAATCATGTTAAGTGTTTCTTCAGTATAGCAGCTTTAAGAAGGTCTAAGAGTTGGCATTTGAAAGAAATAATAAACAATAAAAAGAACCCCGAACTGGTAAGACGTTTAGTAAGTTTATCAATAATGGTATTTAGTAATTGGTGCAATTTAATGAAAATTGTTTAGATACTCCATCACAGGCAATACTGAATCACGTTGATGTTGTTGTATTTTCAAAATATATGTTTTAGTTCAACCACATATATTTAAATGAATCAAAAATCAAGTTATGTAAAGCCTGTGGTCAGTGTTATGCTAGTTTCCCCTTCCCTAGTATGACATATCAATACTTTAACCTACTGAAGTGAACAGAGTGAAAACAGATTGTTCTTTTTCTCTTAATTTTTATCAACTCTTCTGTTCCATGTACTTTTCCATTGGTAACAATTTGGTCTCCCGGTAACAATTTCCCCTTTCTGCTTTACTAAGTTAGTCAATTACATAAGTGCTTTGTGAAAGGCCAATATGTAACTTCAAAAAAAGTAAAATAGCCTTTGCATTCACCTGTGATGTAGAATGCCAGACTAGCTCGAGAGAAATATGTTTAAAAGTATACAAACTTTTTTGAGCTGTGAGTTTGCTGAATGTTTGTAAGAGTTGTCCTTTAAATCATGTAATCCTGCCCTAAAACACTGCTTATTTGCCATAAACCTCTGACTGGTCTCAGTATGTTCAACTGGACTGCAGAATTTGCTGAGCAAACAGCAGACTCCTGATAACCAAATGTGTTTTACTACACACCTGATGGGCATACACTGGAGCACCAGATAGCATCCAGTCAACTTGGCAGCTGCTCGCTCACTCACTCACTCAGTCAGCACCCTTCCTGTGGTAGGACAGAGAACAGGAAGAACAAAAGCAGGAAAACTTGTGGGTTAAGATAAAGTCAGTGTAATAGGTGAAGGAGAGTGGAAGCAAAAAGCAGTACAAAGGAAATTGCTGGCTACCTCTCATAGACAGGCCAGTGTCCAGCCAGTCCCCAAGCAGCAGCCAACCTGGAAGACATCTCCTTTGTCAACCTCTATTTTTTATTGTTGAGCTTAATGCTGTGTGAGGTGAAATATCCCTCTGGTCAGTTTGGGTTGGCTGTCCTGGCTGTATTCTGCTCCCACATTTCTGGACAATCACCAGCATTTCTACCTGGGTGGGGCTGGTGACAAAGTGGGGAAAAAGAGAAAATCCTGACCCTGTCCAACCACTGCCCAGCAGCAGCTGAAGTATTGCTATGTTATCAACAGTACTTTAGTCACAAATCCACAACACAGCACCATTCAGGCTGCTATGAAGAAAATTAACTCTATCCCAGCCAGACACAGCACATACATGAACAGTTTTTGAGAAAGAATATTAAACTGAATCTTTAGAATTACTTGAACTAAATTCAATTAAACACATCATACATGACATTTAATGTTTCATTTAATCTTATCAAATGAAGGACCCAACTATTCCATATGTGAAGATCGTGATCTATGTGTCTAATACAAATAAGTACTTTCTAAAATTGAAATAATCTTTCAGATTATCAGATATATCTGAAATTCAAGGCTGAATGGAATTTTTGATGCAGGAATTCTATTCACACAATATAGTTGCACTAATGAAAAGGAGGCAAAAGGGATAAAGTATTACTTTCACATGAGAGATTAGAGAATTTTTCTCTTCAAAATGATTTGAGCAGACTTCAGCTGCGTTGCAGCAGGCCACTTTGCTGAAACTACTAGCATGAATGGAAATCTCACATGCTTTTACTCTATTAAGTATATAGGCAGTCCATGGTTTGGATTGTGTGATGGATGCACTCTGTAACTCAGATCCCACAACAGAGCTCTGATACTCTGTGTATCTGTGCTGTTAGGAAGCCTCTTTTACCTGCAGGGGGTTCCTGCTGGCTGACTTAACTCCCTGACTGCAACACAAAGATATGATACCCTCTCTTTCTTTGTGAAACGCCCAAATTGTTCACAACTGGTTGACGCTGACGGAGAGAGACAGCAAACACCAAAGGTTCACTGTGAATGTGTGAAATAGAGGCATGAGAGAATGTGGCAGTAAACAAATGACTAAGTTTCAGTTACTGTATTTTGGGCTTGACAGGTCTCTCTGAGCTCAAGTGGCGAAAACAAGCTTCTTCTGTTGTAGTGTGCACAAAAAGATATTGAAGGAAAGCTCTGAAATCACATGGATAACCCCTACCAGTGGTCATGTTTTCGTATTTTATTTCATCATGGTCCATGTATCAAATACCGAAAGTGAAACTGTGCTGGGTGATATTAACTAATTTATGTTAGTGGGTTATGGTTTCACCAGGTGGCTTTCCATCTATTTTAGCATTTCTCTGCAGAGTTTTAATAGTATGTTCTGCTCAGCCTTTTTGTTTTTAAATCTAATGCTAAATGTGTAATAATAGGTGGAAGTTGACTTTAGAGGATGTGCAGAGTCTTTATTGTGTTTGAACTTCCCAATTTATTTTTTTTAAGTGTCCATCTGTATAACATTCTTTTTTTCTGTCTTTTGTCTCTACTTGTGTACATTGTCTCTGTACCTACATTGGCCTGGTGATACCATAACATATAGAAAGTGTGCAGCACATAGAAAACAGTAATTTTCTATCTGTAAATGAATTGAATAAAAAACCATGAAAGCAACCAGGCAGTAACAGCAAGTGCATTGGCATGGCTGATGTCATTCAGACGTTTCTCAAAATTTGGAGTGTTTTACACTGAGTTCCCTGGCCTTCAGAGACCATAAGGAATCTGCAAACTTAGTGCTTTGACTCCAGCACCATAGTCAGAGTGAGAACTGTGTTGCAGAACATGGGGTGTTTGTGCTTCAAAAAGAAAGTAAAATGCAGGGGTTTAGACAGTTTCCATTCCTCCATTTTAGCCTAAACAAGACAGGAAAAGGCTTTAGATTGTGGGAATAGGATGTCAGAAACTAGTGAAATGTAAAAGTACTGTTCAGGAAAAAAAGTGCTGCTGTAGAATGGAAAATTTTGTTCAATTTTTTCCAAACAGCTTTCTCTAGAGATTCTACTTTTTAGGAGATGACAAATTCATGCTGAAGTAAAGAAAGTTTTGATTTTCTTTTTTCCTAAAATCGGGTTCAATTGGTTTTTTGCTAATTCATCAACTTATCTTTAAAATTATAGGTCCTTCCCACTCCACAAATATTATTTCTGTGGCCAAAATAACTTTCACTATAAGAAAGAATGGATATGACAGTGATTCCAGAATGAGAAGAATTATAGGAAAGAATGTATATTATTAGTAGGTTTCAAATTGATTTATAGGTCCTCAACGTTTCTGCAGATAACAACCACAGAGAGGCAAAAAAAGAAAGCTGAGGACTTCTGCTCTACTTATTTCTGCAATAGGCACTGTTTTTACATGTCCAAGTCCTATTTTTATGTCTTTGACACAACCCACTCCATCGGGGCTGAGTGGATGCTTTCAATTAGCAAGTGTGGCCACCTACTGGGGAAAAAACAAGGTAAAAATAAATGAGCAATGCACAGAATATATAAAAACGATAATACCTGGAGCACAGGTAAAGAGCCAGCTAGAAATATAACAAACAGAAGGATAATAAATTCAAGTCCCATTTTCCTGTACCCTATTATTACCATCTACTTTTTTACATTACTGTACTTTGCTATACATTACTTGTACTCTCTAGAAATAGTTCTCCCTTCTCCTGACAACTTTACTAGACAGAAATTACACCTTACAGATGAATGGATCACAAGGCAAGACTTAACCAATCATTTTATTTATTAAACTACCAAAAATTAGTGCTTTATTTAGCAGGAACAGTAAACTTCAAGCAACAACAAACATGATTGAAACATGAAAAGAACGGAACACATTAAGACTTTACAACAGCTTCTTTAGTTCCCAAGTGGACATGGATGTTCCATATTAGCGGTGTGCTGCAGCCATACCTACACGAGAAAAACACGTAACTTCTTTTGGAAAAGGGCATTGCCACAGCTAGATCATAGTTGATGCTATACATGATGCTTCTTGCCTGCAGAAGACCAAGCTATATTTGTATATGCTGGAAGTTCATGGATCCTGGCACTGACAAGTTGGGGACCTGGACAGCCAGAGCAGGTCATCAGACACCAGTGGCTGCCTGAGCCTCTCACCTTCCATTTGTACAAAAGGAATTTAATTTTAATTTAGCAAAATTAATTTAAAATCCTTATCAAAAAATGTTGGAGCAGAGAATAATATAGTAACACCTGGTAATGTTTGATTAATTACGATTAAGGTCTGTTTATTTATCTAAAATTGGTTTTGCCATCATAGGACTATAGAGAATGGAGTGGGTTGTAATTAAATTGAGATGTTTTGCTGGGAAGAAGGGGATAGTTTGCTAAATGCCATCTGAGAATAAAAGTCTTTTTAAGAGCTGAGGGTCTGTTAAACAGCTGTGAAACTTGTTCAGTCTTACCCACGCTGCTTTTCTGAAATAATCCACATCTGTTTCTAAAAGGCAAATACAGTGGGCTAGATATATGAGGTGTTGACTCATTTAAGACAAACAGTGAGAGCACTCACGTGTCTGATGCATGGGGTGGTGCTGACTGGCTTCTCTCACCCACCTCCATGCTGTGTGTGGGTGGGAGCTGCAATTTTCTCTAGAGGAACAGCCACACCACACAATATTTTAATAACATGTGACAACATTTGTGAAAGGAGCTGTATTTTCTATTGCAGTAATAAAGATCGAAAGTTTGATCAGAGTTTTGACCAGGCAAGACCTCACTTCAGCCTCAAGATTCAACCTGCCAGTCTGGAAGCTGGTAGATTTTCAAAGGTTTTACAATCGGTCTAAGGAACGTACGACCTCTGCGGCTGGGCCTTTATTTTTCTAGATCATGACATTTACAAAATAGCCCAATGCAATTTATTTCCTGACTTTCGCCGAAGGGTATGAGATGTAAGGGAGGTGGCGGGTGCTGAGGGCGGTGGAGGGAGGGCTGTGAGGGGAGAAGAGGTGGGCGCNGGAGCGCTGTGAGGGGCAGGACGGTGGGAGCTAGGTGAGGGGGCAGGATGGAGGGTGCTGGGTGCGAGGGGATGGCGGAGCGCTGTGAGGGGCAGGACGGTGGGAGCTAGGTGAGGGGGCAGGATGGAGGGTGCTGGGTGCGAGGGGATGGCGGAGCGCTGTGAGGGGCAGGACGGAGGGCGCTGGGGCCGGCGGAGCGCCCGCCTCGCACGAGCGCTCCCGGCGCCGCCGCCGCCGCCGTTACCGAGCGGGCAGGGTGAGCGGTGGCCATGGCGGAGCAGCTGCCGCCATGCCCTGGGGAGACGGCCTCTGACGGAACTCCGGAGCAGACGAACGTGAGTGCCATGACCGAAAGGGTCCCACCGATGCCGCAGAGGCTCCCGTCTTTCTCTGTGTCTTTCTAGGGCGGGGTCTCGCCGAAGGAAGGGGCTGGAAGAGGGGCAGCGTCTCCCTGGGAGCCCCCTCTCTCCCAGAAACGGGTGTGGCTCCTTCCCACCCCCCATCAAAACGGGGACAGTTGGGCAACACCTCGTGCGTCGTGTCAGATCCCAATTTGACTAGTTGTGTATTATTACGATGAGTTGCGTTATGCGTTATTTATTTTTTGATTGCATTGTTTAGGCTGGAAAATTGCGTCCTGTGGGCAACACGGTGGCGAGTTGCCTCCAAGAGGTGTTACCCAGGGTGAGTTGGTTTTGCAGAGGCTCCTGTTTTTTTCTACATCCCTTCTCTTTTGAAACTACCATTTATTTTAGTGTTGGATTTTGTCACATGGAATTATAGAGACTGGCAGGACTGAAAAACACTTCTGGCAGTTCTTTTTCATTCCACATGTTTTACAAAAGTCATCATTCTGGCTTAGTTTGTGCTAAATATATTTGTTTTAGATAGTTTTTTCCTCTGATAATACAATTAGAGTAATTATTGGAAGTTATTATTACTTCTCATAGAGGTTCTTCTTTACAAGGATGCTTGCCAGAGCTGTGATTCCCACTGGCCCTTCCCCATGCCCCTGAAGAGTCAGAGGCTACTGAGACACAAATGGATCCTGTAAATAGCAGGTCTCCCTTTAAGTGATAATTAAAAAACCCCCAACACTGTGGTTTAAATAATTTCCAAAATTGCTTCATTGGTCGTGAAATTCCTGTGAATCAGGTTAAAGGTTTCTGAAATTTGTAAGTGTAACATTTAGTTTTCATCAAGAACATGTGACGTAGCTGTTACCCAAATTAACAATGGGAAGTGTTGAAACTCAACAATGCATATTTGATAAAACTTAGTCTGGGTTATTTTGACCTTATGCTCACAGTATCAGCGTATGCATATGTACTACAGCCCCAAAGCATCCTCATATTTTGTTCTTACATCTGGGATGACACAAATATCTGCAGCACTTTTTCTTTTCATTAATGTTTTGTGAATGCCTGGTGTAAAATTGTTTTTGCTTTGCCTTATGTATAGCCTGTAACTCCAACCAGTGTACGAAAGTTTCGAAATACAACAGATCCAGCTCCTGGTGCTAAAATAATATTCTATGGCTCAGCAGATGATCCTGACATTGCAACTCACTTGACACATGGCATAAAGACAAGCTCCAAATTCACTGTAAGAATGTGACTCATTTACTCTTGCTTAAGAATGAACCTCTTAAGAATGTTCTTAATAAAAGCAACTGATTTTTTCATAGTCAGGGATAAAGGTACATAGCTGAGTGATTTCTAGTGCAGCATTTCACTCACAGCTGTTGTGAATTACCTGTGTTCTGAGGTCAAATCACAGGATTTATTTAGCATTATTGAAACTGGAAAATGTTTAAAGTTCAGTGACTGTTATCAGTGATGTAACTTTTGTAGTGGCTACTGAATTATTAATTTCATTTCAAGATTTAAGTTAATGAACAGTCTTCTGCCCACAAATTTTGCTGCTTGCTTCTTCCAGGTTACAGAGATAAAGCCTGTTGAGGTCTTTGCAAAAGAGCTGTTATCTGAGAATGTGTTTACAGTTTGGTGTAGTTATTCTGTATGCTTTCTTACCTTTGGTTGGAAACTGATTTTATTAGCTAAAAAGTGATGGTTTGGATATGCCAGACTATTTTGTGTGTATTGTTTAGAAGTTATCTTTGTAATCTGTAATCAAACAACTGAAGAGATCATTGGTAGTTTTATCACGCAGTTTGTGTTCATATCTCTAAAAATGACAGTTGTGTTAGTAAAGTGCATTTTTATGAAGGAAGTAAGTCCTAGTATTAGAGGCTGTTGAGTAGGACATGTATTAGGCATATCCAAAATGAAAGACAGACAGGTTTTGGTGTCCCTCCTTAGAAGTTTTTTGTTGAATGGATTGATCTGTTTAGCCTGTGTAAAGACTTTGCATTATACATTAAATATTGTCTGTAGGAAGAGTTGGAAACCTAGTCAGTTTGCTAAGCATGGGTTTGAATCAACTGTATTTGCTACTGCTTTTTTCAATATTTCTTTCTATAAAATCCAATGAGAGTCTAATAATAAACCCTCTCTAGAGTCCCTGTTACTTTGATGGATAGACTGAAAAGTCAAATCACTTTAGTTTTGATCATATTATAATTTGACTATAGTTTCTAATATGTGCTAAGATAGATTGTAGTCAGAGAATGTATATATTAACAAGTGGAAAAACTAGCATAAAAACAAAAATAACTCACAGTGAGTATTTTACTTAGCTGTAAATTTAGCACAACATTGATTATGGCCTTTTCTCAAGATACGGTTTTGGTTTGCAACTTGGTGGATAAAATTATGACAGTGTTAACATGTAAGAACTCATTAGGACACTTAAAAGCAAACTTTTGTTTGTGTGGGTAGTCATAGTGATCTTTGAATGATCAAAGTTTGTTGGTTTTCCTTCCTCTGGTGTTGTTTGTGATATCTTCAGGTAGCTTCATTGATAAGTCCAGTTGCTAGAAGTGAATTTCAAGAAAAGATGCAAGACATGAAAGAAGCAATTTATTCCAGTAATCGTGAAGCACCTCTGGGTAGATCACATGATCAATCTTCTAAGTTACCCAAGGGCTTGGATATAGTTAATACTACATTTGGAATAAAAGTCTTCAAAGGTAGGAAAATGTGCCATTAAAACATATTTCCTGTAAATACAAGATAATCTGCAGTTTAGGATCGAGCACATGCTATAGATACTAGTTGTTGGTGGATTCCAAAAACTCCATTTTATGAGGAATTACTATATAACAGTTACTGAAAGGCCAAACATTTTCCAGTTAGTATGAAGAAACAACCAACTGAGAACATATGGTAACTAGCAGGGCTTTTGGCTATCTTCCTGATCTGTCTTTATAGATTTCCTGGGAGAACTGTTTCAGTAGCTGTCAACTTACCCTCCTTTTCCCAACAACTCTAATGAGTCAAATGAAAGAAACTTCCTTGACATGTGTATCTTTCCTCCATAGACTGGAGGAAATCACATCTGTGTTGCCTGTGTAGCTTTCTTGTAAAAACTCTGTTCATCTGGGCTTCTGTGATTCTCTCCCTAGTCCCATGTCATTATGTTATTAGATTGACTAGAAATGTGGTAAGAAATACCATTCTTCTACAGTGTTAGCAACTTCTCTAACAAGATACTGTTTACAATTAAGAACCAACCAAACAAAACATCCGCCCCCTTGCCTCCCCCGCCCATACATTATTTATTTGTTTCCAGATCTATCAGCTGGAGAGGTTGTAAATCCTCCAAAAACCTTTGAGGAAGTGGATAAAGAAGCGAGAGAAGGACATGATTTGTACGTTCTGTCACATGAGGATTATTACGTGGGTAAGTTCGAAGGTTGATAAGAAAACCCCTAAAAAGCTCCTCTGTGTGTGTTCAGCACATACTGTATGCTATTTTTTGAGATGTAAACTACTAATTTTAACCACTGGATTAATACAATATAAATTATTAAATATATAAATTATTAAAAAATAATTACGTGAAAAGAAAATGCAACTGAGAGAGCATCATCTTAGTTTCTAGAACTGTCAATCACTTCATGATGGGCATTTAAAACAGTATAAGAACTTCATGAGGTAGTTGGAAGCCTGATTTCTTTTGGGTGCTGTTTGAAAAGCAAAATATTTCCTGGAAACTAGAAACTCACAGATGCCCTGGTTGCTTAGCATTAAGCTCTGGTTGCAAAGAATTTCAGGCTGCTGAGTGGCTCTCTGGAATGCAGGTTCCTCAGGCTACAGCATCCTCCCTGTGGGTCTGTCCCACAGCCTCTGTCTCTGCCCTTCCAGTGGGCTGTGCCTGCATTGCTTCGGCCCCTGGGGGCTGTACCCATGTGATGTGGTCTGCCTAGGGATGGTTACCCTTTATTTCACAGGTCTGCACAGGAGCAGGGTGACAAATAACACTCTAAAATGCAGTACATTTATTTGTTTTGCAGCCACTTCTATTTTTCCCAGTTCCACTTAGGCTGAAATTGTAAATTTTATGTGGAGACTTACATAGATGTGAAATTATAATACTTCATTTTCTCACTGAGGAAATTCTATTGTAAATACTGTTGGTATAAATTGGCCAAACCTGTGACTTTATGCCCCTCTTCCCTGCCTTTCTTGGGTGTTTCAGTGGAATTATTCATTATCTGTTTCTGTCTTTTTTGTAACTTCGATCCACCAGATCATGGAGAGGCCAAGTCAGAAACAGACTGACAGAAAAAGAGTCAACTATGTGGCCCAGCAATAGCCTAAAAATTTCATGCTGCCATACAGCCGTATGAAGAGCTTATTAAAAAACATGCAGTGAATAAAATTTTCAAAAGTTCTAGTTATCATTCTTTTTAAAAGGTGATTGAAAAGAAAGAGATTAACAGTTTTTTTCTGTGACAAAAAGACATAGAAGAGTATATCTGAAAATTCAGCATGTCAAAAACATTTTTGCATTTTTAAAAAACAGTAAATCTAATGGTACACATTTCTGCTCAGGTATAAACATTACAAAGCAATTTGTTTGCATGACCCTCACCACTTAGGCTACGTGGTTTCATTTATTCTGTTGGGCTTGTTTTTAAGACATAACTGAAGCAGTTTTTGGGTTTTATTTTGACTTTTATATTCACCTTTCACAATGAGATTGTTCCTAACTACTCAATAAACAGGGGGGATGCAACTTATTTATCTTTAATTGAAGAGGTTTGTTAGTTATTTGCCTTTGTTTCTTCATTGTTTTGTCTTAATAATGAAGACACTGGGTACCTTTTTCTTCCTGAGTTGTTTTACACAGGTTGAAATGCCTACTTTTTCTGCAGGGGAACCAGTCAATAGGAAGTATAACTCACACTTTGACAAGTCTTTTGTTTATGGAATGGAAACCCCTCACTATGAAGATGGCCGAAATACAGCCAAGACCTTAAATTGGGTTTTGGACCTGGATTCGTAAGTTGCAATGAGTTAACTAGTTAATTCATGGGATGAATTATCAGGAAGAGTGGGTCTTTGTAACTGAAGAAAATTGTACATCTCACAATCCTATCCTTAGCTGTACTGAACTGAACAGAAAATGCAAGATGTGATTTTCAGTTTATCAACAGTTTATCCAAATCAGAAGAGTTTATCCAAATCACTTTTACCATATAAAAGCACTTGGCATATCTTCAGCATTACGTAAAGTCCTTTGATTTTAAGTAGCAAGGTATTTTAATTACTAAGTTGAGAGGAGTTGCTGTTTTCTTTTAATGTATAATAATATTTTAAAATATTATTGGCAAAATCTTGGATATTTTTAAACAAATATGTGCAGGAGTTATTTTGATAAATTGTAGGAAGAGAGCACCACACCTTGTGTCAAAACGAAGTGATGATTTCAAGGAAAAATACCAGCCTCTTGTTGGGAAAGTTCTTGATCCGTAAGTAAGCAAAGATACTTTCTGTTACGTATAGATCAAACACAAAATTCACTCACTTTTGCCATTTCTCCAATATCTTTTTATGTCTTGGTTGAAAAATAAACTGTCTGCTTATTGCTTCCAGTGCAGCACTCATTTAACAGAAAATGTTCTGTTCTTCTACCTGGCCTAATTAGGCTGATAAGTACACAAGTTACTAATAAGGGCTATGCTGTGGCAATGTAGTGAAGTTATATCTTACTGTTTAAGTGGTCTGTATCTGACAAGCGCTCTTTAAGACATTTTTTTCCCCCTGTATTTTACAGTTAGGAAGGTTTAAAAGAACTGAAACATCTCACCTAATGTTTTGGGATTTGACCATTTTGCTTACTCTGACATTATTTTTGGTCATCTTCATTAGATCATTTATAGTCTCACTTTATTACTTCTTGGAAAAGGACATGAAACTAAATTGCGTTATTACCTAGCAGCATTTACCAATCTCTGTTGAATCATTAGAATGACTGAGGTTTATGAAGCATTCTCGGGCAGTTTTGTAATTTTACAGAGCAGCACTTAAGAAGCACCATACAGGCTAACTTAATCTTATTTAGTGAATTTTATGCCATCCACATCCTATGTGTGATATGAAAACGATAAAAATATATGTAGTAGTTTTTCAGTTATGATACTTCCATTTCTGTGTGTGAGTTTTTGTTTGCTTTGTGCTTTAGAACAAAGCACTGATTATATTTTCAATTCTGATGGGGATTTTTGATTCAGATAAGTGTTTTAATTATTTAATTATTAAAAATAAAATGAACATTGCATCTTTTTCAAATTAAGAAAGGCAACAGTTCTTTAATGTCACAAACAGAATCTTCAATTTCTAGTAAATAAAACTCAGACAAGTTTTCCACATGGATATGGGCTTGTTTGCTGGTTTTAGGAGACACAAAATTGCTTGTGGAAAAACAGAGATGTGATTCAATTTTTCCTCTTTAGCCAAAAGTAGTTTATTTCAGACATTTCAGTTGGAGATTTTGTCTAAATATTCCTATTATTTGACTACAAGGACTTTTCTCACACATTTCTATCATTTTCTTTGGAAAAATGGCATAGAATATGTTTCCTTTTAATGAGCATAAATGTTCAGAAATTTAATCTTTACATTTCGCTGTGTTACATTACAAAGAGTAAATGTACTAATTAGCTTTGTAAAGTGATGCTTTTCTGGAATGGTAATGTTGAAACAAAGTCCTGATAAACAGATTTCAGGTGAACTATGAGTATAATACCTATTATATAATAACTTCTTTTTAATAGTACCTGAGGTTTTATTTTGGCTATTAACAAGCTGTTTGACAATTAAGAAAAATGTCCTTATTGACAGTATAGCAGAAACTATGAATGTGTCTCCAGACCGTACATTTGGATTGATGATCCCTCCAGATGAATATGGTAAGTTCAAGGGCAGAATAAAATCTTGCTAATGAAACTCTGCTGAAGTAATTACTGTTGATTGTATATATAGTTTTCCTAAAATCTTAAGAGGCAAGGTACAAAAATTTATTGACAGGAAATTTTTGGAGTGAAAATTTGAGAGGATTTGAAGTTGCTAGTGGGAAAAAAGTGAATGTCAAAAATAAAGAAGCTTTAGGTTTGGGATTATCATGCCTTTTTTTTTTTTTTTTTTTTTTAAAGCCTTTTTATCTGAAAGTAGCAAAGTGGGAAATGGCAGAAAACCCTTATTGACATCAAACTGACAAATTAAAATTGCTATTTGAATCAATTATCCATCTTCTGTCTCAATGATTTCTCAAGTACTTCTCTAAAAAGAGTGAAAATAACAAGCAATATATAGGAAGAAGTTTTTGAAGGTTTCAAGGAGATAGAAAGCAGAGTAAAAATAAAAAAAAAAGTTATTAATTTTCATTATAAAAGAATTTTGAAAGCTAGTCAACTCAAATAGTTAGTCTTGGGATGGATGATGTTTTAACATTATGATTAATAATTAGGGAATACAGTCAATAATTGGGAAGCAAAAAAATATGAAGTGAATCAAAGTCATCCAGTTAATCTGGGCCAGAGAAAGCTTGTTCAAAGGGTGCATAAGCTTTTACATGTTTTACTATGTAGTGTAATAAAGTTCATGCTATAAGGAAGAGCAGAAGGTTCTGAATAAAATAATTCAGTATTAGAAGTAAAAAATAATGCTTGTAGATTGCTGTTAGAGAGGGATTAGGTGAGCTGCTCATGTTTGTTGCTGAACTCTGAATGAACTTCTTGACCTTGGCATCTTGGGGATTTGGATGAAGATTGTAGCTCCGTGCGCTGAAGTGTTTAAAAATACTAATCAAGTTGTGATACATAGGAAATGGGAACAGTAATATAAAAATAGTGCATTGTCTTTCTAGAAACCAATGGTATATAATTATACAAAATACTAAATTGTCTCTCATAAGTATCTGGAACATGAGAGACTGGAAGTGGTAGATTAATAATGAATGTTCTTCTTTGGTCAATTATCTGGACATTGGCTAATGACTACTGCTTTTGGAAGCAGTGGATGGATTTGTGAAGCTACGTTAAGATGTTCCAAAATTTTTGAATATTAACTGGTGTGAGTAGAGAAAGAATGATACAGACCATTTGTTCTTGTAATGAAATGGCTGTATCAGCTGTTCAGCAGTGCTGAAAATCAGCATCTTGGAACTGAAATTCTTCCTTGCCTTATGAATGCAAGCTTTTTTTATTTTATTTTTAGAAATGTCTGTTTACTGTACATGCGCAATTAATTGAGGAATTTTTCATTTCTATAGACGTTCATGATCTTCTTCATGTCCGGGTTCCGTGTGAGTTCCTCCGTGGGAAGGACAGAGAAAGAGTTCTCTTGATTGCGGTTCGGCAAAGTCTGAAGAAAGCAAACTATGAGAATTTTGATGTGTTACTAGAAGCATTAAGACATTTTGATAAGGTTAGTGCTCAGAAAATGTATAAATGTAAAGGAGTGTGTGACATTAGTGCTCTTGTGCTGTAGAGATACAGACATGGAGAACCATAAGCATAGCAAGGTAAATATGGATGAAGACTACAGCTGTGAAGATAACTTCATAGTTGTTGTATGTTTCATCTACTGTGATATGCTATGGAATTAGACACAATAGTATTTGGAGCTTTTCGTAGTACTGTTTGGAATATGCAGGTTAGAGGGAGCAAGGGACACAAGCAGGAGTAATCTTAACAATTTTTGGACTTCAAAATATGGCATTTCTTTGTAAAGGGAAAACAGTGAAAGCGATCATGTTCATATTTTCTTCCGAGCTGTACTTTTTGACTGAGTCGCCAAACATCAGAATTTCAGATATAGTCTTTTTTCTCTCTGGAAAAGAAAAAAATTATAATTGACATTTCATATGTAACATTAGTTGTAATGTATACAGAATGATTGATGTCTTACTTTCAAAGAAATCTTGACTTTTCTTCAACATTTATGATTAGATTGTTATCTTGTCACAATAGCCTGTCACACCTTTGCTCTCAAATCACTGTATTATTTAAGTTGAAAATTACTTTTTGAGACTTTTATGTTCAGGTTTCTAATTTCTGAAATACTTAGGGTTTGTTTTTGTACTCAACAATGTTAGTCTTCTTGAAATGGTCTGTCTGGTGCTATTTGTATATATATATACGTATCTATCTGTATAAACATGTGTATGTGTTTCTTCTGGTTAAGTTACATTATGACAGCTGTTAGAGAATCATAGAATATAACAACTATTTTATTTTATTTATAATAGAATGGTGATGGAATCATACACAAGGACAAGCTACGAAAGATCTTTTTCCAGCTGAATGTGAATCTAGATGATGAACTCCTGGATTCCTTATTTGACTGTTGTGATTTGGATAAGGATGGTCTGATTAATTACCGTGACTTTGCAAGCTTTCTGAACTGGAAAGATAAAATGGGTGTTAAAGAGTTTGAAGAAAAAATAATTACAAAAGGTAGATACCTTAATAATGGGAAATTGTGGAGATGATCTTGTTCTTAGAATAGCTGTTGAAAGGACATTGCTGTTGTAAACCAGGTGCTCCTTTAGATGGGTAGAATTTAAAGAGTGATTTAACTATCGGCAGTCTCAAGTACAGACGTGTTTCAGAATCCTTGAATTCTGTGTTGCACGCTGAGATTGTCACTGGGAAGTTTCCTTAATATTACAGGTCAACAGAAAGGAAAACATCTCATAGAAGCATTATCAGAAATGCAAATGAATTGTGTTACCTCCTCTACAGTACTTCAAGCAAAGTTTTTTGCCTCTTAGTCTATAATGTGTTGATAATATATCTTGGCTGTACCATAACTTTTATATATAGGGAAAAAATTAGATGCCTATCTTCCCAAAGACACAAATAAAGATGATGAAGCACTGCTGGAACAGGAAGATCTCGAGTTAAAAGAACCAGGAAGCTCAGAAAAGATGCCAAAACCACTTAAAAGATCAACAGACCGTGTATATACAAGTTATCAAACAACATCTTCTCAGTATAATGCTGTAGTAGGTGGTATCCCAACATCCTGTAAGTATAGTGGACTGTGTTGGTTACTTCTGAGCATTATTTAAGACAAAATCAGGAGCAAAGTTAAAAAGTATTCCTACAGGTTCTACTAATGTGCAATAGTGAATTAATTTACCTAAACTAAGCTTTTTTTAAGTTTGGGGCTTGGAAGTTGGAAGGGATAGGCTTTTCAAAACACTGAAGTTAATCTAGATGCCTGAGAAGTTATGCCACTAATTTTGGGAGAACCATATCTTCTTGGAATCACCTAAAATACTTCCAGCTGGGAATACTGAGTACTAGTATATTACTGCAAGATTCCCTGTTTTCATGCTTCATGATGTAGCTGAAGGCAGGATTTCTGAAAATTTGAAAAAAGATATGAGGAAAAAAATTATATAACTTGTATTGAACCTATGTCAAGCATCACGTTTCTTCTTATTTCATGCAAAGTGTTTTATCCTGCCTGGGACTATTTATCCATGCTGCCTGTTGATTGGTTTTCACAGGTTATCCATTGTGTGGTATTCCAACTATTCGTTCAGATATTCCTGCTCCTCGAATTCGCCGCCTTAGTGATACAACTAATTATGGCGACCAGGGCAATGGTTTTGCGGTATTGTTCCCTTCTGTCTTCAGTCAAAAGGGAGTGTATGAAAAAGATCTTTTAAAAAAGAGACCAAAGGCAGAGGTATAGTGAATTTCTTCAGAATATTCTTCCAAGATAATTGTTCTGCTATCCATGTGGGAATGGGAAGTCATATTTTTACATGAACAGGTTGTAAATTTCATAGTGCAACATTACCATCTTGCTTTACATCCATTCAGCTTTCTGAAAAATACATAGTCTTCACTTTCTAAATTATTGATAAAGAATATTAATTTTATTGAGATCCAACATATTCAAATTTCTGAGCAAGTTCTCAAGCAACATGGTTTAATAGTGAAGTTAACCTGCTTTGATTATGTCATTGGATGGATGGTTTCCAAAGAACTCTTCCAACCTAGATTATTCTATGATTCCATGAAATATCTTAAAAAACCCCATAAGAAGATTTTTACAGGTGTATGAAAATAATTTCTGTCACAGAGGGATGTTTAGTGGAAAATTTTACTGGGAGCGTCTCTCCTCAGACAAACTTGGCAGGTTTTGCTAATGAGAAATTCAGCAAACCACTTGAAAGTACCTTTTAAGTGCTCTGCTGAGTCACAGTCGTAGGCTGAGATCTACAAAGGATTTGTACAGTGGTGGAAGACATTGAGAGCCACACAGCAATGCTGTGCTGTCTCATAATTTTGAAGAGGAAGATGAGACGTGAGACTCAAGGGACTTGGTGGCTCCATGACTTTTCTGTCTGATAGATCTGCAGGCTCCTACCACTCTGTTTTCTCAGACCAGAGTTTCTCCCACAGAAATACTAAAACAACTTTACTACTTCTTCTCTGTTATTGTTTACCACTTTGTTTTTACAGTTGTGTGCAATTTATGGTGAAAAAATATTAAGAGAGAACTTCATTACCTGAATTACAGTTTATTAGGCAATTGTAATGAAATGTGAAATTCCAATCTAAAATGAGTAAAGAAGCCATGGCAACCTCTTCCTCTCTACTGATTATATTAAATATTCAGCAGTTATATTTGAAAGTTGGTCTGGAACTCGAATATATATTTTACAGAAAAGAATGTTGCTAGTTAGTGACTGGGAGTAAAAGGTGTGGTGTCAGGTTTATAAAATGCCTTGTCAGAATGTTGTGTACATGAGCATTTACCACTTTATAATCTAGCTCTGAAAGCAGGAAATATATGCATGCAGCTTATAGCTAACAGTAAATGGAATTCATGCTTCATTGAGAAGTCAATTACATCTGTCAAACACTAGATAGAACTGTTCTTTGAATTTATAACGTGTCCTGAGATGTCATACTCTATTGTCGACTATACCAGATATATAGAATTCAGTGCAGAACCACCTGTGAGTCTTTATAAACACCCTGTGTTCATGAAAATGGGCTGTTTGGGAATACTGTGATAATTGTTTTGATATGTCTAATTAATGTTTCCAAAAATTTCATAGTTAATGAAATTATTATATGATTGTATGGTATTATCAGTAGATGAAAGCCCAGAGTAATTTAATACTGACAGTGTTTGTATAGACTGGTAAAAATGAATGCAAATTCTGACGATAAAACAGTTTCATGAGATGACTCATCATGTTACAAAAGAACATGGGCTTGCTGTTTTCTTCACTGAAATTCTCTCCAGTCTGTTGAAGAGAATAGAAGTTATGTAATTGAGGAATGGTGTGCAATTTGTGTGCAGCATATTGATCATAGGTGAGAGTGAGTTATTTATCCAGTCTGCACATAATAGTCTGTGTTTTGGTCAGTGATGATTTTACAGCAGTTGATGAGTCAGGACAGAACTCTTTCTTAATATGGTGAAGCAAAATTATCAGAGCATTTAGTCCTTTATTCTCCCTGCAGTGGTATCCTGTGGTGGAATATTGCTTTTAGTTTAATTTCTGTATTTCACTAGCTTATTGAAGACATAGAATCAGATCTGGTTTATTTTACTTGTGGGTAATATGATTGATTTAGCTGAAACAACACCTATGCTTAAAGAAACAACATTCAGTCCCTTTTTTCCTCCTGGAATTTCAGCTTGCACTCTCATGGATCTATTGGCTGAGATGAAGCTGAAGATTTGCTGTACTGGGGATCAGGCCTATATTTATGCAGAAGACAGTTTTAGAGAAAGATGATCAACAAAGTTGATTTGACTGTGTTAAAGATCTTACTTTATCAAAGCATGCATAAAATCTCCATAGAATAAATATAACACAGAGGTATGCACACATATATGATCTAATTGAAGAAGCCAAATGTTTGCTGATACTAACAGAAGCACGGGACACATCAATATTCTTCTAAAGTTACCTTCCTCTAATGAGTCAACAGGTCAGTGTAATGAGGCATGCAAGAGGAAGCACCCAAGTGAGAAAATATGGAAAAAATCCCTTCTGCTGAATTATTTTGGTGTAAAATTATACCAAGTCCCAAAGTTGATGTGAACCATTTCATTTTAGTCACTTCACCCACTTATTTATACCAGCTGATGATCTTGTGGATAGTACTCTTGCTGTGAAATGCAGATAATAATATAATCTGATTTATGTTGGTAACTGCAGACAGCAAAAATAGAGGGGATAAACAGAACTTGACTTTAGGGCTTTTAAGAAACATTTACTTTTCTCTGAGTCTTCTGTATTTGATTTTTCCCCAGTGTTGAAGGAGTGCACCAACATTACTTTATTAATTACAAACAATTTTGTACAGCTTTCATTGCAATAAGATTCAGATTTACTTAAATAGGAACTTCTTTGGTTAAGGATGCAGGATATGGTCTGTAGTTTTAATTTGAAAGTGGGAAAATACTCTTTGCCAAATAGAGATTGCTAAATATGTCAGACCAGACACTGTATAGGTTAACAAAATGCTGACCAGAATTACATTAATTGTATTATTTTGTATTATTTTTGTAGATTAAACAAGTTCTCCACAATATGGGCATGAATGTTGCAGATGAAAGGTTTGAAGAAATATGGAAGAAAGTATGTATGAAACATGAGATAAAAGAACTTTGTGATTGTGAAGAAAGTATGTTGAATATACTGAATAAGATAAATGAATCACGCATAAAATTATAGTCTCTGATTCTAGTTTCTGGGCACTACTTTTATTTAACATTAGTCATAATTCTGATATTGAATAAACACTAAACAATAAATATTTTTATGTGTATTGTCTTTTTGAGTAGTGGGTTCACCACATATATATGAATCATTGCAGTTGGTAGGAATTGGCACCCATGCTTGAAGTGTAATACAGATATTTATGTTATATTCAATTTGCATTGTTTTAATTTGTTTTTTTCCTCTTGTAAATGGAAAGAATTTTGAAAGTATGAAAGATGTTTCAGATCTTCAAGACCTCTCAAAGATTATTATCATGTAATGGCATTTTCCCTTTCTTCTCATGTTCCATAATTCTTGTCAACAGACATCTGGTTGTGGCAAAGTATTTGAGATGTTTAAAAGTTTAGGTGAGAAAGTGCCTTACAGTAAAACACTAAGGAAGATACATAGCAATAGGTGTGGGATCTAAAGTGCTGTCATGAAGTAGACTCCATAAAAAACAATAGGTTCAGAAGTGCAGAAATAAATGTCCAATTGTGTGGCAGAGGACTCCTGTTCTTAATGCAAGCGTATGGCTATTATTTAATAGTAATCAGCCTTCACAATCAAGGAAACAGAATGGATATTGAGAGGTGTTTATGTAATAAACATTACATAAAAGGCTGAGTAGTCAGAAAAGTTTGTGAGGGTTTCAGAGAGTCAGCTGTTCATCTGTGACCAATGTGGTTTCTTGGGAAGAGGGAGAGTCATTACTGGAAAACACTTAAAGATTATTATGCAAATCTCAATGAATATATAAAAATTCCAATAAGAATAAACAGTGGAAAGCAAATAATATTAAAATCTGCAACTGTGAGTTGGAATGTTCACTCTTCTACTACACTTTGGTGTAAAGTTCACTATTATCAGTGAGAAATATTACTTCTAGATTTTCAAATTCAAAAGAAAGATCATTGCCCAGTGTAATCTTAACATACAGGATTTCAAGAAGGATGTTACTTTGTCGCCTATTGGTGCTTTAAATATCTTAATCAGATTTGGAGGATGTTGCCAGCCAAAAGTGTTACTAAATTTTACAATTAAAGTAAAGGTTCTACTGTATTAAATAATAGAAATGCACATGTAATGCCAGCTTGAAATTTTAGTGTAGCCTTCTCCTCATGAGTTTGTTAAGGTTCCTCTTTTGCCTGTGTTCTAGGAGGCTGGTCATTTACATGTAGCTCATGCTTGTTACATGAAATCTGCAAGCCAGATCCTTTTGTACGTTGTTTTTGTAGTGTTAATAGTAGCTGTCTTACATCAAGTAGAAAGAATTTGCTTTCTGGTATCTTCAGGGATCAGGTGGTGGAAATGCTGCTTGATAAAGGCAACTTCTTTCCTGCAGTGAATGAGTGTTGTTCTGTACAGTTGCTGCCTTGGCTCCCATCCTTCTGGAACTCTCTGCATGCACTCAAAAGCATGCAGGAAGCAGACTGACTGTCCAAAGTGGAATTATGACAGAAAGATAAATGTACAGCTAATTTCAATTGAATTTATTATGTTAGGATTTTACCACCTTCAGTGAAATCCTCTAAAGCTTCTTTTCTGTTCATATTATGTGGGAGGGAAGAATCCTTTACCTTTGTTGCAGCAAACTTTCAGAAGCATTGGAGAGAACTACTTTAGAAAAAACAAAATGTTTTTCTTCTTCAATAGAAGATTTTAGATGCAAGATTCAAGCACACTTCAGGGAAAAAATTAAAAAAATTACTGGATCTGTGTATGTGTGTGTGTATATGTATATATATGAGATCTTCTGTGTTTGTTCAGCAATGAAAGTCTGTGAACTCTATTTTTTTAAATCTCCTGTAAAGATACTTGCATTCCTCTACTTTCAGTAGAATCTTTTCCTTTGTCAATGTAATGGAATTAATGTTATTCTTGGTGAGTCTCCTAAATAACTTCTGAATAAAGAAGACTGATAAATCATGGTTTAGTTTTTTGTCAGTATATTTGTAACCACAGACTAAAGATTTAGAAGCTTTAAATGATTAATTCCTGAAAAGAGCTGTAAGTTCTGCTCATTGGTGCTTGCTTTTCATCATGATATTCAGTAGGAGGCTCCTGAAAGATTTAATCACTCTGACACAGAGACTTCTCAGGAGTTCCCCAATCCTTTTGCTTCCTTTTGTTAAACACTTTGTGTACACCCAGCTTTGGTGCAGATTTTTGTGTATCATTTCTGTTTCACTTCCCAACATGTGAATTCAATGACATGTTTTTAGGCTTTAAAGCTGCAAGTTATGTTCTGTAATTTTTATGGTTCCCTCAATATATACCAAATGACAGAAAATAAAAGGGTTGCTTTCTTCTATATTTGTGTCATTCTAGGTATGGAGTTGATGTAACCAGGACATCACACTACCTTGCACTAACCTGGGGGCTCTGTCTGAGGTAAAGTTTTCAGGAGGAGTTGTAAAAACAACTCAAAAGCCATGTGTTCTAACAGTAAATGTATAAATTTAGTGCTTGAGACAATTTATTCTGTTAGCAGTTATATTTAAAAATTGCATTTCCAATGAGATTCTGGATGAAACTAGTAAACAGCAAGTTGTAGCAACGGTAAATATTTTGTTAAAAAGCTGTGAGTTCTCAACATTTTTGGTCAAATTTTTTTAATGGAATTTTCATTAAAATAGACACTGGATAAAAGAGACAGCACATTCAGATACTTGTGCATTATTTCTCCATTAATCTCTGTTTCACTGTGATGATTACCCCAAAGAATAATGTATTTAATAATGATGCATTTTTAATTGGTTCTGTCAAATGAACAAAGTTCATTTTAGAGCAGATATATTTGTTTCCAGGAACAGAGCAGGGAGCTCTTCCCACATACAGAGAGAGAGGCCAGTGTTTGCTTCTCCCCAAAGCCATGACAGAGAAACTGACTTTCAATACCTAAAGACACCTGTAAAAGATAAGGTTGAAGATTTGACTGTGCAAAATTACTTTTTATTCATTCTGTATTTCTGGCTCTTAATCTTTAGAATGTGAATATTAGCATATATAAGAATGTGAATACGAATGTACAGCTAGTAGGACTTACTTGGCATTGACTTGTGCTAAGTAAAGCAGATGTTGGACTTGATTATTCTGTTATTATTACTGTTATTATTTCAGTTCTCTAATGAAAAAAAAAATCTGTGCAGTGACTTTTGTTTGAGGTGATGGAAGATTCAGCCCACTGTCTTCCATAGAAAAGTATGTACAAATAAATGTAGGCCTTTTCTTGATATTGTTACTAGATAACATTAATGTATCTGTCATTAAAAGTTTTAGGTTTTTTTTTTCTGTATGTCAAGAACAACTATTTTTCAGTGATTTATCTGATCAAGTAAATTTCCTGATCCTTAAACTCATTCCTTGAAGTGAGTGGCCAGTTTTGTTTGTTTATTTGGTTTGGTTGCTAAACAGCTGTATATAATTATTTGTGTGCTAAATAAAATGCTAATAATCTTCTATACTGAGAAGAGTACTTCAAATGGGTGTCTATACAGAAAAGGTGCTGGGGAAAAGTGCCTAGAAAGATGATTAAAGTCTTTGTGTTGCCAACAGATAGGAGCAGGTAGGATGTTTTTGGAATGACTTATACAGCCTAATTAGTTGATGTTTGCCATTAGGATGCATTTCTTTGGACAGTAGTTATTTGCATTTGACATCTGTCACTGAGTACACTCTGCCTGAGTGGCTTCACCTTGCTGGATGGCCAGAGGGCTTTTCTTGCAACTGGGTACAGGTTTAGGCATGCCAGAAAAACCCTAAATGCTACCATGGTTGAGTAGTTCCAGGAGGACCTATATTTCTTTACTACTCTTTAATACCCTACTAATTTTAAAGATGCCAGCATAGGTTATGCAAACCTTTAGGACAGATTTTTGAATATTTGTTCAGGATTAATCTGCTAAGAGAAAGGTAGTTAGAACAGCTGCCACTATGCTCTAACTTCTTAAGACAGGTGCTTGCTGATTTCTGCCAGATGTGTGTGGCTACTTTGAGGCCTGAAGGATGTAGAGAACTTGTGCATCCTGGGTCCACATTCTTCCTAATGTGGAAATTTATTTTCCTGGGAACACAGGAATGTGCATTTGTGTTCTGAGATTATACCCTAAGAGATGAAGTGTTAAATTCTGTGATAAAGCTAATAAGTAAATCTGCTGTATTCTGCATGTTTTCAAAACTCACTCCTCATTCCAGGGCCTAGAGGTGGATGAAAATGGCAAAACCAAGACTTAATCTGAAAAAAAGAGAACCTGAGTACCACTGTCAGGTTTTAGTCATGTGGCTTTTCTGAAGGCTTTCTTCCTGTAGTAATAAGGATCGTATGTTCTGTGTCCTAAAAAAAAATAATTCTGTGTGTGATGTATATTCACTAGATAAGGTTCTACCACACAATCAGATCAAAAGTAGACAGAGGAGCTAAAGAGCATGAACTTCTGGAAATAGCTCTTCTATAAGCCTTGACTTTCTCTGCAGATTCTAGAAACTGTCAAATATTTCTTTGAATCTGGGGTGGAGCAAAGGACTGAAATAAGAGAAGAAGGGTATTAAAATGGTACCAGTTGATCACAGGGTGATTTTTTTTTTTTTTTTGGCAGTAATTTTCAACAGATTTTTAAAACAGACATACACAATCCTATATGACTGCTTTACTAAAAGTGTGTTCTCCAGTGCATGACGAAATTTAGAGCTTGTTGCTTGTAAGCAACAAATATAACATAAGAGCGTAATGAGTATCTGTACAGGGCAGCCCAGGGTGCCAATTGACAAAAATGTGCTTATGGAAAAGTAGCCCATCAGGTAAATGTTTCAATATTTCTTCCGAGCAGTTGACAGTGTTTCAACCTCTTGAGCCTCAAGTGTTTGAAAGCAAGGAAGAACTTTTCTGAAAAGCAGGTGTTTTTCTTACATTCAATGAATGATCTTAAACACATTTCCCGTCATGAATGTGCGCCCTTGAAACTTGGTGACACTCTAGCCTCTGCAACGTTTTTTGTCATGGAGTTCCACAACTTTAGCAATACACTGAACAGACAACCTAGCTCCTTTGCTTCTTTTAAGCCTTCTTTCTGAGGGCTTAATATGATGTAGGACAATCAGTCTATTTGAAGAAACAACAAACAAATCAATTTCCAAATGCTGTCAGTGATACAGGCATTTATAGACCTTTGTCACATCCTTCCTAAGTCCCTAGTGGGGACTGCTTGGTTACCTGTTGCCTGCCTAATAGAAATTATTCCTAAGTGTTCTTTTGACAAGTTATTTTTTTCTGATTCTGATTCTGCAGCACATTTTCTGAGGTACCGTGAACATGGATTTAAAAGTGGCAGATGGAAGCTTTCTCTGCACTGTCAGTTGATTTCCCTTAGTAACTGTGTTAGAAATAAATACTGTATTTCAAATTTGGAAGCAGGGACAGTTTCAAAGGTGTGCAGTGATGTTGCACTGAGTCAGAAGTCATTGCTGAGGGCAACAACCATGTAATATATTGTTGTGTGCTTATTGCTAACATAGTTCCCCATGACCTGCTTTGCTCTTATGTACTGAAACAAGTGGATTTGATTCCAGGTTGCACATTGCTTGGAGAACAGAATTTGGTTCACTTTATACACCTGGACTGTCTACGTGTTTTCTTTCATAGAGTGCTTTGGAGGTGTAGCATGGAAGATGAAGCCTAAAATTAAACTGGTTTTGCTTTAATAAATACTCTGTTGTTGTCCAGTTGCAGTGGGAATGTAGACTAGTGCTATCTCTGTATTTATTGATCTTCTTATTTCAGTGGATTTATATCAATAACAAAATATCACTTGTACAATGTTTTGCTCAAAGGACAGTCCTGCTGAAAGCCAAATGTAAATGTATTCCAGACTTCTGATCTTTCAATAAGAATGTCTTTTGAAGTCCTTATTTGCACCAACTTTAGAATGGAAAGCATTACAAAGAATTTCTGAGGGAAAAAACAAGCTGATGATTAATTACCTCATTTAAATGGCCTTAAATTGCAGTTAAAATTATAACATGATGAATAGGGATGTAGGATTGGAGGCTGTTGTTTTTGTTTTGTTTTGGTTGGTTGTTGTTGTTTTGTTGTTGGTTTTTTGGGGTTGGTTGGTTGGTTGGCTTTTTTTTTTTCAGGTCTTCTTTTGTCCTTATTCTGCAGGTGGGAAAATAAAGACTCATATTACCTTTTTTTTTTTTTTTTTTTTTTTTTTTTTGAGAAGTGCTTAATGCATTTGTAGCTGAGCAGCCATCTACTGAAGACAGTAAACAACTGTCTCTGTGTACATGCAGGCATATAATTGTTTGTCACAGACCTGGTTTTCTTTTCTAATTTAGTCACACAGATGGCTAAGTCAGCCCTTGTTAAACCACCAGTAAACCCTTATTAAACCACCATCATCAATGTTTAATACAGCCTTGCTTAAGAGAGTACACAGTTGCTTTGACATGAAACCTAATGCCAGTAACAGAGGGATAAGATTGAGACCAAAAGCTTTGCTATCATGCCAAGTGTTTGTAGTTTGAATAATAGCTGTTGTTCTTAAAATTGTGTTTGTTTGGGTTGGATTTGTTGTTGTTTTGTTATTTTGTATTGCTGGAAACAATATCAGTAGCGTGAGAACATTGTCACAGAAAGTGCTGGCTTTGACATGAAACCTAATGCCAGTAACAGAGGGATAAGATTGAGACCAAAAGCTTTGCTATCATGCCAAGTGTTTGTAGTTTGAATAATAGCTGTTGTTCTTAAAATTGTGTTTGTTTGGGTTGGATTTGTTGTTGTTTTGTTATTTTGTATTGCTGGAAACAATATCAGTAGCGTGAGAACATTGTCACAGAAAGTGCTGGTACTTTGTTACTGACTCATTTTTGCTTCATTTAATACCATTTATTGTGTTTGTCAGCTTTTCTGTTCAGACAATTTACTTCTGGCTTGTGAGATTGACGTAGCTGGAACACACAGCCTAACAGCGTTTGCAGGTGCTCAGAGATGTGCTAACAATGTTACAATGTTACAGTGTCACAATTACTGGTCTTGTTATTTGAGAACAAAAAGAACTGAGAGATTACTCAATAAAATTCCGCATAACAAACATTTGTTCATAAAACTAGGCATGGTTCAGGTGAGTGATGAGTGCTTCCCTTTCCACTGCTGCTTCACTGGAGAATTAGGGAAGCAGAGTGCTGTCCTGGAAAGAGCTTTGCATGAATTGAAGATTTTTTGGCCCTGGGGCTTGGAAGATGTCAAGTGTCATGTCAAGTTCTCCATCTGGTTAACAGTTAACCGAATTGGTGGGGAAAACTGACTCTTTCTGGAAGGAAAGGAAAAGAAATTAATGTTTTGTATGCTATTACACAGTTTCTGTGGATTATTTCCTTCTTAAATGTGAAACCAAAACAACCAAACAAAAAAGAATGTAGAGGGAAAGAGTGTCTCCTTTCAAATTTTGTTCCACTGAACAAGTAGAAAAAAAACACAATAAGAAAAAAAAATACATAGGAGAGTGTTGGGAAATTGGAAATGAGTAATGTATAAAAAGGCACAATTCTTCTTTTCAAAGAGAAGAAATATGTGCATCAAAAGGAGTTTGTTTGTTTTTCTTTGATAAGAAGAACAAAAGTATGAAAAGACTTTTCAGTGAACTCCATCCATTTCTGCCAAAGAGCCTACATGGAAGAAAGCTGTGATTCCCTAAAGGGAAGTTCCTGAAAGGAGACTGAGCCTTTCTTGAAATATAACAAGGGGTTTGAGAGAAAAACCTATGTAGCTGTCTGTAGAGTGGTAGTTGTTATGCAGTATTAAAAAATGTTTTGAAACATTGAGAAGAATGTTGTGTATTGGATTGTATGGCAGCAGTGTGCAGGTACAGTGTGTGCATGATTCTTTATTTTGAATGACTGTATAAATATAATAATAAATCACCATTTTTCCCTAAGTTGTTGGTCATGCAATAAAAGTACGGTGTTTTATTTTTCTCTTTAATTTCCTTGGAAACTGTAGAAATATCAATAATTATCACTTTATTGAGTGACTGCTGTTGGGGTGATGTAGAAATATAGTTGCCTAAATATTTTGTAGTGTTTCATACGAGTGGGAGGATATGTTGTATTTCTTCAAATCCATTTTCCTGTCAGAACTGAGAGCTGCAACCACTGCATTTCTGACAAGCAACCCGTTTGTTTGAATTTCTAGATGTCATTCACATCTTTAATTCCAGGATTCCAAGTTAGTAATGATATTCTGGAATGGTGAGTCATACAAAATGGTTTTACCCAGCATTTAAGAATATATTTCATTTTAAACATAAATATTATGGTGATTGGGATATATGTTTGTGAGATAGGATCATTGGTGATATTAAGCACAAGATCTCTCTGTCTTTCTCCTCAACTGCAGGCAATCTATTGAAGCACCAATTTTTCTAAAGTTTCCTTAGCATTAAACAGAAGGAAAGATGCACAGCTATGTGGCAGTTGAGTTTCTCAAATACTTTTCTCACCATTCAAAGACTAAGAGGAGATTTAGAATCTCTTTAAATTAAGCACATGAGTTTGGTGGATGCTTGAGGCTGTTCAGCATGGAGAAGAGAAGGCTCCAGGGAAGACCTTAGAGCAGCCTCCCAGGACTTAAAGGGGGCCTACAAGAGCTGGAGAGGGACGTTTTACAGGTGCATGGAATTCAAGGACAAGGGGTGATGGCTATAAACTGAAAGAGGGCGGGTTTAGATTAGATATTGGGAGGAAGTTCTTTACTGTGAGGGTGTTGAGGCCCTGGAACAGGTTGCCTAGTGAAGCTGTGGATACCCTACCCCTGGGAGTGTTCAAGGCCAGGCTGGATGAGATTTTGAACAACCTGATCTAGCAGAAAGTGTCCCTACCCATGGCAGGAGGGTCGGAACTGGATGACCTTTAATGGCTTTTCCAAGCCAAACTATGTTTCTATGATATTTCCAGACTTTTCATTTACCTTCCTCAGTCCCTAGGCTTCTTTTGTGCCTTCCATTCCCACGTCCATTATATCATCATGTAGAAGAGAGTATTTTTCCTTAAAATTATCTGTGAGTTTGATGTACAACACTATTTAAAAAAAACCAGAAAACCAACCAAACAAAAAAACCCAAACAAATCGCTTGTCTTGAAGCACGGTGCTGCCTCAGCAAGTGCTCTTTAGTGATCCATGCGATTTAAAGCTCGTTTCTGGACGGCAGGGCGAAAGGCGGGGGGGAAATCCTTGTCCCCCCGAGGTGGCCCTGAGGAGCTGGAGCCCGGCCGTGCCGGCGGCAGGGGGCGCTCCAGGATTTGCAGAGGCGCGGCCGGGGAGCGCCGCTCCCGCGGGGCCCCGGCGCTGCTGCCCGAGCGAAGGCATTGCCGACGCTGCCTTCCCCAAAGCCAGCACCGTCACACCGTGTTTTCCTCTCCTCTCCAAGCCCAGGGTATAAGACGACCCTTGCTCGGCGTTGAAGTCTAAGCGGAGGAGGCGGGGACGATAATTTGGAGGTGTTTAGTGTTGCGTGTTCGATCTGGTCTGTGTAACCTTTCCTTCCCTGGGAGAAGTGCGGTTCGGTAATTCTGGAGAATTGTGATGTGGAAATAAATACCTTGTCGTACCTGCTCCCCTGATATACGTCTGTGTAAATAATCAGGGTGTTTTTTGTAGTATATGTATGGCTGGATTTCAACATGGATATTTAAGCAGGTAGAAGATTTTCAGTCAAGTCCAATGAGTATTAAACTAACGCACAAGTGTCCAGAATATTCTTGGCTGTTAGGGTTAGCATAGCTACTCTCTGCAGCAGGCTTTGTTCATAGCTCAGAGATCTTCAGGAAACACCACATTTTGTCATTGATGCCAGCGACAATGCAAGTTATAAAAAAATCTGTAGATACATACTTTAATATGTATGAAATATATAAGTTATGTGGAAAGTTATTATTCCTTGAATGGTAAGCTTTTGATCTGACATATTTAGCAGCCACAGTGAATGGCAGTTAAAATGGGAAAAGGTAAAACTCCGGAAAAGATTCCCTGGAAGCAACTGCAGGTTTTATGGTAGTATTGCAATAACCATTTACAATAACCTAATAAGTATGGAAAAAGATTCATTAGCGAGTGCATGTATTAGGGAAATATTTATGTCTTCAGTGTTAATATACAGGGTTTGATCAGTCAAAAGACAAAAATGTTGTGGTTTCTTTTTTTCTTTTTTTTTTTTTTT
>VZTR01016429.1:161994-175104 GCA_013400775.1 Chaetops frenatus | reverse complement strand
TTTTTTTTCCTTTTTTTTTCTTTTCTTTCTTTTTTTCTTTTTATCTTTTTTACTCTTTTTGGTTTTTTGTTTGTTTTGTTCTTGTTATTTGTTAAACATTGATAATGTAAAATACTCTTGGACTAAAATGATGGAAAAAGTTCTTAAAAAAAATTGGTATTCCTATTTTATAAGTGGTGTGATGGGTAACAAATATTTTGAATTAAGCATTTGGCTGTGTAATGCTAAACATGGTCTTTTCAGTAGTGAATCAGTCACTCTGTTGCTTGAACACACATTGGTAGTGTGTTTTCTATTTGATTCTCATATTTTCTCAATGCTAAGCTTACTTCATGGTAAAATATACTTCAATTCACCTAGTAATTGGTTCACTCTAAACACCTGGCCCCAGGAACTGTTGCAGAGCATGGGAGCAGAACTGGGAATGTCACATCTCCAGCTCTGGAAATTGAACTATATTAAAACCTATCCGTCTTTCTCTGTAGAAAGCAAAATGAAACCAAAACAAATTGAGTTGAAAATCAATGAAATTGTTCCTGTATTAAACAAAACCAGAGAGTATGCAATTTTTTCACTCTTAAATCCTCATCTCAGGCTCCTTTTTCCAACAACCACCCAGACTCTAAGCCAAAAGATATCTTTCTGTAAGATTATAGAGATGGGGAAGGAAAATCCATCTAAGTTTAACAGGAGTTTTTAAAAAAAGGGGTTTTTTAAGTACTGGAGATTTAACCTGCTTTCAATTATTATTTTTTTTTTTTTTCTGGGACCACTTGAAATACTTTAAAGTGGTCTGGTTTTCAAAGGATAGGCTACCAGCATTTTCTAAAACTAAAGCCATTAAAATTCCTCACAGAGTAACTAGATATGTGGTCACTCATGGGCAGGAGGCATTACAAGCAAAGCAATAGGTATTAATATGACTTCATCCATAATCTTGCAGTGATTCATACTCTAACTTTGTTACAGGGATCCTGAATTTAACAATAAAGAAATAACAAAATTGATTATGACCTTTTTGTCTAATGAGAGAGGAATTGAAGCAACATCTCAATTCTCTACTTGTGTGTTACATTTTCTGATTAGTGTAGAGGAAAAATCAAGTCCTAGTCCCAATGTTGTCAGGTTGCCTGATATCTTTTTTTTCCTTAAAGGCTGGTGAAAATTCTGAAATTTCAGCTGAAAGAGCAAGCACAACCATAAGTGTATTTTGACTGAGTTTGAGTCCACCCTTAGGGTTGAATGGAAATCATGCTTTGCTTGCAACAGCATATCCTCTCCAGTGCCATCCAACAGCAAAACATTGCAGCCCTGGCAAAGAAGTGTCCGTGTTAGCAGGAGCTCTTGCCGCCGGCAGTGCTGCAGAAAGTGATGATAGTGACACAGAAGTTGCTGACAGGCTGACACTGTGTATTAGTCTGTGGACAAATGGTTCATGGCCAGACCACTGTTTAGTCACTCGAGCCATGTTTCACCCTTTGTTCAATGTGTGGGCTTGTACGTGGAATTAAAGTTATTTAATTAAGGGCTTTTTACCTGCCCACTCTTTTCTTAGGGTTGTTGACTATCATTTCAGATACATTCATTTCAGACTAGCATTTGCTTTCCTAAGTGTAACTGATTAGGTTAAATGGAAACTATGTCTTGGAACTAGCAAAATTATGCCTTTCACTAATTTTTGCTGTGAAGTATTTGCTGCCAAGGCTGTCATCTTTGACCGTAATCTTAGAACACCAAACTGATGTTGAATTTTAGTTCTTCCCTTTTTCTGAAGACTTGTAATTCCTCACATCTATCCCAAAGCTCCTGCTATGATATCAGGATAAAGACTCATTTTTAGAAGTCTTCCCTCTCAAACTACTCTTGTACTTTCACTTTGCTTTCTCTCCTGGAAGCACAAACTTACCAGCTTACTGAGGACCTCTTCCTTGAGTCTGTATTGCATCAGAGTCCTTTACATGGTCC
Organism: Chaetops frenatus; assembly: GCA_013400775.1. NCBI lineage: Eukaryota > Metazoa > Chordata > Aves > Passeriformes > Picathartidae > Chaetops > Chaetops frenatus. Next base: position 173,139 of record VZTR01016429.1, on the reverse strand, counting down.
TCTGAAAGTATTCTAAAGGCTCTCTTCCCTACTTGCTGTGGTTTTTGGGCAAAACATGATGAAGATGAATAAAATATATTGAAATTTTGTCCTTACACTGGTTATTGAAATGTAAAGAAGTAATTAGGTAGTTGAGCTTGTGCATTTGCAGACTGCTGGAGTCACCAATGCCTCTCTGTCTTGAGGGTGAACTGTAGGGCATATGAGACCCTCATTGGTCTTCCTTTGTGAAAAATGTGTCTGCTTTGTCTAATACTTTAATGTATATTTTGTATGTGTTTTGACAGACAATAGAAAGTGAGTAAGTCAGACATCTGTGCCCAAGAAAATGAGGAAGAAAATGATTATATTTCAAAATAATTTGTGGTTGGTTTCCCCAAAATGAAAAATGCCAAAAACATCAAGAAACCTCAGAAACTCAGTGAAAGCTGCTGGACTTCTTTGATTGTTTGTTTCATCTCCATTGAAATGCTTTTAAGCAGCACTTGCTGTTGAGATCTCGGCATGTCACTTCCTTTAGATTTTAACTACCCAGGTACATCAAGCAGCATCAACAGATGCAGTGGACAAAAATTTGTATTAATTCACAGGTGTAAATGTTGTTCCTGAGACTAATAAGAAGTTATTTCTATTTTAATTTCTTTAATAATCATTACGTTTTACATGTGGCTGCTAGGATGCTTTTTTAATTGGTTATTTTCCAATCAACTTTTTCTAATTTTCTTTTAGAAATTCATAGTTAAATAAACTTTAGGCTAGCTGCAATACTTAATGCTGTGTCCAGCCACCTCTATTTTCTGGTATTCACCTTATTTACTTTCACTGTTCTTCAGAACAACATGCTTTAATTCAAATACAACATGGTTTTGTACTTGAAGTACTCATTCACTAAAGCCCCAGATGAGTTGAAATAGTCAGGAAGTTTGTGTAAATATGATTTCTTATTCTTAAAGAAAAGACAGATGTGATCCTTATATATCTTTATAATTTTAAATGAGAAAGAAAGATATTTTTTTCTGTACTTACATCATTGTTTTAAAGACTGAAGAAAAATAGGTTTATTGATCTACATGTCTAGGCTTGATGCATGTCCAAGAGGTGAAAAAATCTTTAAAGTAAATAGAGAAGTTTTACTACTTCAAATATACAAAGGTATTGTGGGTTAATGTTCTAGTTACTCAAATTTCATAACTATGGAATTTTAGAACCAAAATTAACAACATAGAGAAATCAGTACTTTTCAGCCTGGTTAATAGAAGTGATGGCACACTTCTGCTCTTTTATGCTAGCCTCATTGAATCTTCACTAAGCCCTCATATCCCCCTGCAATCTGTGTTATACTTTGTGCCAGGTATGTGTGCTTTAATTGCACTGGGATGATGTTTTAGTTTGAGTAGCCTGCCCTCAGCCTGAAAGTTAATGTCTTTCACATGGGAAGAGTCACAGCTGCTTGTATTAAATGTAAATAACGCTCAGATGAGAAGATGAAAACAAGAAAAAAAAAGGTTTTCTCTCCCATAAACCTCTTGTTTCTCCTCAAGTAGGTGGCTGAGATCTTATTCAGCTGGTGTTGCTTTTATTTCCTGGTTTTGTTTGGTGGGGGGGACGGGTGGAGAATTCTCTCTTTTATGTCAAAACTAGGCTTCTTCTTTCCCTTGGTCTGATGCTTTTGCCTTTTTGTGGTGGGATCCCAGCTAATGCTGCAATGCTTTCATGTTAGATGGAATGGAAAGAGGTATGCAATGGTTAATTCTTGTGGTCTCTATGTGGTTTATTTGCTTTTGTTCACACTGCAGTCCTAGAGGCAAATGGAAGTTTTACTTTTGTTTTTTCTTTAAATAAAAGCTTTTCAAATTCTTATAGCCTTAAAGAAAAACTTGAAAGGGTTACTAGAATAAGCTATATGGATACGGTATTGTGGACCTATTTTCCTAAGACTAATTAATGATGTTTATATAAAATATGTTATAGAATATTTCAAATTCACACACAGGATCACAGAATACTCTGAGTTGAAAGGGTCTCAAAATCAGGCAAACAACCCTTGAAACTGTGATATGGAACTGAGGCCTGGAACTTCAGATTCAAGTATGCATATTTCCTCCTTTCTTCTTTCCCAGTAGGACCCAGGAAGTTGCCTTAACAAATGTCAAAACAGACTTCATCGAAATTTATTTCTGTTCATTCTCGTAAACAGTTTTATTTGTGTACTGTCAGTGTTTCTGAAATTCTCAGCCACCTATTCTGTGCAACCTTGCACCATAAGTGGCACTACAAAATGCTGCCACCTGGATTTCAGAGGGCCTTCATACCTGCTGAGTTACAAATCCTCTGCACTCCAGTGCTGTCCAGGTCAAGAATTTGGTTCTGCCTCCAGCAATGCTAGTTATAAACAGGTTGTAAACTACATTAAGCTAAATAATTAAGGGAAGTTGTCAAAAATATGAGAGCAGGGCTAATCCTTAAATCTAGCTAAAACCAAAATCATGATAATAGTGGTGCAAATACTGATTATGTCTTGATTCGTGCCAAACCAGACAGTACTGCTGTCCTCAGTGGTGTCCTGGATGAGGAGTTCAGCTGTACAGAGCAATGACAGTTTATGATTTTCAACGTGATCCTGGGAGATGGAGGATGCATGACAACTCATTATTTAGTACCTCTGAGCTCAGTTTCTAGTCCCCATATGTTTAGGAGATTTGAGCACTGGTTATTCCACTTAAGAAAAGGGACTATAATTCTTTAACTTAATGGATTCCCTGGCTTTTTATAAACTGCTGAAAACATTCATATCAGGAAAACAGTGAATCTGTTATGAATAAATGTAAAATGAACAGAAGGTGCTCGGACATTTTTAGCTAGTAATGATGAGAAATCAGTAAACACATGAATAAGGTGATTGCAGAGCATCCTGTAGACGAGATTGCGGAAATCTCACTGAAATGTTCCTTAATTATTTTAGTTTTGTCCAGATATTTCTCACCAAGGGTAAATGTTTTAGTTAATGTCACTAACTAAGGCTAAAAGCCTTAGCTTTAAAATCCATATTTATGTAATATTTTCCCCTCTTTCCATCGAACAGAAAAAAAGGATTAATATTGGCCTTCTCTAGATAAGAAAACTAGAGGAGTTATTTTTTGTGCCTCCCTGCCCTAAAGGAGGTGGAAGGAAAGAAGGAAATTGGTTCCAAATACTCTATCTGAAATGCTACACCTGTTCTTACAAAAAGCTTCCTAAAATGAACTATTATAGCTATCTCTTTTGTATATATATATTTTTTTTCACTCAGAAGAAAAAGGAGTCCTTTCTTGTACTTTTGTTTTGTTTAATTCTGTTCTAAATGTTTTTGCTATTACTGTGGATTTTTTGATGCTTCAGAGAGAAAATGATGTCACACTGCTGTGATAAAACGTGTGGTTTGACAGCTCTTCCTTTGTGGCCCATGAGGCAGAAGAGAACAGAATGAAGGTGCTTATTCCTGTTTCATTGCACATAGGTGCACAGGAAGGGCAGGCAGCCATTGCTTCATGCAAAGCAATCTGCTGCACCTTGCCAATCAAAGAATAATCTCTGTATCCTCCCTTCAGGTTCTACAGATGTTACTTATGCACAATGGCTCCTAAACCTCCTGACTGTGTCTTTGTACCTGATTCAATGCCTAGGGGCTGACCTTTATGTTTCAAAAATATTTCCTGCATGAATGATGATGTAAAGTGAACACTGTGACTACTTTATTTTTCACTAGGACTTACATATATTTAAGTCTCTTAGGAAAATTAGCTCTGAGAAAACTAATCAAAGTTTACTCAATAAAAGGATAACAAAAGGCATTACTCCTCTAAAATAGAGGAGATTTTATGGATAGAAAGCAGTGTTGTTGATTAATTCACTGCTTAAATAGGATTGTGAGCTGTGCTGCTTTTTTTTTCCCCCCCACTAGATAGGTTTTGGATATTTCTGAACTGATATTGAACTTTTAATGTTTCTTGAGGTATTTAACCTATCTTATAGCCTGGAGTCAGAGGTGCAGGTATCTGTTGTCTACATCTTTCTAGGCCTTCATTTCCCTAGTGACTCCTGTGAGGTCTCATTGAATAATGGGTAATAACTTGGGGAGCTCATTCTGAGATCTTCTGAACTAAAGTTCAGAGTCCAACTTGCTGAACTATTCATCTTTCTGTAGTAAAAGGGGAATACTGACAATACAAGTATTGAAACAGTGCTGAAAATAAAGGTCATTGTTTTAAAGTTCATAGTTAAATAATGAAAATCTACCTGATATTTCAAAGGTGGAAATTGTTAGTGTATTGGGTTTGCATGGCCAAGCTTCTATAGCTGGAGAGGTTACAGGGGTGGCTTCTGTGAGAAGCTGCCAGAAGCTTCCTTCATGGAACAACTCTGCAGACAAAATTCAGTGGAGAAGAAGGGGGAGAAGTTGCTTCAGGCACTGGAGCCAAAATTCCTCTGCAGGCTGTGATGCAGCTGTGCCCCTGCAGCCCATGGAGGTCAGTGGCAGTGCAGAGACCCCCTGCAGCCCATAAAGGAGCCCATGCCAGAGCAGGTGGATGCCTGAGAGGAGGCTGTGACCCCATAGGAAGGAAAACCATGCTAGAGCAGGGTCCTGGCAGGGACCTGCAGACCTCTGGAGAGAGGAGCCCACAGTAGAGTAGGTCTCCTGGTAGGACTTGTGACCTCATGGGAGAGCCGCGCTGGAGCAGGCTGTGCCTAAAGGACTGCATCCCATGGAGGAGTGATCCATGTTGGAGCAGTTTGTGGAGAACTGGTGCTCATGAGATGGACTCACACTGGAGAAGTTCACAGAGAACTGTCTCCTGTGGGAGAGACTCCTTTCCCTGAGCAGTGACAGAAACCACATGGAATGGACTGACCATAACTCCCATTCCCTGTCTCCCTGCACTGCTGGAGAGGAGGAGTTAGAGCTGGGAAGGAGTGGGGGAGAAGGTGTTTTTAAGGGCTTACTTTACTTCTCATTATCATGCTCTGATGTTTTCAGCAATAAATTCATTTAATATCCCAAATTTGAGTCTGTTTTGCCTGTGATGGTATTTGGTGGGTGATCTTTCCTGGTCCTTAACTCATGAATCTTTTGTATTTTCTCTCCTGTCTTGCTATGGAGGACAGTGATAGAGAGGATTTGGTGGGTGTCTGGCATCCAGCCAGGGTCAGCCCACTACAGTTGGAAAAGGTCTTTAAGATCATCAAATCCAACTGGAAGATTAACTGCTCATCCAAGGGAATACAAGTGCTAGAAATCACAAAATATTAGAGTGAGACTGGGATTGTCTGTCTCCAGTTTATATTAATTTTTCTCTTCTTTCATGTAGTGTTATCTGTCACTGAAAAATAACTTGTACAAACAGAAAAAATGTCATTTTTTCCAGTGTTTTCAGCAGCCGGCCTTTGTACCAAAGGAAAAGAAAGTAGCTGTAACCAAAGTGTGTGCAAGCAATTTGTATTTGCTTAGTGATGCTCTTTTCCAAGGCAGAGGAATGGTGTTGGGGTTACAGTTCACCTGTAGTATGAATACAGTTATTTGGCTTCCTTTAAGGGTCTGGCATTTCAATTTGCCTGTTTTAATTCCTTAGCTCAATATGGGACCTAGAACAAACTTTTAAAATTCCCAGAATCTTTCATAATCATACTTTGATGCTCCATTAAAGATATAACACAGACTTAAAATTTTATAATGGAAAAAAAAAAAATGTTTCACTGACAACATTTCCAATAAGATGAACATAAATGAACAAAATATCCAAATCTAAACAGGTAACAACTTGGAGAAAAATTTCCAAGGATCAAAAGAGGAACAAAAAGTTATTTGGCCACATCTTGCAGCTAGTAGTTTCGGTGCACCATTTCTCTACTTAGGCCTCTTGCAAATGTCTCACAAAGTAAGCATCTGTAGTAGCTGTATTCCTCTAGAAAGTCCTATGCCCTCTCCATTGGAAGAGGAGAAACTTGTGTAGTTGTGACTCCACTGTTGCATTTCAGTGTAAATGGATGTTGATGGCAGAGCAGTGGCTAAGACAAAATACCAACGTGCTGTGAACTGTGACAGATGGGCTCTGGATGCTGCTTCTGGCCTTTTAAGTTTGTTTGGGTTTTTTTTAACTTCTGCTATGAGGACTGCAACTGCAAGTAGCAAAATGCAGAATGAAGGGCTGCAGATAGTGCACAACAAACTACCATAACCATTTTTACCAGTTTGTTGCATCTGTAATATTCATATTTCTACTGCTCAGGGGTAAGGGTAGATGCATGTTAATCTATATCAAACTGAGATCTTTGCAGGGCTGTGAGGACTTTTCAATCACTATTATTAAAACTTTTCTGAATGTTCACTGAGAAATTCTACTAAGAACTGCTACAAAAATTAATATCGGTGGTGATTTTCTTTTACATAAAATCTTGCAAGTCTGGAGAAGTTCCAGGAAATGGGAAGCAAAGCTAAGATCTCATCAGCACTTAAACAAAATAGACAAAATAACCTCGGTAACTGGGCTGGTTGCCTGGACACCGCCACTAGACAAGATGATTGAGACTGATATGGGGTGCAATCAGACAGTACTGTTAGCACAGCTAATGCCAATCAGCATGGTGCTATGGAAAGCAGGTTGCCTGTTGTATTTTCTGTTGAGTTAGACTGAAGGTGCTAAATGAGACAGTCTTCACTTATATTCATGTATGACATGGAGCTTGGATGCAATGTGAATTTATTGAAGCAAGATATGTGCTGACAGCAGATATGAAACAAATTAGAATGATGTTAAGGTACATAAAAGTAAGATGTGGAAGCATCCAATAAGGTGGATATTTTTCAAATTAGAGAACTCAAGTAGGACTTGTTCCTTTAATTTTAATGGGTATTTTGTTGTGGAAGAATCAAGTCATTTCTGGCTTAAAGGGGGCAGGGAGAAAATGACAAAAGCTGGCCCTCTGTGCTTCTGAAATGGACTTGAAAGCAATGAGGTTTTGGGATGCAGTGTATTAGCAGTAAAAATTACTTAAGAGAGTATTTTTGGAGACTAAATACATGTGCTACACTGAAACAGAAGTCTCCAGGTACACCTATAAATGCATTTATAAAAGCACCAGTGGCAAATATCTGATCAAATTTTCTCCTTATAAAGACATCAATGTCTTTATTACTCTATGCAATGTGAATTTCTTTTTCCCATGTCTATGGGTATGCAAGTCACAGAATGCCAGCGTTATTAAGAATGCCTGTGTTCATTAGACAATAATTAGTAAGTAACTGTGAACTCACTCACACCTCTCTCTGTAGTACCCTTTGTGGGCTAACCTGAGCTGGATGCCCAGAGGCTGCCAGGTTCCAGAGACTTTGTTTGCAGAAGGCACACAGGTATCCCTGTGGCTTTATCTCCACCTGGCCAGGTTTGCACAGCTCCCTGCTGGTGCTGGTATGTGCTAGTGGCCTTGTACAGGTTGAGCTGGACCTTGTGGCCTGATTTCTTTGGTCCTTGCAGATTCAGTGGGACCATCAGTCTCTGGAGATTATCAGTCCTTGGGAGATGGTCACACACTGCCTTCCTGCAGAAGCAATGGAAACAGGAGTTATTTGTTTTTCAAAGCCTTCAGCTGACCTATGTGCTTTATCTCTTTCTGCAAATATGCCACCACTATTCCAGACAATTTTTATTGTGTTTGGAAAGACTTGAGAACAAACATCTCTGTTGCTCAAAGCTTAACTGATGCTTTCCAGAAAAAACACCAACAGTTTTCTTGTGATTTTTGCCAAACAACAACAAAAATTCATGTATACTGATGACAAATTGGAGATCTAATTTATATAGTTACATTTGTGCAAGGAGGTGCAAAAGCTTTCAGATATATTGAAGCCATAGTAGAGACAACATTTTTCCATTTCAGAGAATGAGCAAAAATAACTTTGGAGAAAGAAAAGCTGTGTGCTTACTGAAACTGTTGACTCATTTGTTAAGGGAAAATAATCTGAGTTATAAGCCACCTGTCAGTCCTTCCACTCTGTGGTTTGTTGGTTTGGGATTTTTTTTTTAATGTTTAAATTTTGTTTCATATTCTCAGTCTCATCTCAAAAGTGGGTTTTGAATGGTTACTAGATGTAGACTGCCAAATCATGACAATCCATCAAAAGCCATGAAGAAAAGGTTGATGATATCCTTAAATGGGACTACCTGAAAGAAATCTCTTCAAATTCTACAATACCTGCTGCAAGTAGGAGCAGCTTCCTCAGTTATTTGTGGACTGGGTAAACCCTCCCCAAAGGTGGTGTCATGACCGTCCATGAAGAGGTTAAAGAGTTTTNAAAAAATATCACAGAAAAGCTGCAGAAAACAAAATGTATTGTCAGACAAGAGCTGTAGAAATTGCCCCCAGGGAAAAAAATTCAGAATGTCTTTAGGATAAGTGCTGTCTGGAAAGGTCCTTGGAGTAAGAAAAACTAAATTGTATGCCTCTTTTCCGTGAATGTGGAAAAATTTGGATTATGGGTTTTTTTGGTTTTTTTTGGAGAGTGCAGTGCATGTAGGAAATGACGACACAAATATCTTCTTTTGAAGAATGCTGTGAGGGAGCTAGGAATTGTTTTCTGGAAAAAATAGACATAAAGTTTTGTGTGGCACTTAAATAGATCAGATATGCCTGTGCTTTTTCAAAAATTTCAGGAGAAAGTTGAAGATGTTTATGGACATTATATAATGAATAAATTCAGATATGTAACACAATCTCATTCACCCTAAGCATTGATGTTTTAAGCTTTCATAGGGATCAGTGAAATTTAATTATATATTTCTGATATATGGAGCCATGCTATAAAAGTGAGCCACGAGAGTCAGCTTAAAATATAGACAGCTTGCAAAAAAATGTGAACATCACAAGGCATGATTTAACCTAGCTTGAAAATCCTTGCTTTGTTATACCTTCAAGTAGACGGCAAACTTTAAAGGTTAAAAACTAAACTTTACAGCAAACAATCTTTTCCCAGTAAAACTGATGTGGAAAAGGCTGGTATTAATTGTAGTTGGTTTAATGCATCTTTAGTTATTTATTATTCCTGTTATTATTAGCACCTCCAGAAGTATTTGCACAGGATATGGTTTATAACAATAAGTTGCAGACACCAGTCTTCAGAGCAATGTGAAAACACTTGAACACTTGCAAAGGTTACTACAACCTGGAGAAGTTGTGGCTGAAGAAAATGATCGAAGGGCCTTTTATTGCCTTGAGAAAGACCCAGCAAATGAAGCAAAGCCTGTCCCCTATAAAGGAACTGTGGCCTTCAGAGGGTAAAAAGAGCAGCTGCAGCATCAGTCACTGTCTGTCTTTCCACATCCCTTCTGGCCTAGTCCTGCAGTAAGAAAGAACACAACCCATCCCTGTGCCAGCTGCTGCTATGACAAAATGACAGGTGACAGTCACAACCAATGGGACAAATGGGAGCTGCTCCTTGTGAGCAGTTATTGTCTGAGGCAGGAGAGAAAATGGGCAGGTACTGTGAAGCAGAAGACAGGGCTACCCTAATATGAAGCTTCCTAGAAAATGAACTTATGTCACTTTTCCAAAACCAATCTCTAAAACAAGAAAATAACCAAACCCCAAACAACAAACCCTCAAGGGCAAACCTCTGCCTTTTTCCACTGCTGTAAGAGTGGAACAAGATTGTATTTTCTTCTACCGTTCCTTGTAGAAAATGCCCAATTTCAAGCGTCTGTTCTACTTTTTCCTGAACATAACTGTGAACCTAAATTATATTTTACTACACAAATGGAGTGCTAATCTGAATTAGAAACTTTCATAGAAAGTGGTGAACAGGACCATATATCTTCCTGCAGATAACTAAGTATTAGATGTTTAATTGAGAAAAATCTCCAGAAAATCAACTGCATTTCAAAAATCAGTCTCTAAAAACCCTCAACATTTAGTATGAAGTTTTTACTTCCTTTTTTTGTAATATTCTGCCTTTTTTTAAATAATAAATTTTAAAAACTGGCATAAAGACTGGGAGGTTTTGAGGAAGTGATTCATATCTAAATGAGACTGAAGCAGATTAAATACATACAGGAGTTCTTGCAGCTCAGGTCTTACACAAATAGCAGAGGTCAAACTTGTTAGAAGGAAAAATGTGAGAGCTCCATGCCAATCACTTGGTTATGGATTTCACTGTTAAGTAAATGAATGTGAGACTCTGTTAACCCCTGTTATCCTGCACTGGGGAGTGTTAATCATTCTGGGAAAGGTGTCTGGCTTTCGATTTTTGATGAAATGAGGCTGGTGAGGAGACAGCTGTGGTTTGACCGTGGCATGGAAATATGCATGCACAGCATCGAGCAGGGGTGAGGGAAAGGGCCAGATCTATCATATTCCTCAGTAAATCCATGTCTGCATAAAAGAAATTCTCTGAAATCCTGTAGATTGGAATTGCTGCCAACAGGCAAGAGCTGGTGATTAAAGAAAATAATCCTTGCCTTTTGATGGCTTGTTCAGAATTTGTGCATAGGATGAAGCAGAGCATAAGAGCACCTAAAAGGAAAAATAGATATTTTCTGTTGGCTGACATTTATTCTTAGTTCCTTTCATTAGAATGGCTTTAAACATCTATTTGTTCAGGGTTTTGTGTGACATTATGTGTGTGCTTCACATGTCTGTAAAAAGAGAGGTAACCTTTAAATCCATCACTTTTGCACTATATTACCTCAGTAATGTCCTCAAGGGGGTAAAGGCTCTGGAACTTGTAAACTAAAGGGTTGTTGTTGAAACTCAGTATGCTCAAACTCAATTCCTTCTGCATTGGAATTGCATCTGTTCCTAGTTTAAACTATGCTTTTCCAGTGGCTTAGAATGGTGTAGCTAATTTTAACAACTCATTGACATGGGATGTGGCTGTGTAGCTACAAAATTAGCAGAATAATAGACTTTTCCAATTTTTCTTTCCATTGGGAATGTGGCTATTTTCTACCATATCAGATGTTGCTTCCTGCCTCACCTGAGGTGACACATTCTGTGTTTAAATCTGAAGAAAAGCACAGCTAAGCATTGAAAGAATAATTAATAATTTGTAATTGCTCTTAAGATATTTATAACCAGGGGGATTTTTTTCTGCCTTTGGCTCTCTAATTTAAAGTTGGT
>VZTR01016429.1:127006-143245 GCA_013400775.1 Chaetops frenatus | reverse complement strand
GAGGAAGGACGGTAAAGACACAGAAGCACTGTAAATGGCTATTGATAGTCATTTTAATATCTCTCAGCTTTGACCTAGGAGCAAGCTATTACCCATCAGCTATACCGCACTAAGGACAAAATAGAAACAAGAAGTTACTGTGGAGAAAACACCTTGTGCCAGCTCTCCGTCCTGTGGGAACTTCTGTTCCTAAAGCTTTGAGAAGAATGAAGCAATTAATGTCTGAGAGGCTAAAGTGGTTATTGCTCTTTCAGGTGCACTTCATGTATATTTCTCCTGTTGTATCTGTGACTAACATTGGCCCCTGGGGGCTACCTGAGGGATAAAGTGTTGCTGCTTTTTAAGCATGCTGCAGAGTAATGGCTGCTGTGGATGCCACAGGAAGCTGGTAATGAAGGGAAAGGTGGGCACCGAGTAGGGGAAAGGAAGGAGATTTGGGACAAATTGGCAGTGTGCCTGCTAAGTAGGGAGGGAAGCAACAGATATTTCTGCACGGCAGGTGTGTTTGGTGTACCAAATCCCACAGACTGCATCACCTAGAACCTTTTGTTTTAGCCCTATTCCCACATTTGGAGTTGCTTTTACTTACGAGAAAGGTATGTCTGGTCTATTTGTGCACTTGGGGATAGGTGTGCATTTCCGATAAGTCTGCAAGCGAGGTGTGTGTGGGAAATACTGAAAAATTACTGATGCTTCTAAAAGGTTTTTAGTCTTAATGCTCTTTCCATCTGTTTCTGCTCACACCTGAGGTTCTGCAAATGCTGGGTTTGGTTGTAGAAAAGGCCTAAGTGTTATCTTTCCCACCCTTTCTCTGAAGGTATATAGAAATAACAGGAGGAGGGTAGGGGAACATATGTAAACTGAACTGACTCAAATTTAGAGACTATTTAAAAGTATTATTTTCATGCTGTGAAGGGAAGAGAGGGAATATATTACTCCAATGACAGAATTTTTTGTGTGCTATTTGGGGAGTGGACAGTGAGCAGCAATACATAGTTGACACCTCTCCAAGTTAGGATTCAAAACAAAGCATTCCTGGAACTACAGCTTAAATTCATTCTTTATTTGTGTGAGAAGCCTTTGCTTTTTGTGCAGGAATTTTTAATTAATAGTCTATCACTACATTTTATTCTAAATACAAGTACATTCCTTTAGGCTTACTTTTGTGTCCTTTTTTACAGAAGTTTATATAAATACTGTTTTATATTTATATAAATACTTAGAAAAAATTGATTCTTTGGCTTGCATTGTATGGTGGCTTTTTAGTTCCTGTATGTTGTACCTATGCACAGGTGTATTTTCAAGTACATTAGTCTTAAAACTTAGATCCTGCAATTTTTCCATAGCTAAGATTGAAATTTAATGTTTGATATGTCAAGGGACGTTTTTTGTTTTGTTTTGTTTCATTTTCTAAAAAAACACTGATAAAACCCAAGTGTATATAATAGCTGCAGTGAATAAAACTCTTTGTAATGTGCAGTTATGTTCAGTCTTACAGGTGGCCTTTTAAGATTGAAAGGTTTCTGAGAATACATTTCCAAACATGAAAAGAAGGACAACAGCTTCAACTTTGTTGTTGTGATTCAAATCATGTAAGAGTTCCAGGACAGCAAAGCAAATTCTCTGGCATCCTCATGGTCATTTTCACACACATTTTTCTATCAGAACTATGGAAATGGAAATATAACACTTAGGATGGATGAAAGTTGCAAAATTTTATTAAATATATCAATATGTCAGTCAATTTCTGCATTTGACAATTTGGCTTGTTGCTGTCTGTGGAAGAGGAAGGTTTTTACACCTGAGCACTTTAAGAAGCTGTACCATGATTGCCTTTTTATGTAAGCAGGGCAAAAACTGTAGGTTAAGGTCACAGTGATTGGTTTGGTGAAGGCAAAGAAACCTTGAACAACAGAAAGGTAGCTTTTACAGGGAAGTGGAGATGGGAAAGGATAGAAAAACTTCACAAACTGGTCTATTATTTTGCAGAAAAGCAAACACACCTTATCAAAACCTAGGCTGTTTACTTGTGAACGGCATTTAAAAGCAGGGAGTTCACACCTGATTTAAGTGAAAGAGTGAAGTCTTAAACATTTGGCTCCATCCTTCCTTGATACATCCTTTTTTCACTTGCTTTTGCTTATTCTCATATATTCCTGTTTTCACTAGCCCATCTCAGGAAGGGATTTCCTTTGGCATTCTCCTTTAATAAAAAATAAATATAAGTTTCTGGGTTTACATAAATTTATTGTCAGCCTCCAGGCTTGTCTTGCTGCACCTGTAGTTCAAAATGATTTGCCATACACTACTAGCAGATTGAGAATACTCTTGCTTTTCATTTTTCTTTTATTATCTGCTGCAATATTATCTTATAAAGGAATTATATCTTTTCCATGCACAGTCATGGAAGTAAAGGAGGATTTATCCTTTCTCCTGACATGGACAGAAGTCAGAGAGAGAAGAATGAAAGTGGAAAAAATGCTTTGGCCCCCTGAAGAAACTGAAATTTTATGTCACTCATAATTACCTTCAAGATTCTATAAAAGGTGCACTTGCTTGAAGCTCTGGCATTCTGCAATATAGCAACATCTAATGCAGATTTCTCTTCACTTTTGTTCCTTCCAAGTGTATCATTCTTATTTGGTCTCCACTTTGTAAGCAATGTGAGTCAAGGGCACTGTCTATCTGTTGGAATTCTACTGAAAATCTCTGTACCTGATGGCCCCTTCCCTGGGAGGAACATGGGCTAGAAATTGCAAGAAAAATATATTCTAAACCTAAAACAATAAATAGGATTTATGTCTCTAAACAGAAAAACAGCAATGCATATTCCCCACAAGAACTGAAAGAAAGAAAAACAACCACTCTCCATGGCGTCAGTCTTGTTTTTGCTGTATTTCATCTGTGGCTGCTTGTTTTACCTGTGTGTGACAAACCCAGGGTTTAATTCCATCTACCTTGAGTGCAGTGTTGGTTACCAGGAGGACTTGGAAAGGTCCTTTCCATTTTTCCTTCAAAGATTCAAAGTTCCAAGTCTTTACATATACTAAATCCCCAGGTTGGTATAATTTAAGCATAATTTTTACCACCTCCCTTGTTTTATTTGTGTGCCCATCCAGAAAATGTACCTACCAATACCAGAAGATACCTGTACCCTTTTTGTCTAGGTAATTCAGAGAAACCTGATCTGGAGTAATCTCCAGGTGAATTTCCATGTTAACTGTTCCAGGAGGTGGCCTTTTCCGATTTATGGGATTGTTTTTTAAACCAATTGAACATTTCATTGTTATTGGTTTTGTTATTTCAGTCATTCATACACTAAGTACATAATTTTGGAGACTAGATAGCCCAGACTCAATTCCCCAGTGGGTTTTGTTGTCTTCTTTTCCCATTATTTTCCTCATTACAGAAGGTGGAACTATAACCTGTTGGCTGTCCACCATCCCTATTGATTTTTAGTGGGTTTTAATATATTTCGAGCCAAGTTCTCCTCTGCAGGTGTTCAATACTGAATAAGCTGTTTCTGTATCAGTTAAAAAATGTACCTTTTCATTCTCCACCAATATTGTAACCTGGGGGTCAGCTGAGGAAGATTCCCCTGGTTCCCTTCAGGGCCATTCTTATCTTCACTTAAGGTCATGAGTTTGATGGTTTGAAGAGCTAGGTTTAAGTTTCCTGTCTGATTTTCCTCCAGCCTGGGGATGCTCCCTTTTCTAATGTTCTTTATTTGGCTGGATGCACGAGGGGTATCTCCTCTGAAACATCATGCATGCTATGTACAGAAAAAGCTCCTGTTTATATACTGTATTTTTAGAAGCATATTCATGGGTTTTTCTGAACACATTAATGTATGTTTCCTGCCCTCTGTGTGTGTGTTATTCTGTCCTGGGGGTCTCTTTGGTGGTCCCTCATGGTTGGTGACCCCAAAGTCATACCTGAGTTCCTGGTGAAGTGGTAAAAGTTTGCGTAACTGGGCTGGTTGCTTGCCAGTGCTTCCTAGAGAATGAATATAGTGTGGCTCCATAGGCCAGTGTTTTTTAAAGAATAAGCATTGCATTTACCCACCAGGTGCAAATGATTTTTTATCTGGCAACAGTTGGGGAGTGGAAAAAAATATGTTCATAGAGGGAAACTTAAAAAGATGGGTTGGATGTCCCTTATGTATAACAGTCTGAAAGCAGATTTCTCCCCCTCAAATCTAAAACACCTCATGAGTGTGTTTCCTAAACTAGTCTAGTGAATTTAGGTGAATTAATCTCAGTTCTTGAGCAATAGGATTTATAATGTGATATTGCAGAGGAATACACAGTCTAGTTTGATAATACAGAGCTGTCTAAATAGATTACATAGCTTTTACACAATTCTGCTTTTCAGAGCAAGTAAAGCAGTCCGATGTATGCCAGGAGCACAGCCCAGGTATAACAGACCTATAAACCTACACAAACCTATGCCACATGTGTAACAGCCTTCTCCTAAAATGGCTGTAAGTCTTCTTATTGTTCATACAGCTCTAAACACTCCTTTGTCTCTGAAGAAGAAAGAGGGTTGTTTGTACTGAGATCTGATGTGTCCGACTGAGCCTTGGCTTTTAATTTACACACCTAGATAATCCCTGCAGAGAAGGAGGTGCTCTGAATTGTTCTCCTGGGATGTTTATCTTCCTCTATTGACTGAGAGATGAGATGTGGAAGGAAAGGCAATCTTCCTTTATATTTAATTGCAAAGACATTAATATATCCCCTTTTCTCCCACTACCCATGCTGATGAATGTTATATTCAAGCAAACTAATTTCCAGACCTGGAAAAAATATCAAGAGGGATTTGTTAGTAGGACATTTTGCTGGTACGATTGGAAAAATTCCTGTTTGGTTCTAGAAATGGAAATCCAGGCCCTGTAAATTTTCCTGAAAATTTAAATATTTTAGTTACATTAGAAGAATTAAGTACTTAATTGCTTTATTGATTGATATATATGTGCTTTAGGAGAGCACATAGTATTTGCCTCTACCTCCCCAATGTTATTCTGGAACTCTGTGAAAAACAAGGAAAGAACTGACTGTCTCAGAAAATCTGTAATTGTCTTATCTCACTCCTTAATATCAACAATGGCTTCAGTAATTTTTTCTGAAACAGTTAATATTTAAAAAAAAAAAAAAAATCAATGTTAAGTAATCCAGAGAAAATTGGATCCATTAGAAAACCAAGTCACAAATCTTCATGAGACCACTGATATCAATGAAGCCCACTGTCGGTTTAAAATTTGGATAAATTTAATAATTTTGGAGTAGCAGAGGTGATGCTTATAAGAATAAAAGCTAGGGTCCACCGTGGTGAGGTGGTAGCATTCAGATGTCAAATAATTTTTTTCCTGTTTTAGAAGAACATATTATTTTCCTCTGTCTCAGAAAGAGTTTCAAGCCCTAAAATCTGGACTTTTTTGTTAAGATCACTGTTGCTCATGGCTACTATTCAAAATTCTAAAAATACTTGAGCTTAGATCTACTAATCTCTGTTTTACTACAGATTTTTTTTCTTTCATGTGGTTGTTTGGGACCATTAGAAAAACTATTTAAAATGCAATGTGAGTAAGGTGCTATCTCTATAATACCAAGAAAATGCCTTTTATTACCTTTTAGATAAAAGCTAAAGGTCTTGATGTCATTTTTCACAGGCGTCTTATTAGCCAGTATGAGATGTGTGGGAAACTTCTGGCTTGTAACAGTCAATGTATATTTGTCGGGAACAGTCATGTCAAACCAATCTAATTTCTTCCAGTGACAACGTAACTGGACTTTGCCTAGAAAAAAGAAACAGATGTAGAATATCTTTAGTAAAGCTTTGTTCTTGATTTGCACTATACTCCCACAGGCAAACTAGATTAACATATTTAATGTAACTAGTAAAAAAGAATTTCAGTAGTCATGGGACAGAAGGACAGACTGTATGAATAAACAAAGTACGATCCTTTAGGGATCCATCCTGTCTGAAACTCAGTTCAATGTTTTCATCAGTTACTGTGATGACAAAACTGAGGATGCTTCCTTTTTTTTAACCTGAGGAACAACTGGGTAGGCAACGGCTCACTAAAATTTCTGGAAGGTTGTGTGGATCAGAACCTGAACAGAAGCTGACACTGTAACACAAATGTCAGAAGAAAAAAGGTAAATGGAATAGAAGAGTTGGAAAAAATGTGAGATTCTGAACATTGGTAAAAACATAGTTGAAATGTGATGGCAAGTTTTGGTTGAGAAGAGAATCATGTGCCTGGCTCATGGCAATCATGTGGCAGTCATGCTTGGTTTATGATGACAATAAGAACTACTATGCTGAGTTTTACTCAGCACAATGTAACACAGGGAGAGTCCAGAGCAGGAATCCTAGGAATGCACTGATTCTTATCCTTGTTTTTACAAAACTGAGGTCACTAGTGGTTAGAACTGACATTTTCCACTCACTCTTCCCACCTGTAGAATAAGAAAAATTACTTGAAATCACAGCAGCTTACAAAATAGTACAGTTATGCTAAATAAAAAAAGTTATTCAAAATAAATGGCACAATAATTCAAAATAATACAAACAATCAAGAGTGTTCACCATCTGATAACCACTTAGGCTTCAGCAGTTCCAGAATTCTGGATTCTGCTCTTTTACAGAACTGAATTCTCAGGATAGAGGGTGTGACTCCACAACATTTATCTATGTTCACTACAGACAGATTTTAAAGTATCCAAATGATTTAACTCTAATGCCTGTTAAGTAATAAACACTGAAGGACTTAGTTTCCCCTTTACCTGATGCTTCTCTTTCCCTTAGGGCCACCGTTTGCCCTGACAACACACACACTTTTTACAGTTTCATCAAAAAAAAAAAAAAAAAAAAAAAAAAAAGAGTGACTTGTCATAAAAACTCTGACTTTAAACACCAAGCATTTTGCTCACAGGGGAATTTGGGAAATGGCAAAATAATCCAAAACAGTGGCAAATAGTAAAATATATTTGTGGTAACAGCCACTGAGGAATTCAGTGTTTGGGTCATCAGGAGCCCAGCAGATTGATCTATCACATGATGAAGGAAGTAAATGCAGTTCAAACTTCCCAATGCTCTGTGCTTACGCCTCATCATTCCAATAGCCTGGCTAACCCTCAGAGCCACTTCTGGAATTGGAGGATTGGGCAGTCTACCAGCTGGATCAGGGAATCACTTTCACCAGGAACTGTGACTTTCATTTCTTGCCAAAGAGCAATGAAATTTTTCTTTCTTAATGAGTGCCAGCAGCACTTGAACCTGCAATGAGTAAAAAGTCCACAGGAATGTGCCAGGATTTTGCTGCTGCTCAGAAAGATGTGAAAGATTAAAAAAAAAATTGTTTTTTTCCAGTGAGCAGCTTGCTTTCTTGTTTAGTAAACACTAAGCTAGCCAGGCTGTGCAGTACCACAGTTTGCAGTTTAATAACAGAGAAAACACCACAGGTGTGCTGTACCTCCACTAAGGGAAAGCAGCAGCAACTAGCAAAGAGGATCAGTTGAGGCAAAGAAAAATATGCTGGTAAAACAGAATAAGGAAAAGAGAGAGTAAGGGACTGGAAGAAATTAAACACAGGAATAAGCAAAGTGTAGCGGGATAGGTTCGATAACCAGGAGGAAACACCAATTAATGTAGTGATTTTAATTGGCCTCCTCACATAAAACACCAATTTAATGTAGTGGGTTGAGCACTTTGGCCTAACACCAGTGCACCCACCAAACTTATTTACTCATTTTCTACTGTGAGATTAGGAGAAATGCAAAGCAGGCTCAAAACCTTAAGAGGTATAAAGACTGTTTTATTAAAAGAACTAAAAGGAAAATAATGAGAATCAGAATAAACCTTCAGACACTTTTCCCCCCACCTAATTTTCTCTTTCCCACCAACAATGTAAAGAGACAAAACCTGAGACTTTCAGTCAGTTTACTACCTCTAAAATAGTCTTCAGTTCACTTAGGGAGAGGAGTCTCTCCTGCCATGCCATGGAGACTTTTCTACAAGAAAACAGTTCTCTCGNTCTCTCTCTGGAAGCAAGATTTCTCCTATCCTTGGAGCAGGGGTTCTCTTCTCCTATGTCTGAGAGCAAAAATTTTCTTCTTATCCCTGGGACAAAGGTTCTCATCTCTGTGGCATGGTTCCTCACCTCTCTCTGTTCAAGTTCCTCATTAGACCACAGCTATTTCAACATCTGCTTGCTTCAGTGTGGGTACCTTTGCTCAGGCTGCAGTTAGAATGCTGCATCCCCCCAGTTGCATTTCTGAGTTACAAGGAATAGTCTAATTTATTATAGTACATCACTATGGCCTTAAAAAAGAACTTCAGCCTAAGCATCTCCTCTTTCTCCTCCCCTGGGCTCCCTCTCCTTCACTGACCTCGGGGTCTCTATGTTGGTTTTTTTATGTGCCTTCACTTTTCNAGCTGCGGCAGGATCTCAGCAGCCAGGCCAGGATTCAGCTGCGGCAGGATCTCAGCAGCCAGGCCAGGATTCAGCTGCGGCAGGATCTCAGCAGCCAGGCCAGGATTCAGCTGCGGCAGGATCTCAGCAGCCAGGCCAGGATTCAGCTGTGGCAGGATCTCAGCAGCCAGGCCAGGATTCAGCTGTGGCAGGATCTCAGCAGCCAGGCCAGGATTCAGCTGTGGCAGGATCTCAGCCATGCCTGGCCCAGCTGAGTGGGCCTGGTCCTGGCCTGGCCCTGCTGGGCTTCACAGGCCCCCTGTTACCTGTTCAGAAGCCGGAAGCAAGAGAGAGATTCCCGGGCTTCTCCTTTCTTAAATGTGAATCACAGAGGCATATTCAGCTTCTGAAGTGGCTAAACAGAGTGTCCATCTTAGAACTAGCCAGCTAATTGGTTCTCCAGGCCTGAAGGAAGCAGTCAAGTTCCTTATAGGTAAAAAAATCACTTTTTTAAACCATAACACAAAGTGTTCTCAGTGTTGTTCACCAGAGATTCTATGCCCAAGCTTTGGCTCTTAACATTAAGTCTGGGTAACACTGCATGAGACTCTTGCTTGATGTAGATAAATTAAAGCTGATTTGCAATTTGGAATATGTGAAATCTCTCAGCACCTTTTGATACTTCTGAGAGTGGAGATGGTGAAAAGTGAAAAACAGTCTTGGATTCTCATCTCATCCCCTGCAGGAGGGAGCTTGAGCACCCTTGCTCATGCTGATCTTAAATGAATGCCCATCAATGCCCTCAGATGCCAGGCATGCACAGCAGCATAACCTGTTTCCTACCTGTCAGAGGTCCAGTAAACTGCACTCAGCTGTCCAGGTGCCAGGCACAGGCAAGCTTATGGTAGCAGTGCCACATCAGCTAAAACCTTGCTTTCCTTGGCGCCAGCAGCTACCACTGGAGAGACACCACTTCCTGTTTTCATACTATCTGAAAATGTACTATGAGGATGACTTTGCTAGTTCTTTCAGCTCTCTTTGCTGGAGGGGCATTATGAAGGAAGAGCATTATCTCATTCAAGTTAGTGCAATCCGTGCTGTCATTGCATTTACATTCTGTCAGGGCTCAAAGTCCAAATTGTAAGATGGGTTTTTCAAGGTGTTGGATGTGTCTGCGTCAAAAATGAGTTCCTTGCCTCTGTGTCTTTCTCTTCCTTAGCAAATTAAAAGAGAAAGTAAATATGTAAAGGCAAAATATTTTACTTGCAGAAACTTTATGATATGAATCTGAGTTGTTATGGGATTTGAGCACAACTTTGTGTTTCCTTTCCACACACACCTCCTTCATTTGACTCTGAAGAATTGTGTATCTGTATGTTTAAACCAGTTATCAGCACCTGGGATCCCATTTGGTTAAATTATGTGCTGTGTTGCTGCTAAAGCTGTCACAGTGTTTTGTGGACGAAGTATAAGTTCACTTTGCAACTTTTATAATGGTGTCTGCCTTCTAGGATTTGTGACTTATAATGATACTTGTTAAATTTTTCTTTTGCTCATGGTGATGAGGAAAGTTTTATGAAGACAATTATTCTTCCATCTATGGTTATATCATTCAACTTTTTTTTCTCTGTCCTGTGTTATTCCACCTACTACACTCAGAGTCCCTGCTCCTGCTGGTACAAGCTGTTGTCTCAGTCTGCTCCAGACTTTTTATCTGTGAATCTTGGTGTTTATTGTAAGTCCTCCTTTGGTACACTGTCCCTGTGAGTGAGCTCTATTGGCTTTTCTGCCCTGCCAATCCTCTAAATTAATTCCTTTCATTTCTAAATTTTTGTCTTTCTACTGCTGCAAAGTAGATTGTGTTCTTGATACTATGATTTTTGTGAGTAAATTTATGCTTTTTATTTCATCAGTGAACCCCAGCATGGGTCCTGCTGCTTGATTGGATGCCTGTGTTGATGTAGTATGCAGCAGTAATTTCTTTCTCCCTCCTGAATTGCTATTTTTGTTTCTTGTCATCTTGATCATTACTAAGTTTTGGGGTTTTTTGAATCACCTAATGCTCATCCATGTAACTTTCTTTACCTCATCCCTCCAGGTCTAATGAACCTGCCGTGTGTGATTTGCTCTGCCATTTATTTGACTCCTTTGGCTTTAAGTGTGCATATACACCTGTTTTATGTGGACTTGTTTTCACTTTTTCTCAAATGGCTTTTGCAATTAGGGCCAATGTCAGCCATACTTTAGACAAGTAAAGTTATCCAGGGAAATTAAGCTTCTACCCTTTCTGTGAAAGCTAGAGCANTAGGAATGGTCCTGTGCAGGGGGAGGAGTTGGATTCAGTGATCCTCATGGGTCCCTTCCAGCTTAGCAAATTCTGCAATTCTTTGTGATTCTATGATTCTGTTACTGTAACAGAATGTACATTTTAAATAAGTTTTGCTAATGTATGTCTTTCTCAGTTGCCAGTATCTATGGAATTTGTGTACACAAATGCTGTGAAAAATTAATCAGGTTTAATTATACACAGCAGTTTAAAAAAAGTCCTATGTTCTTTACCAAATAAACAAATTATTTTTTTTCTCTGAAGTTTGTTTAGTTAACAGACTGGTGTTTCTGTCTTTTCTGCATGTACCTGGAAGCTGCTTCTGACACTCTTCTTGCTTTCTCCTTTATGGGCTTCACAGGCTGCCGTTGAACAATTTTCTGTTATCCTGCTCTAAATAAGTCACTCCCACAGTTGAGTATTCTGTATGATTTTTTTTTTAACTGCATTTATCATATTAATTTATTTTTAGCCTCTTTCTTCTCCTGTAAAAAATTGCTGGTTGAATGGATTCTTTCTTCTTTGGCTCTCTCTTGCCAGAGGTTATTCTATTGAGACTGTCAATGGAAATGCGTGAAGCTGAAAATCTGCAACAGCAAAGAGTAGCTGTAATACTTCAGTGTTGTTCTAGAGCCAGTGAGGTCTTTCAGGGGTGAAATAGGTTCACAGTTCAGGCTATAGCTATACTCTCTCTCGTCCCTGGGATACATTAAGAAATTACTTCTTTTTCAGTACAGATTTCCTGGTATGGAGAATAGTGCTGGCATGGGTGACAGCATCTGTTTGGATGACTGTATTTCTCATTTCCAGAGCTCTTCAGAAAAGCTCTGTTACTTTGAATGTTTCTGCTATAGCAATCCTTATTTTGCTTTTCCCCGTCCAAAGGTAATTTTCTGTATCATCCATTAATTTCAGTAGTGATTTTCTACACAGAAACTGTAAGATCTGCAGTGGGGTTGTTTTAATTCAATACAGTTGAATGAAATAGAACGAGGCATCAGGGTTAGGCTGAGCAATGAAAAGACAGTGCAATACAGGGCTCTTGCAAAAGAAGGCAAGGATGGTTGGCACAGGGTATAATGCTTATGAAGGGTAAACCGTTTCTCTACTACTAGATACTGCCATTTTCAAGTGGTCTGTTGTGGATATCTTCCACCTCCTCATCTGTGTTTACCTCCAATGTAGATATCTTTTCCCCAAGGTTTCCTACCTGACATTTCAGACAAGAGTGAAAAGTTCATCCTGTTACATGTGGGGATGTGTTTAATTATCATTCCCTACCTAAATTCTGTCAGGTACTTTCCTCAGCACTGCCTCTTTGGAGAAAGATTATCCTTTCTTGTTGAAGGTGGGACGGTTCCAGATGTCAAATAACAATTAGGTATTTCCTGTTTTCTGTATTGTCATTAGAATCATAAGAGTTCTTTCTATCTGATGTTAGGATGCTTTCTGAAGCCAGAGGTTAACTAAATATATTCTTCAAAATTATCACGCTGGAGAGAAAGATATAAATTTCATTGAGTGACGCTTGTCAAACTCATCTTTGCTATCTTTTGTCAGTGACAGAAAGGCTTGAAGCCTGTCCAGGCTTGAACCCAAATATAAGTTAAGCTCTCTTTCTTTAGAAGAGTGAATACATAAAAGAATGGGAATTTATAGTATCTGGTAGTGTGACTTCAGAATCTCTGACAGGGTTGTTCAAACACTTCCTTGCACGATAGTAATTTTTATTACTGTTAACTACAATGTTTCTTAAATTACCTCTAAATACGTCTACAGCACTGCAAAACCATGCACATGCTTAAAAAGAAATTTCCACGCCACTCAAAGGAGAATGGGGAAGAGATCCAGGTCTGGGTTATCTAAGGAAGGAAGAGGAAGATTTTTTAAGTGCAATACCCAAAAAAAAGGACTACAAGAAGAGTAAAATTTGGTGTGAGAAAGTTTTAAAGATTTACATTGAACCTAGATGCAATTTTAAGCTCCTGTTTTATCCAGATGAACAGTCATATTGGCAAAGGACTCTAGAGAGAGAAGATGTGAAAAAAAAAAAAAAAAAAGGACTTAATAGCATGGGTGAGACTCAGGTTTATGACAGCTTCTGAAATCTCTGTTCCGGTACCCGGTCAAAATAAAATTTCCATGCTAAGTTGCCTGAGATATATTCACGTACAGTATAAATTTGAGATGAAGAGTGCCATAAACATAGTACAAGTTTGGCTTCTGTAGGAAGGAAGTCCTTTAATCTGTAATGCAAATCTCAAAAGCTGTATAATGAACATAAAGAGCAATATAAGAAAATCATGTAACTTAAAATTGCTGTGGAGGACATTATTTTTAGAATGGTGCAAGTAGGAACAATTTAAAATTACTGCATAGTGAAAAAGATTCTTTTCCATAAGAGTGAAAATGCTTATGTGGAATGCTTACCATCACAGTTTCCAAGAGGAGATTAGAAAGAAAATCTCTGTAGTGAATCTCTGGAACAGGCATCTTTCCTTTCAGCAACCCTCTTAGCCTCCATGGCAGAGATCTGAAAGGACTGATTATTTCAGGGATGCCCTATAACACCTAACTCAGTCTCAGACAACTAACAAGAAACACACAATTTTCCGTTAACAGAGCACAGAATGAATCAGTCTGTTTTATAGCATGCCCTCCTGTAGTTATCCTGTGAAAACTTTCCTAAGATAGTACAAGTAAAAGTAGCTTTTTTTTTACCGTGATCAACTATAGTGTGCTTTGTTTTTCCATGCAGAATAGAAAATTTTATTTACAGCAAATTTTCACAATAATAATATTTCATTCAGCATCCCACATTCCTCCACCAAGGTATAGGCTAGGGATCTAACAGATACCTTGATCACAATATGTCCTTTTTACCTCCTCATCTAGCTGCAGCTAAGTTTTTGCTTTTACAACAGGCAGCTTCCAGTGGTGATGCATTGTCTCCAGCAACTGCTTTTGGACACGAAGTTGCTCCACTGGCAGAACTGCTGGGAAGGGCAGTAACTCTGAGCCAAGACAGCAATCTTGTAGTCTAGCTGTACCATAAGGATGAGCTCATTTATGTTTGGAATCACAGAAGGAAGAGTGCTTGGAATATTAAGCAGCAATAAAGGCAGGAGAATCTATTGAAGGAGACCAACTGTATGCCACAAGTACCCTGAACAAATTCCTGGTTTTAAGGGAATAATTTTTGTCCTATTCTGTATTAAGTAAGCTCTCAATTTTAGCCCTGACACAAGTTATGCTGAGAGTAAAATCAGCAGCATTGGCCCAGCTGAAGATGGAATTTGTCTGGCTCAGTGGAATAAAGCCAGAGTGCTGAGGAGGACACTGAGATATGGCAACTTGTTCCATGCCTTCCCATCTAGTGTACTAGAAGTGTTTTGAAGTGCTCAGGTATTGCCACTAGGTGTTACTCTCTCAAAAAGGAACAGACCGACTATATCTTTTGGTAAACAAAAAGAACATGTGGGAACCCAAGGTGACAAATTAGAGCTGGAAAATGAGAATTAAAAAAAATATTTGTAGCTTATTATGTATAATTTGAAAATTATTCATTGTCAGGAGTTTCATTGCACAGTGATTTGTGAGACAACCAGACTGATAATTGAGGGAGAGGCGATGCAGTTGCAAGGATGAAGATAGGAAGTAGATTTGACTGGGATGAAGCAGCTCATGGGGCATGGAAGTACCCCAGCAGCATGCAGCTCTCAAACCTTTTGACATATGATGTATAGTGTTTGTGGGTGATACATAATGAAATGAAATGATATGACAGAGTATTTAGGTGGTAAATAAAACTCAAGTGAAATCTAAAGGCTGTGATACCTGAACAAAATATGTATTGGTGGTTCAACAAAAAATTATGAATATGGGACAAATCTTTTGGCTAATGCAGGGTTGTCTAAAGTCACATTTTTTTCTCTTTGTTCTGATGAATAAGTGGGGACAAACAGACTCATGGATAACTGATTTGGTGTGACTGATATATTGCAGTTAATTTTTATTGTAGTATGTAAGCCCTATCAGTCTAGTTCAAATATTTCACTTATATGTGTGACCTAAAAGAATTTTAAGCAAATGTGTTAAATTATTTTAGGGGATTGACATTAGTAGTTTGTAATGTCTTTCCAACAGTCCAGGTTTTGGCAAGTTAATATTTTCTAACACTTTGCCCTCATCTGCACCAAAAGTAAAAAGAACGCAGCTTTAAAATATTTTGTCAAAAAGATCATGACCAAACCAATCTGACACCGTTTGTGTATGGGAACAGATACATATAAACAAACATTGATTCCATGTCACTGATCTGTTTGAAAGCTGGCTCAACATCTGTTACTGTTTGGCAAAGGGACACAGGACATACAGATTTTTAAAGCCTTGTGAAATGCTTTCATATTTATCTAATGATTGATATTTCATTGCAATTAGTAACCTGATAAAATTCTTCACCAGAGGTAGGAGGATGAGAGAAGTTAACAGACAAGCACATCTGCTAGTCCTTTGGAGATCCAGCAAACTTTTAAATGACATTCAGACTTGGAACTCCTTTCGAGTTTATTTTCATCCTGAAATCCAGAGAGAATAGTAATGGACTGAAAGGAAGCACACTGTATTGCCATGAAATGTGTCCCAGAGGAGCCTTTACAATTGGTCTATCACCAGTTTCATTAGTCAAATGTTTTCAATGGAGAAATTATGGGAAGCTGGCTGTTTTCCTAGCAAGTGAATCCCACCATCTATGATACTTCAATGCTTTAAAATATTTAATCTCAAAAATGATAGTAATCATGTAGTCATAATCAGAGTGGAGCAAGTCTTCTGAAAATACAGTTTAGAAATTCTGTAAGCAAGAAAAACATTAAAAATATATAATTCATTAAATGAAAGAAAAGTGAAATTTGGAAATGAAGAAAGTTAATGGTTACCATTTAAATGTTCGAGTGTTCTATTCAAGATATTTTTGTTTGTATTTGAGGAACATTGCCTTTAAATCAGATATTCAAACTTTATTGTAACCTGATGTTATCCTCAGTAAATTTCATAGATTAAAATCTCTGTAGGCATGTGTGCTCTGTTCTGTAAGACGATGAGTAGATATCCCCAAGCTGATGTTAAAAGAACTCAGAGCAGTATAGTTAATTCACTACTCTCATCCAGTTTGCTGCTTAGCCTGGCAGCAGCTGGTGGAGCTGATGTTGGAGCTGGAATCATTAGCAGTGTTTTTCAGTGTTCCATGGATGATGGCTTTGCTTGGAGGCAGGCTAAGATCCCCTGCAAGAAACACACAGCCCAGAGCTCGAACACTTCCCTAGAGAGCCTTCAGCAAAGTTGCTTTGTCTTTTCCAAGGCTAATGGGCTAAATAGATAGATGTTGGCTAAACATCAAGTTTGTATCTTTGGTAACACTGGGCCACACAGCTGTGTTCTCAGGCAACTGAACTTACAAAACTAGGGATTTAGACTTAGCTGCTAGTGTAACTTA